>OY856410.1:1505645055-1506245055 GCA_963693085.1 Alisma plantago-aquatica | reverse complement strand
GAGTACATGGATTCCATCTCGGATCTCATGGCTTCAAGCCATTTCTTAGAATCTGGTCCCTCCATAGCCTCTACGTAGGTAGTTGGATCATCATCTATGATCAACTCTCCACCTTCCTGAGTTACAAGGTATCCAAACCTCTCAGGTTCAAGGCGAGTCCTACTAGATCTACGAGGTCCTTGTGTTACCTGAGGAAACTGAGATTCCACAACACCTTGTGAATCTGCATTTTCCTCTGGTACATCTACCAGTTCAATGTTTTCTTGTTGGGCTTGAACCTCTTCAAGCTCTATATTCCTCCCACTGTTTCCTTTGGAAATAAATTCCTTCTCTAGGAATACAGCATCCCTGGCAACAAACACTTTGTTGTCAGTAGGGTGGAACAGATAATATCCCTTGGTCTCCTTGGGATATCCAATAAAATAACATTTATCGGATTTGGGTCCAAGCTTATCAGGAAACATTTTCTTGACGTATGCCTCACAACCCCAAATCTTCATAAAAGACAAATTGGGACGCTTCCCAGTCCATATCTCATATGGTGTCTTTTGAACCGATTTAGATGGTACACTGGTAAGTGTAAACACGACGGTTTCAAGAGCATAACCCCAGAAAGAAATTGGAAGATCAGCAAAACTCATCATTGATCGCACCATATCTAACAATGTGCGATTCCTTCTTTCAGACACACCATTATGTTGTGGTGTTCCAGGCGGAGTCCACTGTGATACAATACCACGGGCTCGCAGAAGGTCCTCAAACTCCTGGCTCAAGTATTCTCCACCTCGATCGGAATGAAGTGCCTTAATACTTTTACCAAGCTGGTTCTGTACTTCATTCATGAAATCCTTGAACCTTTCAAGGGTTTTTGACTTATGTTTCATCTGGTACACATAGCCATACCTACTGAAGTCATCATTAAAGGTAATGAAGTACTGATACCCACCTCTGGCATTAGTTCTAAAAGGCCCACATACATCAGTATGTATGAGTCCTAATAGATCACTAGCTCTCTCACCTTTACCTGAAAAGGGAGTCTTGGTCATCTTGCCCAACAAAAAAGATTCACATGTCTCTATTGATTCATAATCAAAAGAGTCTAGATAACCATCTTTATGGAGTCTAGAAATGCGCTTCTCATTTATGTGCCCTAGACGACAATGCCAGAGATATGTTTTGTTTGAGTCATTGAGTTTTTGCTTTTTGGTGTTTATGTTGTATACACTTGTCTCCAAGTCTATCAAGTATAGACCATAAGACATTGAGGCACTGCCATAAAAGATCCCATCTTTAGAAATGGAACACCTTCCATTCTTAATAAGAAATTCAAATCCATCTTTGTCCAAACAAGAGACGGAAATGATATTCCTATTTATGGCAGGTACATAATAGTAGTTCTTCAACTCTATTATTAGCCCACTTGGTAGAGTTAACTCATAGGTTCCTACGGCACTGGCGGAAACTCTTGCCCGATTAGCAACACGTAGTTCAACCTCGCCTTTCCCTAAAGGCCTACTTCTCTTAAGATCCTTCACATTTGAACAAATGTGAGATCCGCATCCGGTATCAAGTACCCATGATGAAGAAGTAGTAAAGTTAATCTCTATCACGTATACACCAGAAGTAGAGATCTCTATCTCCGACTTCTTCTTCCATTGTTCCTTCCATCCTCTCCATGTAGAAGAAATTGGTTTGGCGAGAGAACACTTCTCTCCCTTACCTTCTTTCTTCTTCACCAACGCATTAAGCGTACATAGAGTGGATTCTAAGGCCCCTGGTATATTTGGATTGTGCAGAACACTTCTCACAGTCCTCAACCAGTTATGGAATTTATTCTCAATTAATTTGCCCATTTTAAAAGATGATTCCTTTGCCATTCTACAAGAGAAAATTTGCATTTGTCAAAACCTTTTTGATTTGATTTGAATAAATTTGACGATAGTTAATTAGGCCTTTAATTAATTACCGCTCCCACTATTTTGACTCAAATTTACAGCCCTCACCACCAATTTGGAAGATTGTAGCGCACAATCTTCTAGTGGGTCAAGATCCTGGAATCCTCTAAGCCATGGACCAGCTTTGGTTGTCACCCACAACTCAGATCTTCCGAGTAGGCAACTCTTGCCAATTGCATCATATGCAACTCTTGATGAATGAACATGTGCAACACCTTGCCATGAACATTTCGTGCCTCTGGGCTTAGATGCTCTAAGAATCACCAGTTAAGTCTAACCCAAAATCCGACACGGTAAACATGCACCCTGCTTTGGCAGAACTTACATGTCAACCCTTCACACTTCCATAAGATAGACGGCGCACCACGCTTTGGCGTAACCTACGCTTGGTCGATCAAGTTTTCCATGTGTGTCGCTAATGGAAGGCATATAAGACTTAATATTTTAATGAGGGATTTGGTTTTTATATACATATACATATCCAATCACCACAATATATAGTATGTATCATATACATGCTATATCCCACAGAAAACATGCAAAATGATAAAAGGCAATGATTATGGCCATCCTATTTGTGTTTACTCGAGCCAAGAGGAATCACAGTCATCTAGGTCTACATCACATGCAACCTGTACAAGATGAAATATGTGCCTGCCTTTCTGGGTTTGATCAGCTCATCTCTATGATTGATCGGCTAGCCATTAAGTAGGTTGTTTAGGTGCCACCAGCCGATCGACTGGCACCTCCAGCCGATCGGTTCACCGGTCGTCGTGCATCTCCTCAGGTCGCCATCCGCTCGTATGGCTCCTCGAACCGGCCATCTGGATCACCAACCGATCGGTTCACTCCTTGAACTGATCGTCTTCAGGTCGTCCGTCGTTCTTTGACATAACAGGAAATAAAATCTATTCTATTTACAATTGAATTGAGAAAACCCCGAGTTACATTCGGGGGGAGCAAAGGTAGGAAAAGAATTCTCAAATTATTTTGAGTTACATCATGAATAGGAGAGGGGAATCGGTGCACAGACCGAGATGCAAGCAACCACACACAGATATAGGGGTTTATAGGCCATAATCATGCTACACATCCACCACAAAACTCGCTTAAGGGTGACGCGTATCGAGTGCATTAATATTACATATCATATACGTATATTAGGGATTTGTGGATTGGACATGTATAAAGCCGATATTATTCGCATCGCATGTAATAAATAAAGGCGACAAACCAAAATTGATCATATCGATAATCCTAAAATATAGAGCGGTTGACGTGGCTCTGATACCACTGTTGGGTTTTGGAGGAGGCAGAGAAGCAGCGGAAACAAAAAATTTTCTCCCCAAACCCAGAACAAAAGGAATCGCGTCAACGTCTATATACTAGGAAAGATGGTTTGTGAATCATACCTTGTCCCGAGGCTTGCTCGGGGACAGAACCTCGCGCCTTGCGCGGTCTTCACCTCTGGTCTTGGACAGTGTCTGTGCAGCTCCTGGTCGCACCGGGACTGACGACTCCTCCTCCTACCGGACTGTCGGATGACAGTTGTCCTCCTAAGCGGCAGTGACCTCCCACCTCTGAAGTAGTCCACACGGACCACCTGGAACTCCACACTCCTTGTCCCACAAGGAAGTGGAAGGAGTCGCACCCTTCTGTTGATGTACTAGTCGCCAACACACTCTCCTGCTGTCAATTGCAACTGCAGTTGTCTTTCCCTTATTGCACCTCCCTTTGCGGGAAGCACTTTCTTGGGCTCTCTCTCGGTTACCAAAAACAGAGAGAACGACAACTTTGTAGAGCAACCGGCTTGCACTGAGTTGTACTTTGAGAAGCCCCCATTACCGCTATATATATAGGCGGGTCATGGGAAAGGGTTCTCTATCCTCGGCAATATGGGACTAAAAGCAGGAGTAGAAGGGTTCAAGATTTTCCACAAAAGCAACCAACTCGCAACCTGAACCGATCAGTTCACAAGTGAACCGGTCGGTTGGAGACTTGAACCGATCAGTTGGAGCACCAACCGATCGGTTGGGACACTTCAACCGGTCAGTTCATAAGTGAATCGGTCGGTTGGTGGTCCTGGTCAATCCCGGATTGACTTTCCTTCTTTTGTTTCTAATTGGTATCGAATACCAATCCTTGTTCCAATCAAATTGGGCAAGTGAAACACAAGGAAAATTCTCACGAATCCTACTTTCCCATGTTGCTCGGTTGCACCAGTTGAACCGATCGGTTCAACACTTGAACTGCTCGTTTCACTCTATGCATGAGCCGATCGGTTCAACAATTGAGCCGACCGGTTCAGCAACCTCAGCCGACCGGTTCATCACATGAGCCGATCGGTTGGGAGTGCAGGTTGTGCAGAATCAGTCAAATGTGATTTCAATCAATCTGATACTCTGAACAATGCATCCAACACCTTGAACATTATGATATGAGCTATCGATTAATTGAGTGTTTAATTGAACTACTAAACTCCTTTAATAATCAATCTAAACATTGCTTGTGGACAAAACTCCGCTTCTAGGTTAAATCCTATGTGTGTGACCCTGCAGGTCCATTTCACGTTGGCAGTGAAAGTCCATAACACTTACGACTTCACAAGCAAAGAGCGGTGCCTAGTCACACATCATTGCTACCCAAGTGAAATAGAAAGTTGGAGAACAACTTTCATCCCTACAATCCGTCAATGGTGTTATAGTGAATGTATAATTCCTTTGTCACTGATATCTAGAATGAACTTGAGGCATGGAACAGTCATCATGTCAATGTTCATTCATTTCCTTGATCTCAGAGTAGACCGAGTGAGATGTGTATGACATCAATACACGTGCATGTGCATGCCTTTTCTCAATCCTACTCATCAAGTGGCCAAGGATATCAAAATCCCTCAGGAGGGACAAATCCCATATCTATCACTCACCCCTCAAAAGCCCCATGTGTCAAAGCCACCCAATCATCACCTTTATAACAACCCATGTTTTAGGATTGTGTTTGGTGATGTCAAAGTGTACCCAACGACATGTGTTGAGTGTAGTGATTTTAGGTCTAAGAATCACATTCACCACCATCACTGTGAGAGCTGATTGTGACTACCAAGTCATGGTTCCATGTGTCACTCTCACGGTGGGTCTATCTAGTACCTTGTTCTCTAACAAGTACCTATGTGCTTGGTTTGATATCACTATGTCATGACTAATGAGATTCTGTCATCAACCAACACACAATCTAGTCTTTAGTGTTATTGATGACTATGGTTATTTCCACAATAACAACCGACTAGGGACTAAACAAGAAAGTATACTCTTAACATCTGTATGATCTCATCATTTAGGTCCTCAACCCAAAAGCATACGTCATTGAGTAAAACAATCTTTAGACATCTATCATGTTACACCATCATCTCAGAAACAGTTTAAACATATAGATTGGAAATTGCCTTTATTATTCTTCAAATCATTTACAAAGTATCCCATTACAATCATCATATGACTTGCTCTATGGGCATACATACCAACAGAAAGACAAACCCAAATCTGTGATGATGATTAACCGAAAGAAGGAAAAGTCTAAAAGCAACGACAAAGCAAAGAAAGGTTTTCATGCTAGCCAATAGCCCAAGTCATCTTCAACTCTCAAAGCCAAGGGAGGGTGAACAAGGGAGGCAAATGTCACCATTGTCATGAGCCAGGACATTGGAAGAGAAATTGCCCTCTCTACATAGATGAACTAAATAAGAAGGAGGAGGGGATGGAAGTCTCCACCTCAGGTATCATGAAATAAAATTAAAATGCTTCTTTATCTTAGGTATATGATACCAAGATATAGATCTAACATATTTTATGTGCAGGATCTAGAAAGAAGTGATGGCCTTTATGAAAGGACCAATAAGGAACACTCATTAACATTAGAGCAAGTGTTGTTGTCATAGATAGAAGTACCTTTTAGTTTATTTCAGCCCAAAGGGCGTGTAATAGAGTTATGAACTGCTATTTCATTTTTACCAATAAATAGAAACATTTTTATTTCTACATCTTGTAATGACAAGGATTTCTATCAATAAAATTCATATTTCAATTTCAAAGATATGATATTTTATGGCAATGCCTTATTTATCTTGTGGTACTTGGTATGCATGAGATAAAATAATAATACCTAAAATTTATTGATGACTCAAACAATAAATTAGCACTATCATCTAAAAATGAATGAGAAATTCATCTCTAGGTTCCATGTTGATGAATAAACTAGACTCTCTTGGTTAATGAACCATTAAGAGATATGAATGTCTTGTTTATTGGGCATGATGACAAGTCAGTCTTCACTAAATGTAGTGGGAGAATGACTATTCTATTAGGTATAATACATATGATGTATATACATACCTATTGGAGTAAATGATAATAATTCAGATATGGTATTTAATGAAATACCAATATGAATATCTTGAAATGTTCAAGAATGTCATAAATGAAGAACAAACTTGGTAAAAGTATTAACTCTTTGATATGATCAATGAATGAGATGCTTCAATCAAATGTTTGAGGAACTTGTGAGTAACTATGATAGTGTATCATACAGAAATCATGATTAAGGCATAATGATGTCTAAATCAAAGAAGGAATCATACTCTAAATAGTAAGAGTATGATCGTCAAACAAATAACTAATCTTCTAGAATTCTTCTAAAGAACATGATTTACACCAAATAAAGGTACAAAAGGAGATTAAAAATCACAAGTGTTATGGAATCTCAAATTCCTTATGTAACAGATACACCTCATATATCTAGTAGAAAATGCCTTGAGCTTGATGGATAATGATATCCTACAAACTCAAAGATGATGAATTGGTCATATGATGATGAGCCAATAATTATACTAGATGATGTTGAAAAATAAGATTTTGAGTTATGGCTTGAAGCCATCAGATCCAAAATGACTTCCGTGTGAACCAAATACGGTATGACCTTAATGGTAGCACTTATAGGGATAATACCCATAAAGTGCAGTTGGGTCTTAAGAGTTAAGACTGACATGGATGACATTTGAAGAGCTGATTGGTTAAGATAAATTCAAGTGAGTGTAAAGTGTTGAACCTGGTGATTTTATTTAACCAATTGCAGTGGCTATAGGCCATAAAGGATCATGTTTGCTATTAGAACTTGAAGACTATGAAATTTGGCATATGTATATTAAAATAGCATTCCTAGAAGGAATAACATGAGGTTGTGTATGTGACACAACCTAAAGGGTTTTATAATTCTGATAATGCAAATGTAGTCTATAAGTTATAAGAGATTAATCAATATGATTGATTGAATACAAGCACCTCAGAACTGGAGTTTTTTCTTTGATTATATAGTCAAAAGGTTTGACTCATATATCGAAATAAAGAAGAGATATGTGATTACAAAGATTTAGTGGGAGTGTATTCATATTCCACATGATGATGAGGAATGAAGCATTCTAAGAATAGAAATTGGTGTGCAAATACCTTCTTGAAAGGAATAAAGATAAATGTCCTATGTGATAGGAATAGAGACCTATAGAGATAGTTCTCAAAAGTCTCTTGACCTGATAAAGAGAGAGCATACATTGGCAGTTTGTGATGAAGGGTTCAGTATGCAAAGATTCAGTGGGAGAAAACTTGTCCATATTACATGGAGTTAGTCACTCAAATGTGTAGTGTCCCAAATTCTTATGATGAATAGGAACACATAGATAGATGCCTTGTGCATTCGCAATTGAATCTATCATGTATGTAATCATCTCATGATCTTGTATGTATTGGACATGACTAGAAAATATATATGCGTCTTGTATGTATTGGACATGACAATATGATATACTCATCCAGTTATCTTGTATGTAATGGACATGACGAGTGGATGTCTATCTACTTCCAGTGAGAGTCACTGGAATACCATAAAGAACTTATTTAAGTACTTAGGAAGTATTAAAGGATTAGTTCTATGGTAATAAAAGGAAGAGTTGAGTTTAAAAGAGTTACACTGATGCAACCTTCCAAAATGATCGCAAAATATTCAATTTTAAAGTGAACATGAGTTGTTAAATGGAAATGTTCTGAGTAAAATTAAAAGCCATTTAATTATAAAAGGGAATGTTGAGTATCCTTTGTTTTATGAACAGAAGAGGATACTTTATGGATCTAGAAGTTCATACAGATGAACTTATAGATATTCCAACCATTAATGAAAAAGTTGAAATACTAAGTCAAACAATGTAGCTAATTGTTAGGAAAGGAATATCAGATAGCATATGTGTGTAAAATCATGTGAAAAGTTGATGTGGAAAACACACAAAAAATCCCCCTAAGCTTGAACCATTGCTTGTCCTCAAGTAAAAAGAGCATGGCCATACAAATGAAGGAATATTCAAGCTCATGTGTGGATTAAATGAAATCAAGATATGAAATAAACTCAACCAACCTTGTACATTAGGTTTATTTTCATAGCCATCATCTCAATTTAAACATCAAAGATAGAGAAGTTTCAGTTCAGCAATGGTGGTCGCAAATTAAGTGAAACAATCAACTACACAACACTAAACAGGATTTGGATAGTCAAGCCAAACAACTAGTGGATATATAACAAAAAAAATCAGCTATTATGGATGTAAATGATGAAATCTTAGCTAACTTTAACAATCTTAGTTGAGCTCTCTTCTCAAAAAGATATGACAATTGATTTTTGGGATTCTGGCACTCGGCTGCTAATTTAGGCTTACGCACACATGGAATGTCGGTTGGGGTGTTATTTTTACCCTTTTTTTATTTTCATACCACCTAACCATCGTTGTCGGATCAGACTCACGCTAGGCTAGCATGATATGTGGGTTGTTTTCCATCTTTTATTGGGTAAAGTGAGAAAGGGGTAAAGGAAATTTTTTGCACAACACAAGAGAGTCAACTAGAAAGTTAAGTTAACAAGATTTCATTCATTATTTTGCAAATTTTTCACTGAAAAATTGATTATTTTATGCATTAAGGGTTTGGTAAGAGTATCTCGTATTTTGAATAGTGTTGTAGAGTTGATTTATTCACTAAAATTTTAGACCGTTACATGTATTTAGAAATCAAAGATGTGAAATATGATAGTTCAAGCTACAATTACAAACCAAGATCATGTACATGGGGAATTTCATTTTCCATTTGATTCATGCATGCTCTTTACTAATTCTTTCATATGGCCAAAAAAAATACAAGGTACAAGATAAAGCATACAAGGTACAAAAGTTCATTCCGTCACAATAGCCTCATTTCATATTAAACTTGCCATGAAGGGAAATACAGAACATGAAACAGGATAAAATAAAAGACTGAAATAAAAGACTGACATGACCAACAAAAGCAAATGATGAAAGCAAATGAAACAGAAACTACATTATGGGTCGGTTGCACCCCCCTAATCTTGAAATATACAGTGTCCTCACCGCATCAATCAAATTCATTGAGGTAACAACTGGATACCTATCGTGGGTGAAGTCAATAAGAGGGGCCAGCACCCCCATGGTCTGTCAGGAAGAACTGGCTAAAACAATCATCATCTGGAACATCCATTGGAGTGGGCTGCGGGACGGACTCGGGCTACTGCGGTGGCGGTAGATGATATGGATGTGGGATGGAGTAGTGGCCTTGTGAAATGTGCCACAAATTCATGTTGTGGTCCATGTCATGCATCGCAATATACTGCATGCCCATCTAATCCAGACGGTCATCGATGTGATCAAACCGCTGCTGCACATAGACGTATAAATGCCTGACAGCAAGCATCGCCCAGGAGTACTCCGTCTGAGTGGTGATGGAGGGAGGTGGTGGAGCAGAAGGAGGTGCCCCGATATCATCAGCATCTCTAGTTGCCTCTACCTCTTCATCAATGTTCAGTATGAACTTCCAGTTGTCCTTGTTCTCTAAGGTGATATGCTCAGGATCTGGAATGTCAATGTACTGATCATCATCGAAGAATTACCTAAACTTGGTGTTACTGTTGGCAACTCTTGAGAGCAACCCTACAGAAAGGAGGTACTGGATGTCTACCAGGTTTCTACTTGGTGCGGCCTCAAGCCCTATCAGATCAACATCAAGCTTTTGTGCAATCAAAGTAATCAAACCACCACACATGATGTCACTAGCATCCCTCTTCTTTATCTTATTAATGTCCAGGAAACATGTAAGAATATAGAAAGCAGCATTAATCAAATGCTCATATATCATTCCCCATAAAAAGAAAAGATCTTGCTTCCCCACAACCCCTTGGGATTTCTTCTTGGAAAACACTTCGGTACTGAGAAGGCAGTGAATGTACCGGAATATAGGGTTATGGATAGCGGACTCTCTGGCTTGCTTTGCCTCATGGTGTTCCTCATTAGATATCTCAAACCAAAACTCATCACTATGAAAAATAGGTGGGTAATTGATCGCGTTGTCATAATAGCACTCCAGCAACTCACAAAAATGCCTAAATGTGAGCTTAAAAGAATGACCCAAAAGCCTAAAACAAATAATACCATAGGGCTCGAGCTTCTTCTATGGGTCTTTCTCAATGGTGAGCATCGTCAAAAACTCATATACTAGGTGGGGTTAAGTATTTGATACCGTAAGGCAGATGCAGGTTAACCCCAAGTCCTGCAGGCGCATGACAACTTCATCCTTGAAGCCCAAAGTCATCATTGTTATTACCAAACAAACCAAGTCAGAAGAACTCTCCTTGCAATCAGGAACTGGTATGTCAGGTCTTCTTTAGGGATGACCCAAAATTGAGTAGTTGAGATGTACCTCGATACTTGGGAGGAACTGGCACCATGCTTGCTTGGTGATGGACCGTGTGTGGCAGAGGAGATCTACAGTGCTTCTTCTTGGCATCAAAGATGCCACTTGAAAATGAGGATGATGAGATCTTGCTCACGTTCTCGTCAGAGAAGATGATGGTGGTGTTAGCAGCAGTGTGAGGTAGAAGATGACGGTGAGATCTAGAGGAAGATGACGACAACAGTTGTTATCCTGTGCTTTGGGGGTGAAGGCAATTGGAGAGATCTGCTCGAGGTGCTTGGAGGTGAGGAAGGTGTGAGCTTGAAGAAAGAGGCATGTCGTGAGCAAGAGAAGAACACAGCGGCAGTTGTATCTCGAGGAAGACATGGTCGATGAACATGGCACAACAGCGATGGGTGGGTGTGTTAGGGCACACGGAGGCAAGGAAGTAGATGGCTAGGGCACACGGTAGCTCTGAGGTCTCACACGGCTCAAATGAAAGTGTAAGTGAGAGTGGTGGCCGTGTGCTAGGTTAAAAACCTACATTTTTGTCAAAAGACACGGCGTGTACAAATAAAGACATGTCGTGTGTCTAGTCAGAACTTCCTTTCTGTGACAAAAGACACGTCATGTTTTGTAAAGTACATGGGTGTGACTTTTCATAAATTCAAAATGCCCATTTTTACTGATAACTACACGACGTGTTCAAATAAAGACACGTCATGTACTTTTCTAGAAAACTTGATCTTTCTTTTTCTGCTTGGGAACACGATGTGTCTAAATAAAGATACACCGTGTTTGTATTCCAGATTTCTCATGCCTCCATTTTCTGCTTGGGAACACACCGTGTCTAAATAAAGACACGTCGTGTACCTTTCTAGGTCGAGGAGAACTTGTATCTTCTAGAAAATGACACACCGTGTGTTTTTCTTATATGTCATGTACCTAGAGATGTAGTTCGGTCACTGTATTTCTGGAAGTAGAGACACACCGTGTCTCAATTAATGCACATCGTGTATTCTGTAGTTTCTACAAAAAATAGCTTTTTGTCAGCACGGAATTAATAACAGATATGGCAATAGAACTGTCTAAGTTATTACATTCATCCATGACAAGCTTATTTACAAAACTAAAGAGTGTTCTTGACTTAAATGACTAGAAAAGAAATCTATCCTAATGTGGGTTCAACTCCCACGAGGTCCACCATTTAGAGTCTGGAGTGAGAATCTTCAATTATCTATCAAGCATCTTGAAGGGAGTAAAAGGCTCCCTTGTGAACTTCATCTCCCGAGGTATACATCTTGCAACGTTGCTCGTTTACATTGAAAGATCCATCCTTTCCTTGTAGCTCAACAGCTCCATAAGGGAAAATCTTCAATACAAGAAAAGGGTCGGACCACTTTGACTTTAGTTTTCTAGGAAATAGCTTAAGTCTTGTGTTGAACAACAACACTTTGTCTCCTTCTTAGAAGTCTTTCTTCCGGATTCTCTTTTCATGCCACATCTTGGTTCTTTCTCTATAGAGCCTTGCATTTTCATATGCATCTAGCTGGAGTTCCTCCAGTTCTTGCAGTTGCAATAAACACTTTTCACCAGCCTTCTTCATGTTGAAATTTAAGAACTTGATAGCCCAAAGAGCATGATGCTCTAGCTCCAGTGGAAGATGACAAGATTTACCATATATCAACTTGAATGGAGTTGTGCCTATGATGGTTTTATAGGCTCTTCGGTATGCCCATAGTGCATCGTCTATCTTTAATGCCCAATCTTTCCTTGAGTTAGACACTGTCTTCTCTAGAATGATCTTTAGTTTCCGGTTAGATGCCTCTACTTGCCCAGAAGTTTGAGAATGGTAGGGTGTAGAGACTTTATGAGTGACTCCATACTTAGAATGTTGTTGAATTGTTTCTCAACAAAATGTGTACCTCCATCATAGATTACAGCTCTAGGAACTCCAAACCATGGGAAAATGATTTTCTGAAATAGCTTGACTATAGACTTTGCATCAGGTGCTTGGGTTGGAATGGCCTCAAACCCACTTAGAGAGATACTTGCAAGCAACTAGAATGTATTAATACCCACAAGAAGATGGGAAAGGTCCCATGTAATCAACTCCCCATACATCAAATACCTCAATCTTCAAGATAAAGTTAAGAGGCATATCATCACATCTAGAAACTCCTCCGGTCCTTTGGCATTTATCAAGAGCCTTGACAAATAAATTAACATCTTTAAACAATGTTGGCCAATAGAAACCGGCCTGGAGAATCTTTGCTACAGTTTTCTCTCCTCCAAAGTGACCTCCATAAGGAGAGGCATGGTATTCATAAATAATAGTGGTAATCTCTTCTTCAGCGACACACCTTCAAATAAGTCCATCACTCCCATGTTTGAACAATAAGGGGTCATCCCAATAGTAGAACTTCACATCATGGAAGAACTTCTTCTTTTCCTGGTATGTCAAATCTGGTGGCAACTGTCCTGTAGCAACAAAGTTCATAATGTCTGCAAACCATGGCACTTTTGTGGATGATAATGCATAAATCTTCTCAATAGGAAAATTATCCTCAACATGCAAATAATATCCAGCATCTGTAGTCAATCTAAAAATATGATCAGCAACATTATTCTCTGTCCCCTTCTTATCCCAGATTTCAAGGTCAAACTCTTGTAGAAGAAGTATCCAGTGGATGAGTCGAAGTTTTGCATCCTTCTTGTTGAGCAAATACTTTATGGTAGCATGATCTATATACACAATTACCTTAGATCCTACAAAGTACTATTGGAATTTGTCAAAGGCATACACTATAGCAAGCATCTCCTTCTCAGTGGTTGTGTAATTGATTTGTGCTTCATCTAGGGTCTTTCTTGCATAGTATATGGCATGAAGCTTCTTATCTTTCCTTTATCCCAGAACTGCCCCTATTGTATAGTCTCTTGCGTCACACATCAATTCAAATGGAGCATTTCAGTCTGGTGGTTGAATGATTGGGGCTAAAATAAGAGATTCCTTGATCTTGGTGAAGGTGGTGCGACAGTCATCATTGAATATGAATTCAGCATCTTTTGCAAGTAAAGAACATAATGGCTTTGCAATTTTGGAGAAGTCTTTAATGAATTTTCTATAGAACTCTACATGACCAAGGAAGTTGTGGATGTCCTTGACTGAAGAAGGAGTAGACATCTTCTCAATAGCTTCCACCTTGGCCCTGTCAACCTCAATACCCTTGTTAGATACAACATGGCCTAATACTACACCAGATTGTACCATGAAATGGAACTTCTCCCAGTTTAGTACTAGGTTAACCTCTTTACATCGGGCTAAGACTAATGACAAGTTGCATAAACATTGATCAAATGAATCTCCATAGACATTAAAATCATCCATAAAAATTTCCATTATGTTTTCAATGAAATTAGAAAAAAAAGCCATCATGCATCGTTGGAACGTCGCAGGAGCATTGCAAAGACCAAAGGGCATGTGACGATAAGCATAATTTCCATACGTGCAAGTAAAGGTGGTTTTCTCTTGGTCGGGAGGGTAGATAGGAATCTAGAAAAACCTAGAATACCCGTCCAAGTAATAAAAATAAGAATGTTTTGCAAGGCGTTCAAGCATTAATTCAGTAAATGGCAACAAAAAATGATCCTTTCGATTCGTTTTGTTCAAACGTCGATACTCAATACACATATGCCAACCCATGACTATACATGTTTGTATCAACTCATGATTATCTCCTTTGATGATAGTTGCACCCCCCCTTCTTAGGTACCACATGGATGGCACTAACCCAAGGGTTGTCACTTATAGGATAAATGATGTCGGCATCAACCAACTTAAAGATTTCCTTTTTAACCACCTCAACCTATTTTGATTTAAATGTCTAGACGGTTCAATGGTGGGTTTAGCATCATCCTCCATATTTACTCTATGCATACAAATGGAGGGATGAATGCCTTTCAAATCATCAATAGAGTAACCAATGATGTCTTTATACAAATGCAATTTGGCAAGAAATTTATTTTCTTGTTCATTGGTTAACTCATTATTGATTATTACAGGAGAAGTAGAGTCAGAATCAAGAAATGCATACCTCAGTCCTGGTGGAAGGGCTTTGAGTTTTACCTTTCTTTCAGCTGAATTGTCTTTGGAATTGTCATCAACAAGTGGAGTGTCTTCTTCTGTAGCATGTGATTGAGCAATAGAAAAAACCCCAGAATTTTCAGATCCATTGTTTATACTTTCATCATCATTACAGTAGTTCAGTATCAAATTGGCAACATCATGATCTTGTTCTACAACAGAATCAATAGAGTCCATAAAATAAATTTCTTCTACACGTGGGGGTGCTTTCATGGCATCATATACAAAAAACTCCATGGCTTCCTCACCAACTCTCAGTGTGAATTTGCCTTCTCGAATATCAACTAGGCATCCAGCAATCCTCAAAAAGGGCCTCCCAAAAAGAATGGGATTGGAGGGAACTTCTACCATATCTAGCATAATAAAATCACTGGGAATGTAGAGTTTACCAATCTGCACTATCACATCTTCCATAATACCTTTGGGATATTTGATGGAATGATCAGCCAGTTCAATGGCCATCTTTGTAGGCTTCAGATCTCCAAGATCTAGCTCCTACCACAAAGTAGATGGTATGAGACTAATACTAGCTCCAAGGTCTACAAGACCCTTGTCAAATGTGGTGTTGCTGATCTTGCATGGTAGAGTAAAAGCTCCCAAATCATCTAACTTCTCAAGAAGTCTATTTTGAATGATACAACTGATTCTTTTAGAAATTATCACGGTCTCCACTTGGTCTACCTTCCTCCTCTTGGTGAGGATGTCCTTAAGCAACTTAGAATATGACGGCATCTCTGCAATAACTTCAGCTAGCGGAAGATTGACATGGAGTTTGTTTAGAATGTCCATAAACTTCCTAAACTTTGAATCCTCCTTTGTGTTTGCAAGCCTTTGTGGAAATGGTGCATTTTCTTTGATAAAAGATGGTACTTCAGCTGTACCTTTACCTTTTTCACCCATAGGGGTATCAAGCTTCTCTTCATCGGCGATCTCAACACTCTTCTTGTAATGCCCCTAAGCTTGCTTAATGAGTTAAACAAGCTTAATTATCATAATTTAATAATTATAACCCTAATATAACCTTTTTATATGCTTTGAAATCATAACACAAGCTTAAGTTTCAAATTTGGTCCAATTTGGACACTGTTTGAGCAAGTTATGTAATTTTATGCACATTTTGGACTTTTCTGCAATTTACCCAATTGAGAGGTTTTCTTTGCAATTTATAACTTGCGTTATGTACCTTTGATATTCTCTCATCATTCTTGATCTTTTTGATCCATGGGGTTCCTATTTAAACCTTGGTTTGAAGGTGTTTTCTCCAAAGGTATTTTAGGGTTTTCCCCTTCACGGATGAGCTACCTTTAGTAGCTATCAACTAATGAATTATTTAATCAGCTGGGAAATTCGACAAAGGAAATCTAAGAAGGTATATACACATGATGGGGGATATTCTTGTGTGTGTGCTTCTATATTCTTAATAAATTAAGGCTATGGACACTTGGATAGATACTAGAATTTCAACTTTTTCTTTTTCTTTATCTTAAAGTGTCATATACTTATCCCCAAACACCAAAATGAGCCATTTTATCTTCACCACTTCCCTCCTTCCCCCAACCTCATTCTCCCTCTGTTCGTCTGCGAATTCTACTATCCAAGGAAGAAGAAAGTGGGGATATTCTTGGAGAAAGGCTCTAAGGTTGAAATTGACTTCATTTTAGGGTTGAAAAAGCTTCCTTCTAGTAATCTTGACCTAAAAGTGTAAGAATTCCCTTCTTTCCTCCGTTTATTCCTTTTTTATCCTTCCTACTAGCTTCCTCCATGTCGGAACCTTGTTGTTCCATGGTAGAATATTCTCTAAAGCTCTAAAACCCTACCTTTCTTGCTCCTTGTGCTTAGGGTTTGCTCATTTGATGTAGAAAGGTGCTAGATGGACGAATTCATAGCTTATTCTTGGATTTTCTACCCTAGATTCTTGAGATTTCTTCTTTTTAGGGTTTCATATTCTTATTAGAGGCAAGTTTTATAACTTGGTCCACGTTTATTGTTTACTATAAGCTTTCTAGATCATGTTCTTGCTTGAAAATGATGATTCATGCACTAAAAAGCTATGCTTGACTTGGATTTCGATTTGTATATTGTTCCTATTCTGATTTCAATTATATATGAACCTGTGATCATGTGTATGTTCTTCCTAAGGTGTAATATGACTTGGATCAGGTTGGTTTGACAACCTATGGTGCTAAGCACCTATCAACCAATGGTCAATTTTAGGGTTTTAAGCTGATTTCTTCTATAAACCATGACCCGATGATGGTACCATTGCAACAACCCTATGGTGTTGTATTTATAACAACTGATGGTCATGATCAAGGGTTTCAAATTATGGTGACAACCTATATTCACCCCCCTTAGGTCAGGTTTTGGACCAATTAGAAGTTTAATGATCAACCATTAAGTACCCTACTGATGTTATCAATCAATGACGACGTTAGCTTAATATTTGATGTTGATTAATGAATATAGTGTTTATATAACAACCTATGGTTATTTAATGGTCACTAATGATGGTGTATCAGGTCTCTAAAACCTATCTTGAGTCAAGCATTGTAGTTGTAGCATCAACTAAGCCTTAGACCAATGGTTTCTTGGGTCACTTGATGCAATGGTCGGACCTATACTGTAATTGATGGTTTTAATATATGAACTTGACCCAATGGTCAAGATATATTGTTTATTCCTTGAATAAAGTGGAATGATAGCTAATGTAATATGTTGGTCCTAATAATGTGATTTAGATGGTTTCCTTTCTATGATCAACTTAAGGAGCTTACATGTTGACATTGGATAGCTTGTTTTAAATGAACAGTCGATTGTGGGTTTTACCGTACTTTCAATGGAACTTTTTGTGTTGTTAATCAAGGTATGCCTAGGGTTAGAAGTTGACTCTTTCTAGAGAAAAAATTAAGGGCTTCATAGATGTCTTATCTAAGGTGTTTACTTATGTAAATAACCAATGGCCTTACCTTTTAAACATTCAATGGTTCTGGGTGACATTGTGGTATGGTGATATGGGTTGAATGATGATGGAACAAATGGAGGGTTACCCTTAATAAGGTAGTCTTAACTATTCACTCATATGAATAGAAGGGATGATAACTATATTGTATTGATATGTAACCCTAATGAGGTATAGCTTGTTATACCTAGCTTTAATATAACTAAATGATGGTAATTGGATATGAATAGTCCTTGAATGATTAATACAATCATGGAGTACTCTCTTATTGTTGTTGAAGACCTAGTATGCTATAACCTGATGGATACACCTTGATTTATGTGTGGGTTCATACTTGAGAATAGTATGGAATTTGATAGTGATGTTTCACCTTATGCATCCATGATCCAATGGGGATGTTGTGAGTTAGGGTTTGGGTATAAGTGTTGATTAGTAACATTGATATAATTTATTATGTTGAACCTAAATCTAATGCAAATAGATAAAGATGAGTTTTCATGTTTAACATTCTTATATGATGGAATGATGGTGGAATAACCTTCTTAACCTGATCATAACCTTAATGTGTTGATTGGTGATTATCATAGCCACATGGTTGATACTTTATTATGCTAAACATGTGCATTATGAATATGTTGAGTGTTAATAATATCTAGATTCCTTGCATGTTGATGTAATAAAGGAATGTTCTTAATGTTAATATAACCCTGCTATGATTGTTTATGAATATCTCCTAGCTCATTAATGGCACAGATGAGTTCTTTGGTATGCCATAGGCAGGACATGTTAGTCTCCTTACGGCAGATGAACGTACAGATGGAGGTTTCCTCGATAGCTGGACTTTTAACACAGATGCAAATCAAGCCCACGTTGAGACAGCAGATCAAGGATGCACAGCAAACGGATGATACAGTACAGCTAATCAGATCAGAGTTTGGCAGCGAAAAGCGTGATGGGTTCCATGAGTCCGAGGATGGAGTGGTTTGCTATCATAATAGGATGGTGGTTCCAGATGCTGATAATCTGAGGAAGTTGGTGCTCGAGGAAGCACACACGTTGATGTATGCTATGCATCCAGGCGTCACCAAAATGTATCATAGTCTGAAGGACTTGTACTGGTGGCCCGGCTTGAAGAAAGATGTAGCTGAGTTTGTGGCTAGGTGTGCGGTGTGTCAGCAAGTCAAGGCTGAGCATCAAAAGCCTGCAGGTACGTTGCAACCTTTGCCTATACTGCAGTGGAAATGGGATCATATAACCATGGATTTCGTAGTTGGTCTACCCAGGACAACTAGGAATCATGATTCCATTTGGGTGATAGTGGACAGATTAACGAAGTCTGCCCATTTCATACCTGTGAAGACCACGTATACAGCAGAAAAGCTTGCTCGAGTATATGTGGATGAGATAGTTCGTTTGCATGGTGTGCCAGCAACGATAGTTTCTGATAGAGGTCCTCAGTTTACAAGTCGTTTTTGGGAACAGTTGCACAGGGCGATGGGAACGCAGTTGAAGTTCAGTACTGCTTTCCACCCGCAGACAAATGGACAGTCTGAGAGGACTATTCAGACTTTGGAGGATCTTCTTCGTGCTTGTGTTTTGCAGTTCCTAGGCAGTTGGGACGTACATCTCAGTTTGATAGAGTTTGCCTACAACAATAGCTATCAGCGGAGCATTGACATGGCTCCCTATGAGGCCTTGTATGGGAGGAAGTGCAGATCTCCTTTGTGTTGGTATGAATCAGGTGAATATCAGCTTTTGGGCCCTGAGTTAGTACAGCAAACGACAGAAAAGATCAAGGTGATACAACAACAGTTGAAAGCAGCACAAGACAGGCAGAAGTCTTATGCAGACAATCGCCGACGACCCTTGGAGTTCCAGGTGGGAGACAAGGTGTATCTTAAAGTCTCTCCGTGGAAAGGTGTGCTGAGGTTTGGACGGAAAGGTAAGTTAGCTCCCAGATATATGGGGCCTTACCCAGTCTTAGCACGTGTTGGCAAGGTGGCTTACGAGTTAGAGTTGCCTCCAGAGTTGCACAGGTTACATCCAGTGTTCCATGTCAGTATGCTGAAGAAAAGTCATCCGGATACAGGAACAATGATACAACCAGTTGAAGTTGAGCTTGACAAAGATGTGACTTATGAAGAGGGTCCTATGATGATCCTTGACAGAAGAGTCAAGAAGTTGAAGAGAAAGGATCTGGTTCTTGTGAAGGTCCTTTGGCATCACCGTGGCATTGAGGAAGCCATGTGGGAGCTTGAGGAAGAGATGAGGAGGAAGTATCCCTCGCTTTTCTCTTCGAATTTCGGGGACGAAATCCTTTTGTAGAGGTTCATGGCTGTAAGGACCCTGACCTGCGTTTAGGGTTTACCCTGTTTGTTTTGCTTGATCTTGGTGCTTTGGTGCTTGCTAATCACCTTTAGTGGTGATTAGGGTTTGGTTGTGCTTTGTTGAGAGTTCGAGGGGCTACTTGCAAATAACCCAAGTTTAGGGTTTTGTGGGCAAGTTTGCCATCTTGTGAGATGTTTTTCCTCTTTGCTTCCTCTAGGGTTGAGAGGAAGGCTTGGGCTTGTTGTTTGAGTCCTTTGGGCCTGAGTTGAGCTTGTTTGGGCCTTGGAGTTCCTTGTTTGGGCTTGCTTGAGCCTTGTGTCGCCCAGTTGCTTGGTGTGTCGCCCAGTAGCTCTTGTTGTGTCGCCCAGATGGCTTGGCTTGGTTGATGGACACATGGTGCACATCTTGGACAAGTGCCTTATGGCTTGCATGAGAGGTGGCTTGAGTTGATGGACATGTGTCCCTTGGGTGGGTGACACATAGCATGGTTGTACCTTGGTTTCTCCTCCCCTTCTTCCTATATAGGTAGCTCTTCTCCTTGCCTTAGTCTCCTTTGGTCCTTTGGTCTCCCCTCCACCCTTGGTGCACGATATCCCTCTCCATCTTGCTTGTGTTGGCCGATACACTTCCTTGGAGCTGAAGTGGTGGCCGATACACCTTCCTGGAGCAGCCTGGTGGACGATAGCTTTGGACCTTGGAGTGCATCTTCTCCCTTGAAGCTTGGAGCTTAAGGCGGGTTGCATAGTTTTTAACCCTAACTCTTTTACCTCTAGCTTTGATCTTGTTATATGTTAGTAGTCTAGCTTAGTTCCTTGCTTGTACATCTTGCTTATGTACCTTAGTGGCCGATATCCCTCTCTAGGGTTTAGGGTTCCTTGTATACCTTGCTTTTTAGGTTTTGTGCTCTTTGTGTTGGAGGTTGAAGATGACCCAGGGTTGGGCGATACCCCTTCCTTGTGGGTGTGTTGGGCGACACACTTGCCCTTAAGTTGAACGATATGGTGATCTAGGTTTTGAGTTCCTTGTGTTGGAGGTCGATAGTGACCTAGGTTGGGTGATAGGGTGCTCTCTCTGGTGGCCGATATGGTTCCTTGGTGGATGATATGTTGTGTCCTTGAGGTTGGCCGATACCCTTGCCCATGTGTTGGGCGATAGGGTGAGCTAGGGTTTGTTGGCCGATATGATGAGTACCTTGGAGATGAACAATACCCTTCCTCTTGTTGGCCGATATGGATGTCCTTGTGTTGGATGATAGAGTGGGTGCTCTTGTGTCGAGTTATCTCCTTGTCCATGTGATGGATGATAGGGTCATGTAGTGCCATGAGTGTTAGGGTTGGGCGATAAGCCTTGGGCCATGATGGGCGATACCCTAATGGCCGATAGCCCTAATGGACGACACCATGGTGGGCGATACCCTAATGGACGACACCATGGTGGGCGATACCCTAATGGCCGATAGCCATGTTGGGCGATACCCTACCCAATGTGCATGAGTGTGATGGTCGATAGGGTTAGTAGAGTGTGTTGGCCGATAGGGTAGTAGTGGGTGATGGACGATAGGGATAGTGTGGTAGTCGATACCCTTGTTGGGTGATACGCTTTAGATGAGGGTGGTGAGGCTATAGTGAGGGTATGAGTTTCTTTGGTGACGGTCCCTCATGTGATGGAAGTGGTTAGCTATGCACCAATAAAACGATGGTGGTGTTTGTGATATCAAGAATGTAATATGTAGCCTTGCAAACAATAAGGATGCTAATGATAGTAATGTATATGATGTTAGTCCTCATGTAATTGATGCATGATGTGACCCTTATGCTTAATTGTTAATGATAAAGAAGATGATGATAACTACTCTAGTAGTTTGTTTAATGATAATAATGTTGGTAATAATGATGCTAAGTGACAGTTACATTAAAGGTTGCTTCATGATAAAGATGACAATAGTTGATGACATAGTAATGACCTTGTTAATAATAGTGTTGGTTCTGTAAACACAACTTGATCTCTATATACCCTGATTGTTTGTACAATCTCGATATAAGGGTAAGTATCAGTATGGTTGTTTAATGATGTACTTAACATACTTGATTACCAAATAACTGTCATATTGATAAGAAGATTATCTTGAATGATATTTCATGATAGTGAGCATCTTCCTTATGTTGAATCTTCAATTATGGTACACCCTAACCTTGCAGGTGATGTTTTAGCCATAAGAAGGCTATGAAATTTATGAGTATCATTACTTGATAATTATCCTATGAGGCTGTATGTAGGATATGTTGGTCCCATGATGATGAGGTGAGCCTTAAGAGACAACGGCAGTGCATGATGAAGGGTTGAGACCCTGTGGTATGTGATGATCCTTGAGATGGATCTGGATGGTTGGCAAGAGGCCAAGTGATAACATGTGATGTTGGATCCTTAAGATGGATAAGGTTGATATTAATAGATCATAATATAATGTTCTTTACTTTCTGTTATATCTTTGCATGTTATACAACTTGGTTGAATCTTGCAATCCATCTAAAAGATACTAATTAAGCACAGTGAAATACATCATGTAGTTTGCCCTGGCCATAGATCCATCATCGTCAGGACTTGGTGATGGTGAAACAGGTTTTCCTACGGGTTAACCTGGAAGTGCATATTGTTGAATATGTGTAGGTTGCTCCTAGCCTGAAAATGAGGAGGTAAGAGTGTAACTTCGGTTGCAGACTCAGATATGTGTGTAGAGCATGGTGAACAGGCCCATGGCTCAGGATATGTGATGTATGGAGCATGAATGCGTTCATGGCTCAGAGCACGGTGATCAGGCCCGTGGCTCAGTTTTACTAGCGTCGTGACCTGTACCAAGGCGGGCTAGAGAATGGGTAGCCTATGGAGCTAACCATGTGGCTTAGACCACTTCAGCATGTGACTGCGGTCCTGCTTGTGTTGTACTCATGTACTGACCATGAGGTGGGAGGTCGTGGAGTCCGGCTCTTCCATTGACCTTGTATGGCACCGTCTTGGGTTTCGTAACCGAAGGTTGGATTTGAACGGTACGGTTCAAATCCTCAGGGCATAATAAAATGTAATACAGCCGTTTAGTATTTACTAGTCATATCAAATACGAAACATTGGTTGAGGCCTTGTTTGTGTAATATTCCGTTATACCTTGCAGGTCATGTGGTAATCTACCTTATCTTGATAATCAGGTTATATGGCATTATACCCTATTCTAATAATCTTGTTACATGTTGATATATCTCATCTTGATAGTCATGTTCCTTTGAAAGACATCTGGTTTTACGCTTTAGTACAGCTGGTATGCTTGCCGGTAAGAATGATCTTGCTATATATATAACTGCTTCTGATATATCTGCTCATGTTATAATTGATGTTATAGTTTCTCTCGCTGAGGTTCTATGGTTGCGGTGGGGAGCTATGTTTCCCGCTGGGACAATTGTTCAATTGTCTCACTCCGCTGGTTTACACCCTTTTTAGGTGGTCGAGGTAGACGTGGTCGTGGTTGTGGTGTTGCAGACGAGCAGCTTGAGGAGCAGTAGAAGGCAAGCGATGGACATGCTGCTGTTTTGGATGTTTTGTAGTAGAGTCTAGAGTCATCCCTGTACTCTCAGGTCCTTGGCAGTGTTTTGACGATGTTTCACGAAGATCGTTCGATGATATCTGTATACCCTGTTGTTGGCCGGATGTGGGCCTTTATGTATATATGAACAGGTGGTGAACTCATGTGATGGATGGACAGCTGTTCCTGAGCTGTGGACACGTGTTAGATCTTGTGTATGTACATATTTATATGACATGTTTCTGTGCAGGATGAGGACTGGAAAGTAATAGTTTCACAGTTTATCAGTCTTCCGCAATCGGTTTTAATTAACCCGTGTTTTTTATAATCTGTGGTTATGGTGTTTTCCGCACGTTTTCGCGTAACACCTCATTATCTGTGTGATAATGGGATGTGTTGCCACACATATATGATATGTAATATGAATGCACTCGATACGCGTCACCCTTAAACGAGTTTTGTGGTGGATGTATAGTGTGTTTATGGCCAATAAACCCTATATATGTGTGCTTGGTTGTATGTGGTTTCTTGCATCTCGGTCTGCGCACTGATTCCCTATCTCCTATTCCTGATGTAACTCGAGATAACTTGAGATTTCTTTCCTATCTTTGCTCCCCCCAAATGTAACTCAGGGTTTCCCAATTTAAATGAAAATAGGATAGAACTTTTATTTCCTGTTATGTCAAAGAACGGCGGACAACCTGACGACAACTGAGACGATCGATTCAAGGTGTGAACCGATCAGTTGGCGATCCATACGACCAGTTCAAGGAGCGAGATGAACAGGTGGCGACCTGAGGAGATGCATGATGACTAGGCGAACTGATCGGTTGGAGGAGCCAACCGATCGACTGGTGGCACCTAGACAACCGGGCCAGGGCGAGTAGGTTATTTATGTGATGAGTTGATCAACTCGGATGGCTATATCACTTCATCTTGTACAGGTTGCATGTGATGTGGACCTAGATGACCGTGATTCCTCTTGGCTC
The DNA here is from genome assembly GCA_963693085.1 of Alisma plantago-aquatica. NCBI lineage: Eukaryota > Viridiplantae > Streptophyta > Magnoliopsida > Alismatales > Alismataceae > Alisma > Alisma plantago-aquatica. Next base: position 1,506,220,338 of record OY856410.1, on the reverse strand, counting down.
GAGGAATCACATTAGGATGGCCATAATCATCGCTTTTATCGTTTCACATGTTTTCTGTGGGATATAGCATGTATATGATACGTACTATATATTGTGGTGATTGGATATGTATATGTACCTATAAAACCAAATCCCTCATCTAAATATTAAGTCTTGTATGCCTTCCATTAGCGGCACACATGAAAAACTTGATCGACCAAGCATAGGTTATGCCAAAGCGTGGTGCGGCGTCTATCTCGCAGAAGTGTGAAGGGTAAACATGTAGGTTCTTCCAAAGCAGGGTGCATGTTTACCGTGTCGGCTATTGGGTTAGACTTAACTGGTGATTCTTAGAGTGTCTAGACCCAGAGGCACGGAATGTTCATGGCAAGGTGTTGTGCATGTTCATTCATCAAGAGTTGCATATGATGCAATTGGCACGATGGCCTACCTAAATAGTTAAGAGCGTGGGTGATCAACCAAAGTTGACTCATGACTTGATGAAATATGGATCTTGACCCACTAGAAGATTGTACGCTGCAATATTCCAAATTGATGGTGAGGGCTATCAATTTGAAAAAAAAATAGTGGGAGCGATAATTAATCAAAGTCCTAATTATATCGTCAACATTTCAAATCAATCAAATAAGTCAAAATTGAGTTTTGGACTAAATTGTGTATATTTACTTTTGTACAATAAATGGCTAATCAACAATAATCACTTTATTTGCGATCGGTCTTTGAGACCAAAAAATTAAATGGGAATAATTCCACAACTGGTTAGGACGTTGAGAAGTGTTCTCAATCAAAGAGTGAAAGCTCTAAGTCCTATTTATACCAGAACCAGATGAACTCAATCCCACCACACCAATGGCTGAAAGTATGCTTATGGAAGCATACCAAGGATGACGTTGATGTGGAGTGCTTAATGTTGTGTTCTCTGAAATATGAGTTGCAGAGACAACATGAGACATATGATGTCTCCAAGACACTGTCCTAGTATGTCATGATAGAAGGAGATCCAGTAAGGTATTCACACACTCAATATGATTGGGTATGTGGAAAAACATGACAAAGAAGGATTCCCTCTGAGCCAAGAGTTGGCTATTGGTATGATACTATAAATGTTGCGAGAATCATACAGATCATGATGAACTACAACATGAACAACTTTGACAAGTATTGACAGAGTTGTTGTACATGTTAAGGATAGTAGAGGCAAAGATGAAGAAAGACAATCCCTAACCTTTGATATGATCAATGAAGGGTAAGTCTTAAAAGGCAAGGACAAAGGCAAAGCAAAGAAAGTGTTCTGATGCTAGCCAGCAGCCCAAGTCCTCTTCATCCTCAAGGCACATAGGGAAAGGGTGTATGAGGGAATTGCCCTCTATATTTGGAAGAACAAAAGAAGAATAAGGGGATGGAGATCTCCACCAAAGGTATCATGAAATGAACTGCTTCTGAGGTATATGATACCAAGATGAAGATCTGACATATATGATATGTAAGATCTACAAAGAAGTGATGGCCTTTACAAAAGGACCAAGAAAGGAGTACCCATCATTGGAGCAAGTGTTGCTGCCATAGATAGGAGTACCTTTTAGTTTGTTTCAACCTAAAGGGCACAAAATAGAGTTGAGAATTATTGTTTCAATTTTCCAATATAAACACTTTATTGTTGCATCTTGTTGAGACAATGATGACTATCAATATAATTGATATTTCAAAAGATATGATCTTTGTGGCAATGCCTTGTTTATCTTGTGGTACTTGGTGTGCATAAGATAAAATGATATCTAAAAGTTACTGATAACTCAAACAACAAATTAGCATTATCATGGAAAATTCATTTCTAGTTTCCATATGATGGATAAATCTAGACTCTTTTGGTTAGAGAACCAGTAAAAGACATGAATCTCTTAGACATGATTAATCAATCTTCACTAGTGGTAGTGGGAGATTAATTATCCTATTAGGTATAATACATGTGATGTATACCTACTAGAGTTAATGCTAGTACTTCAAATGGTGTTTGGAGAAATATCAATATGAATATCTTGAAGTGTTCAAGAATATCATAGATGAAGTACATATTTGGTAAAGTGTTAATTCTTGATGGGATCAATGAATGAAATACTTGAACCAAATGTTTGAGATCCTTATGAGTGATTATGATAGTGTATCATAGTAAGCTCGTGATTAAGGCATGGTGATGTCTAAATCAAGGAGTAATACTCTAAGGAGTTAGAGGATGATTATCAAATAACTAAATTCTTCTTAAATAAAGAATACCCCACACTAATAAAGGACATTAAGAATCACAAGAAGTTGTGAGTTCTTATATCCTTGACAGATACACCTCAATTATCTATATGATGAGTTGGTCATGTGATGAATCAACTATCTGAATGAATATGAGGAACCAGATTTTGAGTTATGGTTTATGACCATTACATCCTAAATGACTTCCATGTGAACCATAAGGTATGACCTTGATGGTAGAACTCATTGGAATAAAACCCATAAGTGTGAATGAGTCTTAAGCGTTAAGACACATGGATAACATTTTGAGAAGGATGATGCTTGTTGATTGCAACTTAATGACTAAGAGATTTGGCATACAGATACTGAAACTGCATTCCTATGAGGAATAAAACAAGGATGTGTACGTGACACAACCTATAAGGTTTATGAATCCATTAATGCAAATGAAGTCTATAAGTTGCAATGGACTAATCAATGTGATTGATTAAGTACAAGCAACTCAGAACTGTGATCTTTATTTTGATAATATAGTCAAAAGGTTTGACAGGTATGTCAAAAATAAAGAGAGATCTGTGATTTAGTGGGAGCGTATTTACATTCCACATGTTGATGTGAAATGGAAATGTTCTAGAATGGAAATACAAAGTGGAAATTATCTTTAAGGAAGATAGAGACGTTTCCTATGTGATAGGAATAGAGATCTATAGAGATAGTTCTCGAAAACCTCTTAACCTGAAAAGAGAGAGCATACATTGGCAATCTATACTGAAGGGTTCAGTATGCATAGATTCAGTGGGAGAAAACTTGTCCATGTTACATGGAGTTGGTATCCCTAGGCCAAGTGTCCAATTCTTATGAAGAATGGTAACACTAAGAATAGATATGGATCTATCATGTATGTAATCATCCCATTATCTTGCATGTATGGACATAGCAAAATAAACTTCATTCATCATCTTATATGTAGGACATGACAATATGATGTGCTCATCCTAATAACTCATATGTGGGACATGATGAGTGGATGTCTGTCTAGATCCAGTAAGGGTTACTGGGATACCATAAGAACTTGATAAGTACTTGAGAAGTACTAGTTCTATGGAAATAAGGAAGGGTTCACTCTAAAGAGTTAAACTGGTGTGAACTTCAGAAAAGGATAGAAAATTAATCGCAATATACATGGGATATATAAAAGTGAATGTTTGTTGATAAAGTTGTTTTAAAAGGAAATGTTGAGTATCTGTGTGTTAGAGAATAGAAGTGGATACTATATGGATCTGGAAGTTCATGAGATGAACTTAGATATTCCGGTCATTGATGACAAGTAAGGAATGCTTGGTCATGAAATGTAGCTAAAGGTTAGCAAAGGAATACTAGATCGCATATTACGACAACTCCATCTCATACGTGTGACGTACAATGAAGAGATGAGAGACATGCAATTAATATTGACTTTGGCAAGGTGTTTTCATAACTCACTATGATTAGTACTAGAGCACAGTAACATGTGGGACATGTTTGAAGATCACTAAGAATATGATTCAAAGGTGATTGGCTCGCAGTGCAAGTGGGAGTCTGTTGGTATGTATGCCCTGAGAGCCAATCATGGGATGATTGGTGGGATACATTAAGATTGATTTGATAAACATCAAAGGCAAGCTTCCAATTCCTTCTGGTTCAGTCATATAAGATAATCATAGAACAGATTGAATGTCTAGAGAATGACAGTACTCAATGACTTATGCTTTCAGGTTAAGGACCTGAACGGTGAGATCATACGGATGCTAAGAGTTTGTACATTCTTATTATGTCCCTAGTCGGATGTCATTGTGGAAGGTAGATAGACAACAATGACACACAAGACTAGATTGTGGTGTTGGTTGATGACAGAATCTTATTAGTCATGATATGGAGATATCAAACCAAACACATAGGTACTTGTTAGAGAACAAATGTACCGGACAGACCCACCGTGAGTTTGACACATGGAACCATGACATGGTAGTCACGGTCAGTTCTCACAGTGATGGTGGTGAGTGTGATTCTTTGACCTGAAATCACTACACTCAACACATGTCGTTGGGTACACTTTGACATCATCAAATGCAATCCTGAAACATGGGTTGTTCCATGCCTTAAGTTCATTTGGGATATTAGTGACAAAGGAATTATACATTCATTGTAACACCATTCATGGATTGTAGGATTGAAAGTTGTTCTCCAACTTTCTATTTCACTTGGATAGCACTGATGTGTGACTAGGCACCGCTCTTTGCTTGTGAATTCATAAGTGTTATGGACTTTCACTACCAACGTTAAATGGACCTGTAGGGTCACACACATAGGATTTAACCTGGAAGAGGAGCTTATCCACAAATGATGTTTAGATTGATTGCTAAAGGAGTTTAGTAGTTCAATTAAACACTCAATCAATTGATAGCTCAATATTATAGTGTTCAAGGTGTTGGACCGATTGATTAGAGTATCAGATTGATTGAAACTGCAATTGACTAATTTTGCATAGTCTGCTGCCCCAACGGATCGGCTCATGGGATGAATCGATCGGCTCAGGTTGGTGAACCGATCGGCTCAAGACAGGCTGAACCAACCGGTTCAAGAGTTAAACTGATCTGCTCAACTGGTCTAACCGAGATCGTTTGGAAAGTCAGAAGACTATTTTGCAAATATAATTTGTTTCACTTGTACAAATTCGATTTGGACAAGGATTAATATTTGATTAATTGGAAACAAATATGAAAGTAAATTTGAGTTGGATCAGGACCACGAACCGATCGGCTCAGAGCCCCAGACGATCGGCTCAGGTCCCAAACGATCAGCTCAGGACCCAAAATGATCATTTTAGGGTGTGCACCGATCAGTTCATGTGGCGCAGTTGGTTGTTTTGTGGAAAATCTCGAACCCTTCTACTCCTACTTTAATCCTGCATGGCCTGGGGTAGAGAACCCTATCCAATAACCCTCCTACATATAGGGGTAGTGGGGGCTTCTCAGGAACAACAACTCAGAACACCAGTTGCTCTATAAAGTTGTCGTTCTCTTTGGTTTTGGTAATCGAGAGAGCCCGAGCAAGTGCTACCCGATAAGGGAGGTACAGCAAGGGAAAGACAACTGTAGAATAGCGACTGGTGGCAGGAGAGTGTGTCGGTGACTAGTACGTTGACAGGAGGGTGTGACTCTTTCTGATTCCTTGTGGGAAAAGGAGATCGGAGTTCCAGGTGGTCCGTGTAGACTACTTCAGAGGCAGGAGACTTCTGCCGCTTGGAGGACAGTTGCCAATCCTGACAATCCCGGTGAGACCAGGAGCTGCTGAGACACCATCCAAGACCGGAGATGAAGACCGCTCAAGCCACGAGGTAACATCGTCGAGCAAGCCTCGGGAAAAGGTACGCCTCTACAAACCATCCTTCCTTCTGTATATACGTTGACGCGATTCCTTTAGACTGGGTTTGGGAGAAGAAAATTTTTATTTCCGTTGCCTTCTCTGTCTCCCCTAAAACCCAACAGGAAGACCCACAAAACATCACTGTCAAAGAACGTCGCCACCTTGGAAACATAGTACAAGACCACTTAGTACTTCTCCAAGGTATCCATTTCAAGGATCACATCGAATCCATGCATGTCAAGTGGCGTAAGGTCCACTTGGATGTTGTGCCGTGAGAAAGAAAGAACGCAAGATGGACACACTTCCCACAACTCGACGGGACCCACAAGAGGGGTTTGTAGAAGAAAACTATTAAATCTATGACTAACACGCAAATAACAATGAACTATCACCTCTCAGGTGACAAAAGAGTGTGTCACACCCGGTCAACCAAAACATATACAAAGGAAGGTGCAGATAAATCAGAATAAAATAACTCCATATGGCGTGTCACGGCCCGTGGATTGACCACTCCCTCTAGCTGACTCATGGTATAGAATCAAGCCATCGCATGTTGTTGCCCCTATCCTTTGTTGGCCTACCTTGAAGATCCAGCTTGTGACACATGACTGCATCCTCTGCCACTACCAATGCTAAATTCTTGATGCTAGGAACCATGATGTATATGTCCTTCATTGGGAAAAATTGCCTTGTATGCCTGGTCTGTCCACACCTATAACAAGTCTTATCTTCATGCCATGGCCTAGATGGCCATGTCATTGAAACCAATGTTGTGATGTGATCTCCTATTGGCAGAAAGCTATGGCCTCTGCCCTTGCTCGGTGACCACTAATATGGCACTATAGATCTCTGATGTGAGTGAGGTGATGAAAAAGTAGGCTTCTTGAAGCCTCCAGAAGACTGCCCTTGAAAGTGAGCTGGTCTCTTCTTAGCGTTAGCTTCACGCTTCTCTATCGCCGACCACTCTATCCTTCTCACAGACTCCACAAATGTCACAAACCTCTCCCTATTCTCCAAAGTCGACATTGTCATCGTCAATTTTGTGCACAAACCCTTCTCAAAATGTTGGATCCTTTCCTTATCCATCGTAGCCATGTGAGGACAAAAGCTCAATAATTCCATAAACTTGGTCGCGTACTTGTTGATCATCATCGATCCCTGCCGGATCTTCTCAAACTAGAAGATCTTCTTGTCAAGATATGTCTTTGGGAAGTATCGGCTCACGAACTCTCACCAAAAGTCTTCCCAACTGATCACTACACCGAGTCTCTTTTCCTCCTCAATGGCCCACCAATGAACAATGTTGCCCTTCGGTAGGTAGATTGCATGCTTCACCTTATCCTCTTTCAGGATATTGAGGCTCTTAAAGGCCTTCTCCAACTCCGACAGCCAAATATCTGCATATGTCGGGTCCGTCGTACCCGCATACTCCAACACGCTGCTACCTTTTAAAAGTCTTCCCTGAACTTTGCGATTCCGCATTGGAGACAGCTTCCCTCGCATGAGGTACGGGCACTCTATCTGCCATATGTGAAATTGTGGCCATAAACTATCCAAACATGGATTGAAAAGTGGGATTGGCCATAGTTACTGGGTAGAACTGAGGCACTTCATGCACTCCATCTACTCTTGTCTGCCTCCTGGCACCAACTCCTGGTGCGGAAACACTACTCTCAACATGTTCTTTGTGTTCTTCAAACATATCTTCTTTTTCTTCTTTTGCATAAACAGCAGTTGCATTTAGATATAGTGCTTAACACAAGAATAGACACAACCCTAGTCATATGTCCCTATAGACTCAGTGAACTTAGAGCTCTGATACCAACCTTACTTGTGACGACCCATCGCCACAAAGCAAGATAACTCAAAACCAAAGCACAAAATCAACAGTTGAACCACTAAATAGGGTAAATTAAAACTGATCTTATATAACCATCTCAAGCAGAACATATACATCAAGGTTCTCAAACTATACCATAGCACATATCACGAAGGCATTCACATCAATGTATAATGGCCATCTTGCCACAACCTGCTATAAAAGATAACATGTTCACATATACAAGCCACTTATATACAACCAAGATATATAGCCAAAAACATGTGTCGATACAACATCCACAAGACACCCCTTCTAGGACCTAAGAGTACATGGACGATACATAGGACTCTACTACAAAACACTAGCAGCATATTCAACCTTCAACAACTATTGATCTCCTTACTGCTCTTCCTTAATGGCATGATCTCTACCATGTCGCGCACGACCATCTAAAAAGATGTGGTGCACTGGGGTGAGACTCATATCCCAGCAAGAGATATAACTCTCCGCCAAACAACTATTGTAAACACAAATTATACTTCAGCAGGAAATTAATATTATTAGAAAGATGGGAAGATTCATTTAAATGAATGATTTAAAAGTAATGATACAGGCTCGGCAGGTTAAGAAGCTACAGCTAATAAGTAGAACAAGTTATGCATTAAGATGGAATATGAAGAACATGTATAACATTTGATTTCTCCTACTGCCTTATAATACAACAGAGCAATATAAGAAATAAGGCAAAGGTAAACAACCAATGTGAATCGTGTTTAGCCCTAAGCAGATATACTACACGACTGTGTTACGTCTTTTATTAAGCCCTGAGGATTTGAGTCATACCACATGAATCCAACTGACCATTGCCAAGTCTAAATCAGTGTCATACAAGATTTGTGGAAGAGTTGGAATCTATGATCTCACCTCCACCTCTCGGTCAGTATGAGAGACCACAGAGATATAACAATCAAATGCCACCAGCGACATATAGTCAAGATGAAAACACCTATCCCACCTTGGTACAAGTTACAGCGCTAGACACCAAGGTACAAAACCTTTCCACCGAAGTACAACCACAGTTGTCCTTCAAAATCACATCACATAATATAATCACCGAGACACGACCACAGTCGTTCTCAAACCACTTGGGATCTGGATGACAATGATGTACTCTCCAAGCACCCCGCATACTCAACAGTATGCGCTTCAAGTTTCCTGTGGGAAGACTCGTTTCACCATCCAACAAGTTCTGACACTGGAATGGATCTATGGCACAGGGCAACTACATGATTGATGTTTCACTTGATTAGTGAAGCCAATTGGGTATCTTTTATAGCTCGCCTTGAAGTGAAGAACAATCCCAAAGTCAAGAAGCTCCAAGAGAAGATGAAAAACTAGAGCTTGGTTCTACTCCACAGCCAAGCAAGATCACCTCAAGAGAAGAAGAACAAACCTAGGTCAAAAGGTGCACAAAAAAGAGAGGGTACAAACCCTAGGCCGAAAAGAAAGGGAAAGAGGAGACCTTCATCTCACTTAGGTACTATCATGGGAGAACCATGGATTTGACCTCTATTGGAGAGAAGTTCCTCAAGAGAACCACAATGGAGAACCATGGATCGACCAAGAGAAGAAAGAGGTGTATGATTGTTAGAAAACAAAACCAAGAAGGATAAACCACTTACCAAGATCAAGGATCAACAAAAGAGAGATGATCCAACCCTAAATCACCACATGCAAGGGGGAAATGGCCACCTTCTTCAAGCTCAAGCACCTCCACTTGCACCACCAAGAAAAAGGCCGACTCTGAGCAAGAAGGGAGAAGGAAGAGAGAGATAATGGGGTCACTTACAAGCAAAGAGAAGGGTATAAATACCCAAGGGTAGGAGAGAGGTGAGGGAAATGAGGTGTCAAGACACTAGTGACACTTGTCCCTCAAAAACTCAGACATGCAAACACTCAAGACATGCATGCAACAAAGGGTGATAAAACCAAGGTAGGGTAGCAACCACTTGAACATCAGAGAACTTCGATCGAAGCAAAACATGTAGCCCAACGTGGTAGCGACTAAGATGAAGAGCAAACGATTGCCACAACCAAAGCACCCATCCAAAAATCCTTGGATTGCAACAAACAAGGTCCAAACAAGGCACATCGATCGCTACAAATAAGACCAAGGAAAACACTTCGGTCGCAACACACAAAGGGTCAACATCAACATCAACTCAAGCATCCATGCAACCCATGCAAACCCTAACTTCATCACTCATGATGCCACTTGACAAATTGCAAAATAAACCCTCAACTTGGGTAATTTGCAACTTGGTCCACAACAAGCATACATATAACATAGCTAGCTCAAACATTATCCAAACTAGACCAAACGTAAAACATAACCACATCACATGTTATTTAAGCACCTCAAGAGATTAGATTAAGGTTTTAAGCATCTTATTGTGCTAAGCAAGCAAGATCAAGCAAAAGTGAGGGCATGAGTCTTACACTAGACCACTTCATATGTCTGGTCTAATCAATTTATTTACATTATCATGCCATTTCACCATCTGACCTCCTTAAACCAAAATTAGTTCATACTAGATGTAGTCAATTTTCTTCAACTCACTTTTTCTTAGCAATTTGGTTAATATTTATGTTTGTCGTATAAGTAACCTTGTGCAGCAAAAAGTGGCATATAATGTGGTTGTAGCAAGGAAACAACTAGTTACAACATTATGTGTTTTGAGTCAGAAGTACAAAGGTCCTTACAAAATCTTAAAAATGCCCAATGGAGATCTATATGAAGAAGTTTGCTATTTTGTAGAGATTTCTTCTACTATTGTCATCTTCGTGTCAGACTAATTTGTCACATGCTGTAATTTTACATAAACTTGTTACTTCCAAAAACATATTTATACATTAACTTAGACAATTGACATTGCTTGAATTTATTTTCAGCTTATCAAAATTATTTGGTTCAATTATCTAAGAAAACACGGAAATCGGGCATTACATATATTTTCACTAGTATATATGCAAATTTTCTTCTATCTGTTACAATTTTTATCAATAGTTTGTCTGAATGGCAAAGAACACATTTTCATGGTCAATTTTGAACAATAGAATGTGTATGTATAAATGACTTAAGGTAGGGAAACAAGCTTGGCACAAAAGAGGTTCACAATGGGCAGTCGCATCATAAAAAATATCACAAGGCGCTATGGTCAGAGCCAAAACATTGGTATCAATTAATTATTAAATCTTTTACAGATGACATTGTTATACCACTAATGACTTTGGACAAGAGAACCATGCACGACCTACTTTCAGAAACGACAGCACGTTTACAGATTTTAGAATAACCTCGACAACGGTATGTTTATTTTACTGATTCACTGCTTAACGATAAAAAAAAAATACATATTATTTATTCTATTAAATCCACTCTTTTTTTTAGATAATAGTTCACTGTATTGATATTGACTTATGCAAACCGCATTAAGTCATGTGATAAAAGGAAAACATCCGGCGAATAAAGAGAGTTCCTAAGATGTACACATCAACAAAAATGGGGGATTCGTTCACCATTGGTGTGTCCAATGTGGGAGATTAGTACACATGTGATAAAATCCACTCCTTCCTTCTAGCCATTTGTAGTCTTTGAGGTGAAGGAGGCTAACGGGTGGTATTTCATATTGGCATGCAAGAGATCATATGATCCAGTGTGAGAACATATCCCATGTTGGTTTCCTTCTTTCCGAAAGGTTCAGGATTGGCTTCCCGTATGAGGTATTTCTGATACGTCCATTTAAACGAGTAGATCCTTAGAAATCGCCTCCAGAATAAGTTTTTCTGTGAGAGCTTTTGGCAGCCCCCTAACACTATCAATGGTACCGACCTACACACCAAAAGTGACATTAAGTTAGAAACGCAATGTTGAAATGCTGACTCCAAAAATGACTGCATGGAGAATAAGAATCCGCCCACTAACCATAGCATTTACAAATCGTGATGTAAGTGGATTTTCTAGATTTAAACCACCAGCAAGGTTATATGATGTGTCATCTTCTATCTAAAATGATGAAACATTAATGAAAAGAGCTTCCCCTTTTATAGCAGTAAGGTTGAAATTAAGTAGTAGTAAGGCGCAGAGTTAAAGGAAACAAAACTAATTGCAAAAAAAATATAGAGTGGATCTTTGTTACCAAATTATCAATGACCTCTTCCGGTATTTCATGAAAATACACCTGCATGACAATAGTTAAGAATTCTGTAAGTAAATGTGAAAGAGAAATTATAATGCACGAATACAGTGCACAATGGACAATGAAATTTGTAAATCAATGAAATGTAAAATGTAAAATAGTAGTGCAATGTTTTCAGCTAAGCTATGTGAACTGCTTTAGCTGCATATATCCTAAAAATTCATTTCACCTTACAAATCACATAATTGTTGTTCCCATATACAAGAATATATATTAAGGGCATATTTGGTACGGTGTCCTCGGATGCAGTTTAATGATTTGGAAAGATGTTCAAACAGAAACGTATAGTTTGCACTACTTCGTTTTTATTTGGTATTGTGCATTAGCTATTCAGTGTTTTTACTCCCATCTGTTTGGTAATACAAGGAAACCACACGACAGCAAGTAACCTTTTATTTAGTAAGGCCCTACATCACACATTTTCAGCTGCTTCCGGTTGCTACCCACATGCATCACTCCAAATCTGCTATTACAGATTGCTGTTCTGGATGCTATTCCAGAGCATCCCAACCGCACATCTAATACAAAAACCTACCCCTAAAACAATTAATGGGGTGTTTTTATGGTCCGGATTAATTGTAACCGCAACAGCATGTTGCAACAGCAAATCTGGACGCCACATGCATGTATCGCTGACAAAAGGTTCCTTGGGAGATACAGCTGGAAAGGTTCCTTGGGAGATACAGTGGGAAAGAGTCGTGAATATAGGAACGGGCTGGCACTGCACCCGACTGCACGCAAATAGGGCATGGTACCAACGCTGTGATTTTGCACCTAAAAGTGAAGTCGGATGCTGACACAAATCAAATTGAGAAGTCTGTGGCCCGGGGGCGAGGGGTTCGTCAAGGAGACCCCCTCTCTCCCAGCTTCTTCCTTCTTGCACCCAACCAAACAAAAAACATAATGCAAAAGTGAACATTTCAACGTAGGGAACTGAAACTGCTCCCTGCCAAACAGGGCCTAAGAGTGTTGCATGATCTGTCTTAAACATACATTTAGCATATAAGATAAGTTACTCTAAACAGAAACAAGAATACTTCAGTTTTGTCCCATCCTCCTCTTCTTCTACCATTTTTTAGATTGCTTACGACTACCGATCCCACTGTTGATGCACAGCTTCCAGAATAACCTATGAGTCGTAAAGTTTAATATTAGCACACAAGATGGATGTGAAAACTGTTAGCATTTGAAGAGGAACGGATGACAAAGCTATTACCTTTTATAAACTCTCTAGCTTCTTCTTTGCTAGACGGTTTTTCTATAATTTTGCCCTTATGAACCACCACCTACAACAAAATTACTTGGATTAAAAAAAAAATGAGTCATCAAGGAGACTTCCTCTCCCCGACCCCTCATTGACATGTGGAGGCCCGACATAGGAGGAGTATGGTAAACCAAGTGTGCAACCCATTAGTTCAAAATTACTTAGATTAAATGATAGATTTAAGCTATAATCTTCAAGATGATGGGTAGCTCACTCGAATCCCTGGTATAGAAGGAAACATGTAGTAGCATGCTGCTATCTATAAAACAACCTAGCAACACTCATTAAATGCTTGAAATCCAAGTGAAGAAACTATTTGTTTTCATGAAGGAAACCATTGTAGGCTCTCATTTAGCTATTACCTCATTATGCTAAATATCAATCCTCGCCAATCATAAAAAACAGTTATGTGCAATTCTAACATAATAGAGACAAGGAAGAATACTAAACATTCCACAAAGAGTTAAAGTCAATACAAAAAAGATGGAAGAGCATTGTTCCAAGATTAAAGTAAAAAAACACAGGTGGAGGATCGATATTGTAGATATCAGCTTTGTATGCTTTGCAATGCTGAAAAAACCATCTCACTTAATTTATATAAATGTTGGAGTATCTTTTCAACACTTGTATACTGGGAAACAAATGCTCATCAAAATTATTCTTATATTTTACAAAACTAAAGGGGTAAATTCCTATCTTTGCTTAATAACTTAGGAGATTTTGACGCACATTTTCCTTCCCTAGCTGATGAACTGATTGTTTTCTTCTAATTAGACACAAACGAGATGCATCTTTACATGTTACAAATAGGTGACAGTACTAATACCTGAATGTAGTTTGATTCTAGGAGTATGGGCATTTATTTTCTTTTTAGGAGGCTTTATATACTTCTCTGTCACATTTATCTTGTTAACATATACAGTTCCTTTTTGTGATGAGATTTTGTTTGTTCATATGCAATTCCTGGACAGTTCTTTTATTCTATTTGTTAAAAGTCACAAACTCATAAAAGCTTCTATTAGTGTATGTGCTTTATTGCGTTATTTTGTGTTATTTCCTTTGTTATAGGCTTCAGACTTGTTTTCTCTTTAGCCTTTTTCTTTTATCCCACATTGCCTATATAGAGATATGCTTATTTACTTGTGATCTACTCTGCATGTTACTTGTGTTATTTATCCCATATTGCCTAATTGTGTTCAGTTTTATTCTCTGTTCTACTCTACATGTTACTTGTGTTATTTATCCCATATTGCCTAACTATGTTTAGTGTTTTATTCTCTTGTCCTATAAAAGAGATGGCATTGTACTCGGTTTTACTTACTTAATACAACACCACTTACTCTTTTATATGATATCAAGAGCAATACGATCCTCCATCCCCTCCCAACCCTAATGCCTATCCAATCCATCCACCCTAGTTGCCACCCCCCAATCCTTCTTCTTCCCTACTACTGCCGCCGCCCCCCCCCCTCGCCCGACACCGCTGCCCGCCGCCACCCTTCCACTTGCCGCCAGCCTTGCAACCCCCTCCCATTCCTCCCGCCTGTCGCTCCACCCACCCACCTACAGATCTATGTGTCATGGCATCTACTGAGCCTCCACGTTCTTTGTGCATCACCACGGTGAAACTTGATGGTTCCAATTACCATCTCTGGTAAGCCACTTTTATTCTATATGTGAAGGCACAAGGTCGCTACTCACATATCATCACCGACCCTAAACCTCCTCCTAATGCTTCGGTGGATGATAAGACGCAACAAGCCTACGTGCAGTGGAGTAAAGATGACTCGAGTGTTATGTCTTAGATCGTCAACATCACCGAGCTCAGGATCAGTCGGTCCCTCCTTTGTCTACATGATGTCAAAGCCATGTGAGATAGGTTGTCACATGTCTATTCCTAATCAGCAAAATCCCAAGAAGGTGTTCGAGATCTTCAAGAACCTGGCATAGGAGTATTCAACTGATGCTTCTACTAAAGGACTACTACAATCAGTGCTCTGCACTCTAGAATGAATATGAAATCTATCATCCTCTATCTGCTAACATCAAGGAAATTCCACGACAACAGAATGACCTCCAACTTCTCCAGTTTCTCATCGGACTTCCTCTTTTTCTGGAGTTGTCGATCAAATCCTTTCTAGTGATCTTATGCCCACTCTACGAGATGTACTCAAACGTGTTCAACGTTTACCATCAATGACTTTTGTTCCCGCTATTGAACATCTTGTTCTTTCTGTGCGCTCTGTTCATTCTAGTCGCGGTCGTGTCCGTGGACGTGGTGGACGTGCCCCTCCTCCCTAAGGACGAGCTTCTTCTACTACCCCCGGCCGCGGTCAACCCATTGGCCCTCTCTTCTGCAACTATTGTGGATGTGATAATCATAACGAAGACCGGTGTTGGATTAAACATGGCAAGCCTGCATAGATTTACCAAGTCACATCCGATGCAAGTGAAGATTCTCCTACTGCTGATCCCAACTCATCTCAACCCTCTTCTGCCTGGATCCGGTCCGAGTTCGAGAAGCTCTTCCAAGAACGCATGTCCAACCTACTATCTACCTCAGAGGTCGGCTCTTCTGCCTTGCTTGCTGCTCCATCTACTAGTAAAAATAAATGGTGCATTGACTCTAGTGCTTTGGTCCATATGGCTAGTAATTCTGATTTATTCTCTGGCCTAACAAGATCCAACCGCCTACCTCCGATGACGATAGCTGATGGTTCTCAGACAGCAGTATATGGCATTGAGACTATTCCTTTATTTCGCAATTTGCATCTAAAATCTATCTTATATGTTCCTAAATTTCCTGTTAATCTTCTTTCTATTAGCAAAATTGTGAAGAGATTTCAGTGTTCTATTACATTTGACCCTTCGGGTTGTGTTTTTCAATATCTCCGCACGAAGATAAGGATTGGTTCGGGCCATGAGGGACCAGATAGTCTCTACTACCTGGATGGACCGACATCAGTGACTGTCATGCTCTCTTCGTCTGTGATCGGGCTTCGGTGGCATTACTGTCTTGGCCACCTGTCTGCTTCAAAACTGAAACACTATTTCCAACTTTAGCTGATAAAAGTTTTTCCTGTGAATCTTGCCAGTTTGACAAACAAACTCGTTTTGTGTTTCCTGCAAAGAAAGAAATTTTACCTAAATGCATTTTTGATATTGTCCATGTTGATATATGGGGTCCCCGTTCTATCACAAGTCATTCTGGTGTTAAATACTTTATGACATTCATTGAAGATTTCTTCGTGTCACGTGGTTATTTTTACTTAAAGATCGCAACATTGTTATGGGCACTATAACCACATTTTCTTCTGAAATTCTTACCCAATTCAATAAACCTATTAAAATCTTTCGCACCGACAATGATCTTGAATTCATGCAAAAAGTCGGTCACCTACTTTTGCTCGTCCCGTGGGACAATTCAACTGACTTCATGCCCATATACCCCACAACAAAATGGGGTAGCTGAACAAAAAAATTGCCATCTTCTAGAAGTTGCTCGCGCCATTCTCATTCACTATCATGTTCCTCAGCATTTTTGGCCTAAAGTTGTTTCTATAGCTTGCTACCTTATCAACCACATGCCTTCCTTTGTTCTGCAAAATCATATTCCGTGCAACGTTCTCTTTCCTGATGTGCAACTTTTTTATAGTTCTACTACGCATCTTTTGGTGTACTTGCTTTGTTAAAAACCTTTGTCCAGGGATGAAGAAACTTGACCCTCGCTCCACAAAATGTATTTTTTTTGGGTTACTCCAGACCTAAAAAGGGTATCGTTGCTACGACCCTATCATGGGATAATGGCATGTTAGTGTGGATGTAGTGTTCTTCAAACATCTACCATACTACTATGATAAAGGGATCTCCTTATCCTGTGAGCTCTTAGCACCCACTCTGTTACCAGATATTGTGGATCCACCCTCTGAAATGCCACCTGAAGAACGAAAGTTGAAAGTAAACAAGAGAAGACCAAAGCCTATTATCCCCTCCATGGCCACTCAACAACCAAATCCTCCTTCGACAGAAGATCACAGCACAACTCAGGTACACTCTGACTTACACCTTCCTATTAGCCTTCAGAAAGGTGTTCGCTCATGTACTCAACATTCGATTAGTCATTTATGTTCCTCTACTCATTTGGGTGCTAGCTTTGCTTGCTTTACTGCTACAATTTCTATTGTGCTTATCGCAAAAAATGCTACAGAGGCACTTAAAATTCCTACCTGGCGACAAGCGATGGAAGCTGAAATGAATGCCCTATCTGACCGCAAGACATGGGATCTTGTGGATCGCCCTTCTGCCTGCCCTACTGTTGGATGTCGATGGATCTTCACCAGTTAAATATCAACCTGACGGCACGATTGAGCGTCTGAAAGCACACCTGGTGGCAAAAGGATATACTCAAACTTATGGAGTGGACTATTTTGAGACATTTTCTCCTGTAGCTAGACTCAATTTTGTCATAATTCTCATCTCTGTCAAAGTGAACAAAGATTGGCCATTATTTCAGTTGGATGTCAAAAACGCCTTTCTTTGTGGAGATCTGCATGAAGAAATCTACATGGAGTAACCACCTAGCTTTGTTGCTCAGGGTGAGTATTCTTCACGAGTTTACAGGTTACGGAAAGCTATTTAAGGACTAAAACAAAGTCCTCATGCCTGGTTTGACAAGCTCAGTCAGATTCTCATAAAATTTGGCTTTCTCATTCTCATTCAGATCACTCTATGTTTATCAAGAAAACTACGACTGGTCTTGTCATTCCTATTCTCTATGGTGGTGACATTATCTTATCTCATAGTGACACCACAGGCATCCAAGCAACTAAAACCTATCTAGAACAACACTTTGTCACCAAGGACCTTGGCAAACTGCGGTACTTCTTAGGCATTGAAGTGTCCAGGTCATCTGTTGGTGTATGTCTCTCACAACGGAAATATGTAGTAGATCTCTTGCAGGAAACATGTATGCTTGGTTGCAAGCCGGCCAGTACCCCTCTAGATCCAAACATTGATTAGGATTATGCATCTTGTCCACCTTATGTTGATAACCACCAATACAAGAGATTGGTTGGTAAACTCATTGACCTTACTATCACGAGAGTAGATATTATTGTTGTTGTAGGGTTTATGAGCAGGTACCTAGATAAACCCCGACAGTGTCACTGGGACACTGTTCGTCACATTCTGAAGTATCTCAAAAGCTCTCCATGGAAAGGTCTATTGTATAGCAATCTTTCTGGCTACACAGACTCTGATTATGCAGGGAGTAAATGTGATACGAAATTTACATCTGGGTATTGCACCTTTGTTGGCGGAAAACTAGTTACTTGGTGTAGCAAAAAGCAGACGGTGGTAGCTAGATCAAGTACATAAGCATAATATAGAGCTATGGCTCATACTGCATGTGAACTTTTATAAGTTCAAAACTTCCTCAAAGAACTTGATATATATGATACTAGCCCTATCTTTATGTTCTGTGACAACAAAGCTTCCATTTTTATTGTTAGCGACAATGCCTTTCATGAGCGCACAAAACATATAGAGGTAGACTGTCACTTTGTTCGGGAATCAGTCCTCTCTAGCCGCATTTATACCCCTCATCTCAGTACTGAAAATCAAGTGGCAAACATCTTCCCCAAGCTTCTACCTAAAGCTCGATTCAAGACTCTAGTGGACAAGTTGGGCATGTTTGACATTTATGCTCCAGCTTGAGGGAGAGTATAGAGATATGCTTATTTACATGTGCTCTACTCTACATGCTACTTGTGTTATTTATCCCATATTGCGTAACTATGTTTAGTGTTTTATTCTCTTGTCCTATAAAAAAGAAGGCATTGTACTATAAAAGAGAAGGCATTGTACTCAGTTTTAGTCACTTAATACAACACCACTTACTCTTCTATAGCCTAACTCTGTCTATTGGCTTACTCTCTTATCCTATAAAAGAGAGTCCATTATATTTTATTTTACACATAAAATAAACATTTCCTATTCTATATGGTAACAGAGAAAGATGATCCCTCTAACCCTAGTTGTCATCCTCTCCTTCTCCAATCCTAGATGGCACCCCCTTCTTCCACCCAAGACGCCATCTTCCTTCCTTCTTCCGGCCGCCACCTGCTGATGTCCCTTCTTCTCTTCTCCATGCCGCCCGTCGCTGCCCCTTCCCCTGCTCCCCTCCACACTGCCGCTCCTATTCCCTTCCACACCGCCGCCCGCCATCACCCAACGACAACAGCCCGTTGCCGCCATCCAACATCCCGCCACCGCCGCCACCTCACACCACCACCTGTCGTCGTCCACCTGCCCCAAACACCCGCAGCAGTGCCGCCTATGGCCTCCTCCCCTCTCTCGCTCCTCTCTTGTTGTCGCAGCCACTCCTCCCCTCTTCCTCTGTTACCACCACTGCCCCTCCATTGTTCCCCCTCCTTCCTAGCCTCTCATCGTCTCCGGACATATTTTAACAATTGCATGTTGACGATCTAAAGGGGACTACGCTCGTTGGCTACCTACATCTCATGGTGGAGCAACTCTCTCCCCATGTTGGCATAGGTTTTTCACTTTTTTTGCCCCTATGTGGGTTTCTCTGATCTGATGCTTCAGATCTGCTACTTTTGCATATTGTCGTAGTGCGGGTTTTGTCAGATCTGTTGATTCACGCCTTCTGTTGCCCATGTATTGGGTTACTGCTTCAACTATTGCCTGCTAACTACTGCTACTGCCTGTTGCCTGCTATTGCTGTCCTGGTTGGGCCCCAAGTATGGTTGGTGCGTTTACAGAAGTTACAATAGCGTTGCTCAGAAGAATCATGACCGGACGAAGAAGAACCATGCCTAGGTCTAGCAGTACAACGACCACGGCCAAAGAAGCAATCTCCGGAGCGGACAACAAGGACAACATCATAGTGGTATGGTAACAATGGAGAGACTGATGGTAGCCATCGAACCCGTTTGAGGACGTCACGTAGTGTAGGCAACAGGTCGTTGGACAATATCTGATCTACCACTTCACACAAAGAGTGGGGTAAGCCCGCAAGAAATTGCACTAGTTGAAGTTCGTTGTGTTGCGCTGTATTTCAATCAGATCAGAAGAGAGGGGGTGATATACCTCGAACTCGTCCTAGAGAAAACAACATTGATTATGATAATCCTTCACAGAGTCCGTTGTAAAATACTCCTTGGCCAGTTGTTTAAAAATGTCAAATACTTTCTTCGGGTTTTGTTGATGAGAGTAAACATGTGAGAGCTGGTCCAACATGACTTTGACGGTCTTTAGGTGTAGAAGTGACTGACTAATTTTAGACTCGGAACTATTTACGATCCAGGTCATGATGCCAGAATCGTCCTTCGACCAAAGATCATAAGCTAGTTTGGTTTTAGCGTCAGCATCCACAGGAGGTACAGCCGGACCCTTAGAGATAAGATGCGAATAGCGACCCTGAGCTTTGACATAGAGCTCAAAGGCCATGGATCAGGTGTGAAAGTTGGATCCATCTAATTTCATTGTAGTGAAACATAGCGTCCGAAGCTAGTCGGGCAGACGCCATTAGAAGAACATAACAGAAGGCGACAAGAAGCAGAAACAGACAAATGGACCATTGTTGGATCAAGCATCGTAATTCTACATGGGTAAATCAAGTCACTACTAATCAACCTGATTCTGCACCATCCTTTTCATCTCATCCCTCTGTGGAGTGGACTTGCTCCGAGCTCAATAAGCTGCTTCAGGCACGTCTCGCTCCCTCCACTACTAATTCTCTACTGATGGAGATTATGCTCTTCTTGCATCCTCTACACCCTACGATAACAATAAATGGGTGATTGATTATGGCACCACCTCTCATATATCTGGCAATTCTGCTTTGTTGTCTGAACTTTATAAAACTTCTTTTGTTCCACCTATTACACTTGTTGGTGGTTCACAGTCACATGTTTCTGGCATTGGAAATATCTGCACTCCTGGCAATTATTATTGCGTTCCGCAATTTATGTTCCTAAATTCCCTTTGAATCTATTATCTATTAGTAGAACTGTAAAGAGCATGTGGTGTTCTATTATTTTTAACTCGGACGATGTTTTTCAGGATCTGCGCACGAGGATAAGGATTGGTTCGGGCCATGAGGGACCAGACGAGTTATACTAAGATCCGTCAATGACTACTGCTTTGCTGGCTGCGTCTGTCACCGGCCTCCAATGGCATTATAGACTCGGGCATCCATCTGCTACTAAATTGAAGCATTTACTTCCTGCTATTTCTGATTCAGTATTTCATTGTGAAACTTGCCAGTTGGGCAAACAAACTCGTGTTACTTTTTCTAAGAAAATTTGTATTGGGTCCAATCAACCTTTTGATATTGTGCATGCTAATGTTTGGGGTCTCTGTTCTATTCCAAGCATTTCTGGCTTTCGATACTTTATGAGCTTTATTGATGACTTTTCTAGAACTACATGGTTGTTTTTGTTAAAAGATCGTTGCCATATGCTAGATACTATCACCTCCTTTACTGAGATCTATACCCAGTTAGATAACCCTATAAAAAAAATTGACGGATAATGCTCTTGAATTTGTGCAATCATCTGTCAGCCAGTTTTACCACAAGATGGGTATTATTCATCAAACTTCTTGTTCATGTACTCCGCAACAAAACGGGGTTGCAGAGTGCAAAAATTGGTATCTTCTAGAAGTTTCTCGTACCCTTCTGTTTCATTATCATGTACCCCAAACCTTTTGGCCTGAAGCTATTTTGACTGCATGTTACCTGATTAATCGCATGCCCTCTTCTGTTCTTGGCAATCAGGTCTCGTTTCAAATTTAATACCCCAAATGCCCCTCTATTTAGTGCCCCTCCTCAAATTTTTGGCAGCACTTGCTTTGTCAAAAACCTTCGTCCTGGTTTGATTAAACTTAAGAATGATCTACTAAATGTGTTCCTGGGTTACTCTCGAACTCAGAAAGGTTATAAATGCTATGATCCCTCTGCGAAAAAATGGTTTGTCGGTGTTGATGTGGTCTTCTTTGAGCATATGCCATACTACTCTACAACAGGTTCTTCGTTGACATCTAATCCGTTACTTGATATACCTCTACCTATGACGGTTGACACTGACCTGCCTCCTCCAGATGTAACCCCATCCCCACCTCTGAAAGTATATCAACGATGCATGAGAAGTACAACTCCCTCAATGGTCCCTCCATCTCCAATCCCTCAATCCTCATCGATAGATATATCTCCACCTCAGGTATTTTCTGATTTGGATGTTCCTATTAGTCTACGAAAAGGGACAAGGTCTTACACTCAGCATCCTATTGACAATTTTTGTTCAACTGCTAACTAAGTTGTGAATTTTACCAATTTTACCTCTGCCAGCAATTAAAAAAACGGTCTGATTCATGCTTAAGCGCCTGCTCAAGCGTTGTAGAAGGGGCATCTGTTGTTTTTTGGGTTAGGCGGGTTTTGAGGCGGATTGAACTGAAGCGGTCACTTGTTAGCAAAAATCCTTGCATAGACCCGCTTAATTGGGCTCGCTTCAGCCGCTTTCTGGCAAAGTGTGGATCTATTGTCAATGGAATTACCGATTACATAGCACCTTAAACCCCAACACCCTATCGACTTCCCAGTAGAAGATGTTAGAAGCCGACGGCGATAATGTCGCTAGGAAATGGTTTTTGCGGGATTTTAGGTTTCCGAATGGGAGTGGGAATCCATCCCTATTCTTGGTGCCCTCGTCCGTCCATAAAAAGAACAACAATGGCTGCCCAAAACACACCTACAATAACAATCGCTTAGAGTTATTTATAAGTCGATCCTTCAACCAAAGGGAAAGTATCTTGAAATGAGGAGACATTGCATCCCTAGAGTTCGTCTGGAGCCTAAGAAGCGCCCGGTCGCCCTCATTGAGGTGTTAAGGATAACAATGGGGAGGCAAGGACTAACGTTTGCGAATAGCGTAATTGACTCAATGTGTTTCATTCCAATATGCATTCACCACACTCCATTACTTCTTCCATGTGTAACAATTCTTATTGTCTTGCAACTTACTACCTATGTGCCTAATGCCTACATATTCTAATTTCCTACGACTCGGTATATTGTAGATTGGTAATTAAAACTAATTACTAAGGGAAGGTAATATGATTCATACCTACTCAATGCATCTTGACAAGATGATTTTGTTTTTACTCATTCTAGGAGCTAGGCCTAAGGGTTTTGTTTGATGTTTTGAGTGTTTTTTAATTTGTAATTATTTATTTTTATAATTAGGACCTTGTTTAATCTATGAAAGTCATTCTAATGGAACGAAATATCATTGAAAATGTTTGATTGTTGAGTAATATTTCTTTATTTAGTATGGTGGTCATTAAAAAATTTCACCATTTTCAAAACAATGCAAACCGCTTTTTTAAAAAGCACCCACTTAGTCTGCTTTAAAGCCTGCTTCCTGCTTCCCACTTCAAGGGGGTCAATCGGCACGCTATCCGCTTCACGCTTTCCAAAACCTAGACCTCTACTTTATCTGCTATACGTATTCCTAAGAATGCATCTCAGGCTTTACAACATCATGTGTGACGCCAGACTATGGAAACTGAAATGCAGGCCCTTACTGGTCGACATACATGGGATTTGGTTGATGCTCCTGCTGATTGCTCGTCTTTCGGGTGTCTCTAGGTCTTTACTGTCAAGTATCAACCCGATGGCACTATTGAACGTTTGAAAGCTCGCCTTGTGACCAAAGGCTATACTCAGACGTATAGAGTCGATTACTTTGAAACCTTCTCTCATGTTGCTTGTCTGAATTTTGCTCGTGTTCTTATATCTAGGGTTGTAAATTGTGATTGGCCTATATTTTAGTTAGATGTTAAAATGTCGTTTTATATGGTGATCTATATGAGGAGGTATACATGACACAACCAACTGGCTTTGTTGCTTAGGGGAAGTGCTCCAAGGTGTGCAGGTTGCGCAAAGCGATCCGTGGACTGAAACAATCCTCGTGCCTGGTTTGACAAACTAAGTAGTATTCTTCAAAAATTCAGTTGTAGCCGATCTCACTCTGATCACTCAGTTTTCATTAAGAAAACTTCATCTAGACTTGTCATTCGGATTGTTTACGTTGATGATATAATTTTATCTAGGAGTGATCAAGCAAGCATCCAAGTAATTAAAGAGTATTTGGAAAAATACTTTTTCACTAAAGATCTAGGAAAATTAAGATATTTTCTGGGTATAGAAGTCTCTCGCTCTTCCTCTGGTATTTGTTTATCTCAAAAGAAATATGTTTTGGATCTTTTGTCGGAAACTGGAATGCTTGGAACAAAACCTACCACTACTTCCTTGGATCCTAATACAAACTAGGAGGATGATACTTCTCCTCCATACCCAGACAACCAATAATATCGCCGATTGGTTGGTAAACTTATCTACCTGACAGTGACGAGGGCTGATATTACTTATGCAGTAGGCTTCGTAAGTAGATATCTGGATAGACCTAGACAGTGTCACTGGGATGTTGTATGTCACATTTTGAAATATATGAAAATTTTTCCAAGAAAATGATTATTCTAAAAAAATCATAGGCATTGTAAACTCACAATGTACTTTGTTTCCGATTATGTAGGCAGCTGGATAGATCGCAAATCTACTTATAGTTATTGTATCGTTGTGTGAGGTAATCTTGTTACATGTCGCAGCAAGAAACAAACTGTAGTCGCTCACTCTAGTGGTGAAGCTGAGTATAGAGGTATGGCTCATATTGCTTGTGAACTATTATGGGTCTGTGGTCTTCTAAAAGAATTTGATATTTCTGATCCAAATCCTACTCCTATGCATTGTGACAACAAAGTTGCTATATTCATTACCAGCAATCCAACTTATCATGATATTGAGGTGGATTGCCATTTCGTTAGAGACGTTGTCCTGTCTAGCAATATCTCTACTCCATACATTCACACTTCTGATCAAGTTACCGATACTTTCATCAAACTTCTTCCAAAGCCAGATTCACTACCTTAGTTGACAAGTTGGGAATGATTGATATCTATGCTCCGGCTTGAGGGGGAGTATTAATATATGTGCTTCATTACGTTATTTTTTGTTATTTCCTTTGTTATAGGTTTTAGACTTGTCTTGTCTTTAGACTTTTTCTTTTATCCCATATTGCCTAACTCAGTCTATTGGCTTACTCTCTTATACTATAAAAGAGAGTCCATTGTATTTAGTTTTACGCATCAAATAAACATTTCCAATTCTATAGGGTCTATGCACAAGAACAAATGCTACTTTTGCCCTCAAGCTTAGAAACTCGCATCAGCTTTGGATGAAACCAATTTTTTATATAGACATCAAGATAGTGAGACATTCACCCAAAAATTGAGTGTGCAAAAGTGAATACGTACTTGATCAGCGGTTATGAGAAGTGCTAATTGCTCCTCGCCGTCAAGATCTTTTTGTCCCTGTATCCTAGCAACGATAGCATCTGCCTGCTCATATAGACAACAAAAGAAGCATACACAAAAATAGAAAAACAGATGGAGTTAAGATAAATCATCTGCATCATTAAGATTTACGAACAAGATGAGATTGCAACAATACCTTGGCCTCTGCCAGAGCCATGACTAACTCTTCAGGGTTCTCCCTCCTAATAGCCTTCTCATCGATGTCGGCCGTCTTATCAAAGCGGTATATGCGGGAAACATATGACGAGATGAGTGTGGATGCAAGAAACTATGGCAGAACAGGAAAGGTTTACAGGAACAATCAAACCATTATAGAAAATTTATAGCCCATCTCAGCTAGTACTTTGCGACGATTTAGGGAGGAAGAACCTAATATGACCTGCGTGAATCTCAAACAAACCCAAATATCAGAGATATCGGTATTCAGAAACAGCTCTGTCACAATAACACATATCAAGATCATCGAGGAAGAGAATACAATAGCCTACCTTGAAAGGTTGAAGATTCGGAGGCATCTTTTCAGAGATATCGTTGGGTCACCACTGATGTGAGAAAAGTTCAGAACTGTTTCACTCTGCAGAAACGCCAAACCTCTAGTTATATAGTTGATAAAAGTAAAGGACCAAACAAGGCAAAATCGAAAGAGGAAATATTGAGGCAAAATGAAAGATGAAATATTGTCACTGCTGGGCAACTTAACTTTTAGAGTTTTTTTCCCAAAACTCCCTTCTTTTTATCTGAAATTCCCTAAACCCCCTTTCTTTTACTAAATCCAATTTAACATCCTCGTTGTTTAACTAAATTCAAAATAACCCTCTCCCAACCCTTTTCCGTCAACCCCCCGTTTCCAGCCGTTACGGCTGTTCTTTCTTCTTCTTAATTAACTTTCTTGCCCTTAATTCATTAATATTTTTATATATTTTGTTACACTGTTAACATATAATATTTTCTAATTATGATACTAATAAATTATTATGAATACTCATCAAACAATATACGATCCAAGAGTTTGGGTTTGGTCTAGACTCAGATGTGGACCAGTGTTGATGGACTTTTACAACTTTTGTTATGCCTGGTTCCATGTACTCGTTAAACATGCCTGGTCGATTGGGTCAAGTTTGATTTAAATTATTTATTATATTTAATATCAGGCAAGTGAAGAGTAGGAAAAACACACTCAACACCATCACGTATATGAGTCGAATTTTCAAAACTTAACTTCACCGTGAAATATTCATACCGGACTAGATATTTAGAGTGAAACATGTACTCGTTAAACATTTTCAAACCATGTATGAAGTCAAACAACAAGAGTTGTAAATAGTGTGACATGGACTAATTGAAACTATATGGTCTTGAACACGACGTGACTTGACCCAAACATTGTAAACATATTTCATTATGAACGAGTATATGAAATGAAGGATAAATAGAAAATTAAGAAATTTTTACAACTCTTGTTTGTGATAAAATAATTTTACAGTATTGGGACAGGTTCAGTCAGGCTTGGGTTGGTTCGATAGATGTTTAGCTCAGTTCAAGTCGAATTTTTTTACATCTTTTGTTCGACTTGGTTCATGTACGGGTTCAATGTGTCCCAATAGACTATTTGAATTAGTTTGAACATTTAGGGTCTAGTCGGGTTCAATAAAATAAAATCGAGTTTGAAAAAATCCAACTAATCACTATGCCTAATATTAGATACAATAAATATTGACTAATCGGATCAAACGGGCATGTTTAACCCATATTTGAATCTAAGTTGAACAGAAGATTTTAAAGTATGTTAGTTTGATCCGAGCTAAACTTTTATTCAACTTGGGTTTTTAAATATGTTTACAATGTATGGGTCAGATTGTGTCAGGTTCAGTTCAAGCCGATATAATTTTAGTTAGTCTATGATACACTATTTACAACTCTTGTCGTTTCAGTTCATATATGGGTTAAAAATGCTTCGATTAAATATCTAGTTCGATATGATTATTTCATCGTGAAGTCGAGTTTTGAAAATTCGACCCCGATACGTTATGGTGTTGAATGAGTTGACCGGGTATGTTTAACATGTACATGAAACCAAGTAGAATAAAAGTTGTAAAATTTGACCCGCACTTATCCAAATGTGGGTATAGACCGAAGCCAAACTCTTGAATCATATATTTTTTTATGAGCATCCATGATAATTTATTAATATCGTAATTAGGAAATATTACATGTTAACAGTGTTACTGTAACATACCGGATCTTGGATCCTAGCTTAAAACTTTGACCTTTTGGGTTTGACCAAACAAATTTGAGGTTAGAGTGATCCTAATAATCAAATGCATGAATAATGTAATCTAATATGTCATATAACTCATTTGGTGAAAATAAGATGATAATGAGCTTAATTGAAAGAGTAATATAGTTAATAGGCCATTAGTGGGCCAAGTGATATAACCCATGTAAGAAAGCCTCAAAATAAAGAATAGACTTCAAATTCGTAATCTACACATTAAAATAAGTATACATGTCAATTTTCATTTAATTTGGACAACATTAAATAATATGGTAATTTAGGAGAGAGAAATTGCCTAAAAGGTGTAATTAATAAATAAATATAATAAATAACACCAAAAGAGCAAAATATTCTTAGATTCGTAATCTACATAATAAATATAGCCTTTGGGTGAATTTTCATCCAATTTGGAGAAGGTTTGCTTAAAAGGTAAAACCAAGAGAGAGAAAGTGTATAGAACCTTCAAAATATTAAATAAATATTCAAACAACTCCAATATGTAAAATTTATGGAAAATTTGTATTCAACATATCAAATATAACTTAAGGATGAAGTTTCACCCAATTTGGTTAAGCCATGAGTCATTAATGCATCTAGAAAGAGAAATAAAGAATAAATTAAATAATATATCTGAATTTGCCAAAAGTAAAATCTAATTAGAGATTCGGAATCTACATGTTTAACTTAACTTGTGTGTCAAGTTTGGTTTAATTTGGAATATGTATGAACCCTTAATTTAAGAAAGAGAAAAAGGTAAATATTTTTATAACACTTTAAACAATATCATTGCCCCATTATAGTTTCTGACTTTTATTTTGTCACGCGTTTTGTTTTTCTGTAGTGATCGATCTTGTCCCCTCATTCTCGATCGGATGGCTAGAGACTTATCTCCTACCTCGAGTAGGAGTGCCCTCCTGTGAACAGTACGTTGGGCTAGAGTCCCAGTTAATCGCGGATTTCTATCTTCCTGCCTCTTCTCGACTTTCGATTTCTTCGCCCTCACTTTCCTCATCTTCTTGCAAACCAAATGGGTATAAATACACTGGGGTTCCTCGCGTTTCTCGCTCATCTCGCAAGGTGCGGCCTGGTTGGTCTGTTCCCTCCCCTGTTTCCCGCTTCTTCGCTTTTCCTCACCACCTCAGGCGATCGGACTACAAGGGAATTGTTCCCTCACCTTCGTCGTGCTCCCCTACTTCTGTTGGTTGGGTTGGTTCTGGCTCTATCGGCTCCGAGCTCGTTCTCCCTCCTCACCTTGCGTTGCCTGAAGTTTTAGAGGTGGCGGCGGGTCGCCATGGTTCCGTTGGTAGCTGCGAGACCAAGGGACCACCTCGCAGCTTTCTTTGAGGTCTCAAGTTGCCCTCGACACAGCCAATTCCCCTTGCAAGGGTACACCTCATTTTCCCCTCTTTTTGCCTTCTTTCTGATGGTTTGGTCCTCTGAGGTGATTCTCGTGCTTCAACCTCGTTCTGACCTGGGTTGCCTACCATCGGCTTCGGCAGAGAGTTCTCGATCGAACGAGTTTGTTTTCTTCCGTTTTGGCCTTCGATTTCTCGCTTTTGGGTGTCGCAACAGCTGCTCTCCGCTGGCCAGCCATGGCGTGCTTGGCCTTGGGGAAGATAACCCCTGGCGATTTGACGTTATAGCCCTCTCGATTCTCTTTGCTGTTCGTTTTAGCTATCGGGGGTGTTATGGTCTTTTCACGAGTGGTTTCTCTGGCTCGGTTGATAGGCAACTTGCCTGGGTGGCTGTGGGGACAGCTGAGTTGGCCACCTGTGATTGGGCTAACTCAGTGTGAGCGCCCCTCTCCCTCTCTCTCGCTACTTCTTGCTTTATCGGATTTTCTGATTGGTTGGATTTGGAAAATTAATAACTAAAAAACTACTGGTCAGAAAAATATAAATAAATATTCAATAAATTTAGAAAAATGTAAGCTTTCTTTTGGTATTGGTTTTGTCGCCTGAATCTAATGTTTTAAGGGGTGATTTAATGGATCTAATTAAATAAGATGATAACTTGTATAATTCATAACTAAATATTTACAAGTCAGAAAAATATATGAAAATATGTTTTGAACTCAGGAAAATATAATTTAAAATATGGAAAGGTTTTGATAACCTAATTCACACATTAATAAAAATATGGTTTCTAGAGTTTTGAATAATTAATGGAAACCTAACCCTAATTCTACATATGTGCTTAATAGGTTCTTTGGATGCCTAGGCTTGAACCTAGATGTGACTTGGGATCGTTGACTCTAAAGTTGAGGTATGTTTGCATCCCCAATTATTCTTCTTTGAGCAATTATCCTATTTTTGTCTTACTTTTGGTCCTATGGACATTGGCCTACACATTATCTTATTCTTTTGAAATCATGCTTCATGTGAAGTATCTTATTTTGTTATTGATCATGTGCTCATAGATATTCTCTTGACTTTGTTTCATATGTCTTGGTGCATGTTGGACTTTTGATATTATATGCCCACTGTGATGTGGAAGTTTACTTGTTGATATATGCCCACTGTGATGTGGAAGTTTACTTAGTGATATATGCCCACTTTGAAGTTGATTTGTTTATATGTATGTGTTGTCCATTGTGTGATGGCAACATTGTACAATTCTGACTATACTTTTCTACTTGCCTCTACATTAAACATGCTATGTGATTCAGTAGCACTAGAGTAGTGTAATTGCATTGGTTTTGGGGTTATGTTCCCTTTATGCTTTTGGGATGGAGGTTATGTGCCCCATACCCGAGTTTCAGCTTTATGGGGGTTGGCCCAATTTTATATATATTGGGAGTTTGGTTATGTGCCATTCTCTATCAGGCTTCAGCTTTATGGGGGTTGGCTGCCATTGTCTTTATATTGTTCTAGGGCTATGCTTATCTCACACGCATGCAGGTTGATGAAATTGTTGATGGGTTATGTTCCCACAACTTGATATGTGCTTATGTGGCACTACTTTATTGTTTTATGGCAAGTATCTTCTTTTATGATGATGATGATTCTTATCTTTTATGCCCTCTTTGGGTAGTCCTTATCTCTTGCATGGGAAGCCTTTTATTTTGATGTCCCTTATTCCTTATAAATTGCTCAATTTTCTTTTTAGTATGCACATACCAGCCTTTGCTGATGTTTCCTTTTGTTTCTCTTTTGCTGGGGTATGCTTCTAACCCTAGGTGGAGGACATGGATAGCTTGACATGTGGACCCAGACTTAGATTGTAAAGTTAATGCTTGGAGACAATCTTGAGGTGGTTTAGATTTCCTCTACATGGATCCTTATGAAGTAAGTTTAAGATGTTCCCTTTGTTTTATAATTGAATGTAGTCATGTTTTTATTCCGCTGCTATACTTTGGTCTTTTGTTACCATTATATAAAGATTTGAAAATTTTACACCCACTCCAACATACCTTCTGAGTGTGTTCAGACTGGAGGTTTTATTGTTCAAATTTTTAGTAGAGAGGTGTTTTCACTTCTTTACAGCATGGTATCAGAGCCCATGGTAGTCAGAATCGATGATTTCAATTTTGTCTCCCTTTAGAACCGTTGACTTAGTTAGTTACCTTTAAGTGAGATGTTGACCCTAGATTTGGTCAATGATGATCTTTTGTGCAACAAGGTTTGGTTTGAGGATGAGAATATGTTAGGAGATCTAAATATGGAAATATTGTGACTTGGTTTTCGTATTGATTTTTGCTAGCATGTTGCTTTTACATCACAAAGTTTTTCATTAACACAAAAATATTTCCATTATACTACTATATGTACAAAACTTTCTCTGGTTTGTCGATGTTTTCTCGAACTAAGTCACAATGAAGAGAAATTGTAGTTTGAGTAGAATCTAACCCTAGTTTTGTGACTAGGATGATATAATGGTATAGTTGACCTACCCTATGACTTTTTGGATGTTCATGTAGGGTTGATAGGTTAGAGACACGAGGACCTAAAATCTCAACCCTAGATGGTGACTTTAGTTAGATACATGAGAAATATTAATCTCTAAATGCTTTCATAACTAAGAGATGAGGGTAGTTCTAAAAAAATTGTTTAGTTTAACTTGTTAGGCTGAACCCTTTAAGGGGTGGAGAGTAGTTAATTGTTGATGTTTGGATCATAGATTTCGAGGACAAAATCCTTTTAAGGGGTGGAGTGTTGTAACATACCGGATCTTGGACCCTAGCTTAAAACTTTGACCTTTTGGGTTTGACCAAACAAGTTTGAGGTTAGAGTGATCCTAATAATCAAATGCATGAATAATGTAATCTAATATGTTATATAACTCATTTGGTGAAAATAAGATGATAATGAACTTAATTGAAAGAGTAATATAGTTAATGGGCCATTAGTGCACCAAGTGATATAACTCGTGTAAGAAAGCCTCAAAATAAAGAATAGACTTCAAATTCATAATCTACACATTAAAATAAGCCTACATGTCAATTTTCATTTAATTTGGACCACCTTGAAATAATATGGTAATTTAGGAGAGAGAAATTACCTAAAAGGTGTAATTAATAAATAAATATAATAAATAACTCCAAAATAGCAAAATAATCTTAGATTCGTAATCTACATAATAAATATAGCCTTTGGGTGAATTTTCATCCAATTTGGAGAAGGTTTGCTTAAAAGGTAAAACCAGGAGAGAGAAAGTGTATAGAACCTTCAAAATATTAAATAAATATTCAAACAACTCCAATATGTAAAATTTATGGAAAATTCGTATTCAACATATCAAATATAACTTAAGGATGAAGTTTCACCCAATTTGGTTAAGACACGAGTCATTAATGCATCTAGAAAGAGAAATAAAGAATAAATAAATAACATATCTAAAGTTTCCAAAAGTGAAATCTAATTAGAGATTCGGAATCTACATGTTTAACTTAACTTGTGTGTCAAGTTTGGTTTAATTTGGAAGATGTATGAACCCTTAATTTAAGAAAGAGAAAAAGGTAAATATTTTATATAACACTTTAAACAATATCATTGCCCGATTATAGTTTCTGACTTTTATTCTGTCACGCGTTTTGTTTTTCTGTAGCGATCGATCTCGTCCCCTCATTCTCGATTGGATGGCTAGAGACTTATCTCCTACCTCGAGTAGGAGTGCCCTCTTGTGAACAGTACGCTGGGCTAGAGTCCCAGTTAATCGCAGATTTCTCTCTTCCTGCCTCTTCTCGACTTTCGATTTCTTCGCCCTCACTTTCCTCATCTTCTTGCAAACCCAATGGGTATAAATACCCTGGGGTTCTTTGTGTTTCTTGCTTAGCTCACAAGGTGCGGCCTGGTTGGTCTGTTCCCTCTCCTATTTCCCGCTTCTTTGCTTTTCCTTACCACCTCAGGCGATCGG
This sequence comes from Alisma plantago-aquatica, assembly GCA_963693085.1. Lineage (NCBI taxonomy): Eukaryota > Viridiplantae > Streptophyta > Magnoliopsida > Alismatales > Alismataceae > Alisma > Alisma plantago-aquatica. The sequence goes on along the minus strand of OY856410.1, from coordinate 1,506,187,264 downwards.
ACTGCAAGGGAATTGTTCCCTCACCTTCGTCGTGCTCCCCTGCTTCTGTTGGTTGGGTTGGTTTTGGCTCTATCGGCTCCGAGCTCGTTCTCCCTCCTCACCTTGCGCTGCCTAAATTTTTGGAGGTGGCGGCGGGTCGCCATGGTTCCGTTGGTGGCTGCGAGACCAAGGGACCACCTCACAACTTTCTTTGAGGTCTCAGGTTGCCCTCGACACCGCCAATTCCCCCTGCAAGGGTACACCTCGTTTTTCCCTCTTTTTGCCTTCTTTCTGATGGTTTGGTCCTCTGAGGTGATTCTCGTGCTTCAACCTCGTTCTGACCTGGGTTGCCTACCATCGGCTTCGACAGAGAGTTCCCGGTCGAACGAGTTTGTTTTCTTCCATTTTGTCCTTCGATTTCTCGCTTTTGGGTGTCGCATCAGCTGCTCTCTGCTGGCCAACCATGGTGTGCTTGGCCTTGGGGAAGATAACCCCTGGCGATTTGATGCTATAGCCCTCTCAATTCTCTTTGCTATTCGTTTTAGCTATCAGGGGTGTTATGGTCTTTTCACGAGTGGTTTCTCTGGCTCGGTTGATGGGCAACTTGCCTGGGTGGTTGTGGGGTTGGCTGAGTTGGCCACCTGTGATTGGGCCAACTCGGTGCGAGCGCCCCTCTCCCTCTCTCTTGCTACTTCTTGCTTTATCAGATTTTCTGATTGGTTGGATTTGGAAAATTAATAACTAAAAATCTACTGGTCAAAAAAATATAAATAAATATTCAATAAATTCAGAAAAATGTAAGCTTTCTTTTGGTATTGGTTTTGTCACCTGAATATAATGTTTTTAAGGGATGATTTAATGGATCTAATTAAATAAGATGATAACTTGTATAATTCATAACTAAATATTTATAAGTCAGAAAAATATAATAAAATATGTTTTGAACTCAGGAAAATATAATTTAAAATATGGAAAGGTTTTGATAACCTAATTCACACATTAATAAAAAGGTGGTTTTTAGGATTTTGAATAATTAATGGAAACATAATCCTAATTCTACATATGTTCTTAATAGGTTCTTTGGAAGCCTAGGCTTGAACCTAGACGTGACTTTGGATCGTTGACTCTGAAGTTGAGGTATGTTTGCATCCCCGATTATTCTTTTTGAGCAATTATCTTATTTTTGTCTTACTTTTGGTCCTATGGACATTGGCCTACACATTATCTTGTTCTTTTGAAATCATGTTTCATGTGAAGTATCTTATTTTGTTATTGATCATGTACTCATAGATATTCTCTTGACTTTGTTTCATATGCCTTGGTGCATGTTGGACTTTTGATATTATATGCCCACTGTGATGTGGAAGTTTACTTGTTGATATATGCCCACTGTGATGTGGAAGTTTACTTGGTGATATATGCCCACTTTGAAGTGGATTTGTTTATATGTATGTGTTGTCCATTGTGTGATGGCAACATTGTGCAATTCTGACTATACTTTTCTACTTGCCTCTACATTAAACATGCTATGTGATTAAGTAGCACTAGAGTAGTGTAATTGCATTGGTTTTGGGGTTATGTGCCCTTTATGCTTTTGGGATGGAGGTTATGTGTCCCATACTCGGGTTTCAGCTTTATGGGGGTTGGCCCAATTTTATATATATTGGGAGTTTGGTTTTGTGCCATTTTCTATCAGGCTTCAGCTTTATGGGGGTTGGCCGCCATTGTCTTTATATTGTTCTAGGGCTATGTTTATCTCACATGCATGCAGGTTGATGAAATTGTTGATGGGTTATGTTACCACAACTTGATATGTGCTTATGTGGCACTACTTTATTGTTTTATGGCAAGTATCTTCTTTTATGATGATGATGGTTCTTATCTTTTATGCCCTCTTTGGGTAGTCCTTATCTCATGCATGGGAAGCCTTTTATTTTGATGTCCCTTATTCCTTATAAATTGCTCAATTTTCTTTTTAGTATGCACATACCAGCCTTTGCTGATGTTTCCTTTTATTTCTCTTTTGCTGAGATATGCTTCCAACCCTAGGTGGAGGACATGGAAAGCTTGACATGTGGACCCGGGCTTAGATTCTAAAGTTAATGATTGGAGACAATCTTTAGGTGGTTTAGATTTCCTCTACATGGATCCTTATGAAGTAAGTTTAAGATGTTCCCTTTGTTTTATAATTGAATATAGTCATATTTTTATTCCGCTGCTATACTTTGGTCTTTTGTTACCATTATATAAAGATTTAAAAATTTTACACCCACTCCAACATACCTTCTGAGTGTGTTTGGACTGGAGGTTTTATTGTTCAAATTTTTAGTAGAGAGGTGTTTTCACTTCTTTACAGTTACAAAATATATACAAATATAAATGAATTAAAGGAAAGAAAGTGAATTAGGAAGAAGAAAGAACAGTCGTAACGGCTGGAAAATGTGGGGATGACGGAAAAGGGTTTGGAGGGGGTTATTTGGAATTTAGTTAATTAAAGAGGGGGTTAGATAGGATTTGACAAAAGGGATGGATTTTTGGGAATTTTAGGAAAAAGAAGGGGAGTTTTGGGGAAAATTCTAACTTTTACCACGATACAGTCATGTATACCATTGTCATTCCACATAAACACAACATATCTTTTTTAATTAAGTAGAATAAGAGAGAGAAAAAGATCATCAACAGTCAATTGGATGAGTGGGCTTCTGTTATGCAATATCAAATTGAAGTGCTCTATCAATATTTTAAAATTATCTTTCTGACATCTTGTAAGGAATCTTATTTTATATTTTACATAAGATAACAAAAATGAGTCATGTCTAATATGATGTCCCACTTTATGTTGTAAAAACCCAAGAACTTTGACTAGAAGTCTAGAATAGTTTTTTATTTAATCTGATTGGACTACCTTATCATCTATACTACTAAAAAAATGATTTTTTCAACCAAATTATAAACATTGTCATTTTATGACCTCCGACCAATCATAGAATAGTATATTAAAATAGGATTCTTTTCTTGAACCTCTCTCTTCTCACAATTTTTTTACTTTTTTCATCCATTAAAAAAAACTCCCACGAACGACAACCCACTTCTTTTTTTTCTACGCTACTAGTCAAAGGCACGTGCTAAGAACGTGTTATATAATTAAATTATGTTAGTGAAAGAGAATAGTCCACAAATTTTTGTAAGGCTCTTTCTAATTAGTAGCATGCATGTCACTAGAAAAATTATGTTTTCCTTCTTATATATGTGCAATTGACGACTACTTGTCCGATGACTCCTTTCAATTTGTAGCATGTGATTGTTGTAACTATCCCAACTGATTTTGAGCTAAAAAAATATATAACCAATATGCACTATATTACAGACAACTCATTTAAAGATAAAAACTCAATTCATTACTGGTTGACTCTCTCCAGCCTAGTGTATTAACAATTAATATATATAAATAATATATCTATAATTTTTCTAAGAGAAGGTTGAACATCAAAATTATCTCTACTCCAAAAAAATTGTATGCAACTAAACACACAAACATGTTAGTAGCATGTGGTTATCAAAATTATATGTATTTTCCTTCTTGAGAATGTTCAGTTGACGACTAATTACCTGATGATTCCTTCCAATTTGTAGTATGTGATTCATGTAACTATCACAACTGAGTTTGTAACAAAATATTATATAACCAATATGCACTGTAATTTACATAGAACTCAATAAAAATATAATAACACGATTAATTATCATTTGACTCCCATCCAACCTTTAGTCCGTCATTACTAAAATTACACACATTTTCCTTTCTAGATAGGTTTCTATTGATGATTAATATATATAATAAATATTTTATATACAATTTGTAAAAAAGAACGTTGAATATAAAAATTATCTCCGATCAAAAAAGTTTTATGCAAGTGAGCACACAAATATTTTAGAGTAATTAAATTATGTCAGTATAAGAGAACAATCGATTGACTTTTATAAGACTGTAACTGGTAGCATGTCATTAGCAGAATTATATGTGTTTTCCTTCTTAAGCATGTTCGGTCGACGACTAACTACTTGGTGACTCCTTCCAATTTGCAACATGTGATTATTGTAATACTACAACCGTGTTTGTTCGAAAAAGTTATCTAACCAATATGCACTATAATTTGCTTGAAACTCACGAAATATAATAACTTGATTAATTATCATTTGACTCCCTCTAACCTAGGATTTGTCATTAATAAAGTTACACATATTTTCTTTCTTAGACATGTGTCTATTGACGATAAATATATAATAAATAATTATATGCTATTTGTTAAAAGTAAACATTGAATATCAAATGTTCCGAAAAAGTCGTATGCACACAAACATGTTACACCGCTCTATGATATACAAACTGCTGAAATATGTGAATATGTAGACCAATTTATAAGATAAGCAAGTGTACATACCTCCAGAACTCAACCCAGATAAACATAAACGAATGAAATTGTGACAATTAAATAAATGAAAATGAGAATCCGTGGTTCGGAAAAAATGTAGTAAAAGTGAGCAGCTGAAGTAGCTCAAAAGTTGACGGCTCACTTATACTTTTTCCATAATGTTGCTTGAAAGCTAAACAAAGTAACCTCATTGTTTGGATTTGTGTCATTTACTTGCAGCATGGCAAGGTTCCTATCAGCACCTAATAGTCAAGAAATGAAAAGAGAGCAATGAAAACATTTGCTCACAACTTTGTGTAGCCAAAATGACATGTTAGCTACATGTACCACAGTAAATAGTTAATAGCATCCACTATCCGTTTGTGATCGTAGTGATAGGCTAGTTAGCAAATAGTTTAAAACATGTGCACATGTGCATGATTAGAACTTGCTGGTAAATCTTGTTCTAGTTGAGGATAATCATACAAAATCATTAGTGGATGACTGCCAGCAAGCTAGTGCACATAAAGTGAACAATCGATTACTTCAACATTGTTTTTAATTTGTCAACACACATGTTAGAGATTGTAGATTGCATAAAAATAACATAAATTCTTGACGTAACCTCGTCTATACCCTCGTCCACACCCTCGTTCAGCGCCTTACCCACACCCCGGCCCAACACCCAAGTCACACCTGTAATCAGCGCATAAATCAATCGTTAATCCTTGAAACGGCACACTCTGCGAAACAAACCCCCTCCACTTAGTTCGGAAGCTAACGACTCCCCTCCTCTCACAATGACGCCACTTTCTTCCCCTCTGCCTTCTTTTTCGCTGCGGTGCCTACCTTTAACCGTCCTGTCCCCTTCTCCGAAGGATCGTCGACTATCATGTAATGCTCTGCATCTTCCCTATGCCATTCGGCCTCACATCCATAGTCACTTTCCAGATTGCCTCTTCTGCATCTCGCGGGACCGATCCAACCTAATTTTTCTCTCTGCACATCACTGAGGTGGTCAATGTATGGAGGTGCCATGGTCCTATGCACATGCTTCATTAATTTGGTCGTCTATATAACCCCCCACTGTATTTCTCATCCTTATAAAGGTTCCACTTTAAGGATTCAATCTTTATCGATTCTGATTCATCCAATATGAAATAAATAATATAAACGGTCCAAACCCATACACAAAGCGGTCGTTGACTTGGTAGACTAATTATTAACTAGTTATATATCCTCCCCGTGCTTATTGGATTACCTCGATCAGGGCATGTTTGGTTCACGGTACATAACAAAAGATGGGACTCTGAATCCTATTCGCAATCCAATCTTGTGTTTGGTTACACAAAACTCGGAGTTGGATGGCAAACTGACCGGTAAACGAATCCCAAGTGGTTGGGACTCTTCAGTTCTGGAGGTATTGAGTGGGATATATCTTCAACATACTGTAACAAGTTCTCCCCGATTCTCGTACTAGGCCATCACTCCATATCTTGATACCCTCTTTCTACGTTATCTTCCATCTTCTTTGTCCACGGCTTCTGCTCCACGGTGTTTGTCGTCTTCCTCGTCCACGGTGTCTCTGCCTCCCTCAAGTATGATGTTTGTGTTGGGATTAGGAATATAATCCAACCCATGTCTTAGTGGGATTTAGACTTGGGAGGGTTGGTTTGTGCTACCAATCCTAATAGGAGTCAAATCTTGAATAGTAGGAATATGACTTCCTATGTGCAACATGCAGTTAGACTAGGATTCGAACTAGGACTAGAATTCCTGGTTGCAATCACATGCATTGAGGCCTATAAATAGAGGCCCCTGGGGAGGCCTTTGGATTATCCACCGGTTGAGGTGTGAGTTCTCCAGTTGCTTGTTTGTGTCTTCTGTGGTAGAGGGTGCCAGAGAACAAGAACAACTGGTAGAGAAGCTCTCTTGGTTTATAAGAGAGGGCCAGCGACTTTGCCTTGAAGCAAAGTAGCGGTTGGCGGTTGCTACCCGGATTTAGGGGTAATTAAATCTGGGAGGTGTGAGTTGTAATTTTATTACATAGTGCTTATTAGCGGGATTGCCCCGTGGTTTTTCTCTCCTTATTGAGGGGAGAGTTTTCCACGTTAAATCTGGTGTTTTTCTTCTTTGGGTTTTATACGCTTGTTGGTAGCGCTTCCATGACAACTTTTCGTCACATCCGGGACTGTATTGGTACTACATCCCCAACAAGTGGTATCAGAGCGAGGTTGCAGATACAAGTCCAGATGGGGAAAGATGAAATTGCGACGATGATAAAGTTGACAAGCACAAATTGGCAGATTTGGAAACCCAAGATGGAGGATATTCTCTATTGCAAAGATCTATACGATCTGATAGAGGGACAAAAGCCAGAGACTACATCTGATGCAGATTGGAAGAAGCTAAACAGGAAAACCGTCGAAACAGTGCGGAAGTGGCTCGACATCTCCGTATTCCATCACGTCTCAGAAGAGACCAATGCTAAAGATCTGTGGGAAAAGCTCAAGAAGTTATATGAGCGGAAGACTGCCACAAATAAAGCTTTCTTGATCCGAAAGTTGGTGAACCTCAAGTACCGGGATGGTACAAACATCGCCGAGCATATGAATGAATTCCAAAGCCTTGTAAATCAGTTAGGGTCCATGAAGATGGTTCTTGATGATGAACTTCAGGCTCTACTTCTTCTAGGATCGCTACCGGACAGTTGGGAGACACTCGTAGTGATAGTCAGCAATTCTGCACAGGAGGGCAAGTTGACACTTGACCAGGTGAAGAGCAGTGTACTGAATGAAGAGACTCGACGACGAGCCTCAGGCGATAGTAGATCAGAGGTGCACTTCACAGAGGGCAGAGGCGTTGATAGAGCGAGAGACCGTGGTAGATCTAAGAGCCGCGGTGAATCCCAAGACCACGAGAAGTCTCGTGGTAGATCCAAGTCAAAGAATGGTAGAGGGTGCTTCCATTGCGGCAAGCCAAGTCACTTCAAAAGAGATTGCAAGATTTGGAAAAAGAAACATGGGTCTGAAGCCAAAGACAAGCAAGATGACGACAAGAATACTACAACGACGATCTCATATGATAGGTGCGATGATGACGATGTGGTCTTAACAGTCCAAGAACAGTGTTTGCATGCTGATGAGGATGATTCTGAGTGGGTGGTGGATACTGCAGCTTCTTATCATGCTTCACCAAGTAAGGAGTTCTTCACTTCATACAGGAGGGGAGACTTTGGGAGGGTGAACATGGGAAATTCCAGCTTCTCTAGAATTGTCGGGATTGGTGACATTTGTGTTCAGACAAGTGTTGGTTGCACGCTCACGCTGAAGGATGTTCGTCACGTTCCAGATTTGCGGCTGAGTTTGATCTCTGGTTCTTTCTTTGATAGAGAAGGTTGTCATCTTGATTTTGGTGGCGGCAAATGCAAGATCACCAAGGGGGCTTTGGTTATTGTACGTGGCAAACTATCTCGCACATTATACAAGACCAAGCTCAAAGTACTTAGAGACGGCAGTATACATGCAGTTGAGGATAACCAGACAGATCTATGGCACAAACGGTTAGGACACATGAGTGAGAAGGGCTTGAATCTTCTATCCAAGAAGAGGTTGATTCCTTGTGGCAAGGATAGTGGTCTCAGTTCATGTGATGCATGTCAGACAGGAAAGAAACGACGAGTTTCTTTCAAGACAAGGTCTGCGGTGAAGTCAAAGCTTCTACAGTTGGTTCATTCGGATGTCTGTGGTCCGTTTGAGATGGCTTCACTGGGAGGCAATAAGTATTTTTTCACATTCATTGATGATGCATCTAGGAAGGTGTGGGTCTACTTGCTGAAGACCAAGGATCAGGTTTTTCAATGTTTCCAAAAGTTCCATGCCATGGTAGAGCGGGAGACCGGTGAAAAATTAAAGTGTCTCCGAACGGACAATGGAGGAGAGTACACCTCCAGGGAGTTCCAGGCGTACTGCACGCAGCATGGCCTACGACATGAGAGGACAGAGCCCAGCACACCACAACACAATGGTACATCTGAAAGGATGAACCGTACTATTGTCGAGAAAGTCAGATGCATGTTGAAGATTGCAAAGTTGCCAAAGACATTTTGGGGTGAGGCAGTGAGAACTGCCTGCTATCTGATAAATCGATCTCCATCAGTTCCTTTGGGGTTTGATATACCTGAGCATGTATGGACAGGTAAGGATGCATCCTACTCACATCTCCGAGTATTTGGATGCAAGGCATATGCTCATGTTCCCAAGGAAAAGAGGCAAAAGCTGGATGATAAAGCGGTGCCATGTATCTTTCTTGGCTATGGAGATCAACAGTTTGGGTATAGGTTATGGGATCCAGTGAAAAAGACCATGACCAGACACAGAGATGTGACTTTCTGTGAGAGTCAGACAGTGACAGAGCCTGAGGTTGATGATGCAGAGGCTGCGGGATCAGGTGACAGTTCTTCAGACGATGAGTATGAGGATGATTCAGCTTCTTCACAGGTGCAGTCTTCTGATGATGAAGAAGAGAAACATAATCACCATGAGCAGCAGAGTGATAGCACATCAAGTGGTCCAGTTCCAGACGCACAGACGAGTGATTCAACTTCATAGGAAGAGACTTCTGGGCAGGGGGAGCAGGATCAGGACCAGGCAGAGTCCTCAGAGCAGCAGCTGAGGAGGTCTGACAGAGTACGTCATCCTTCATCCAGATATCCGGCATCTCAGTATATCTTGCTTACTGATCAGGGGGAGCCAGAGACTTTTCAGGAGGCACAAACTCATAGAGACAAAGTACAGTGGCATCAGGCGATGCAGGAGGAGATGAATTCTTTGCAGAATAATGACACCTATGAGATTGTGGCACTTCCCAAGGGTCGGAGAGCACTAAAGAACAAGTGGGTCTATAGGATGAAGAATGACGGCACTGGTAGTGATATTAGATACAAAGCCAGACTTGTTGTCAAGGGCTTTGGTCAAAGACCAGGAGTGGATTTTGATGAGATATTTTCTCCGGTTGTAAAGATGAGTTCTATCAGATTGATTCTAGGCTTGGTTGCTAGTCTAGATCTGGAGCTTGAGCAGATGGATGTGAAGACAGCTTTCCTTCACGGTGACCTTACAGAGGATATCTACATGGAGCAGCCAGAAGGTTTTAAAGTCAAGGGGAAAGACCACTTAGTCTGCAAATTAAAGAAGAGTTTGTACGGGTTGAAACAGGCTCCTAGACAGTGGTACAAGAAGTTTGATTCTTTCATGCAGAGTCACGAGTACCAGAAGACAAGTGCAGATCCATGTGTCTACATCAGGAGGTTTCCCAATGACAGGTTCATTATTCTACTACTCTATGTGGATGACATGTTGATAGTGGGTCAGGATCTCAGTTTGATCAGAAAATTGAAGACAGAGCTTTCCAAAGCCTTTGAGATGAAGGATTTGGGACCATCACGACAGATTTTGGGGATGCAGATCACACGTGACAGGACACAGCGCAAGTTGTGGTTGTCACAACAGAGTTATGTTGAACGGGTACTTGAGCGGTTTAACATGGGCAAAGCCAAAGTCGTGGGGACTCCACTTTCAGGTCACTTCAAGCTGAGTAAGAAGTCATGCCCATCTACTAATGAGGAAAAGGAGGAGATGGCAAGGATTCCCTATTCTTCTGCTGTAGGGAGTTTGATGTACACAATGGTGTGTACCCGTCCTGATATTGCTCATGCAGTTGGCGTTGTGAGCAGGTTTCTCTCAAATCCTGGAAAAGATCACTGGGAGGCGGTCAAGTGGATCTTCAGATACTTACGAGGCACGAGCAACACGTGTTTGATGTTTGGTGGTTCGGAACCAGTTCTAAAGGGCTTCGTTGATGCTGACATGGCAGGTGATATAGATCACAGGAAATCTACTTCTGGGTATATCTTCACTTTTGCAGGGGGAGCCATATCTTGGCAGTCCAGGTTGCAGAAGTGTGTTGCACTTTCAACTACAGAGGAAGAATACATTGCAGCAGCGGAAGCAGGAAAAGAAATTCTCTGGGTGGTGAGATTTTTAAGGGAGCTGGGGATGATTCAGATTGACTAGACTATTTTCTGTGATAGTCAGAGTGCCATTGACTTGAGCAAGAGCACAATGCATCATGCACGGACAAAGCACATTGATGTGAGATATTACTGGCTTCGTGATGTTATAGAGAAGAAGTTGTTGACTCTGAAAAAGATCCATACTGAGAAGAATGCTTATGATATGATGACCAAGGTGGTGACACGAGACAAGTTAGAGCTTTGTAAGAAGCTCTGCGGTGTACATTCCCAATGATGATCGCTGAAGACCACATCTCCCTCATGGGCTGGAGGGGGAGATTGTTGGAATTAGGAATATAATCCAGCCCATGTCTTAGTGGGATTTAGACTTGGGAGGGTTGGTTTGTGCTACCAATCCTAATAGGAGTCAAATCTTGAATAGTAGGAATATGACTTCCTATGTGCAACATGCAGTTGGACTAGGATTCGAACTAGGACTAGAATTCCTGGTTGCAATCACATGCATGGAGGCCTATAAATAGAGGCCCCTGGGGAGGCCTTTGGATTATCCACCGGTTGAGGTGTGAGTTCTCCAGTTGCTTGTTGGTGTCTTCTATGGTAGAGGGTGCCAGAGAACAAGAACAACTGGTAGAGAAGCTCTTTTGGTTTATAAGAGAGGGCCAGCGACTTTGCCTTGAAGCAAAGTAGCGGTTGGCGGTTGCTACCCGGATTTAGGGGTAATTAAATCTGGGAGGTGTGAGTTGTAATTTTATTACATAGTGCTTATTAGCGGGATCGCCCCGTGGTTTTTCTCTCCTTATTGAGGGGAGAGTTTTCCACGTTAAATCTGGTGTTTTTCTTCTTTGGGTTTTATACGTTTGTTGGTAGCGCTTCCGTGACAACTTTTCGTCACATCCGGGACTGTATCGGTACTACATCCCCAACAGTTTGGTGGCAGTGCCCTTCGAGCATCTTTACATCTATACGTCGACAGCTCACTCCTTCACAACACATTTTATGCTCATTTTCTTTTTCACATAACTGCTCAATCCTGATAACGACGATTTATAAACAAGGACAATTGTTACAACGTCGATTATGGGGATGATGTTGCCACTAACTTCCGCCAAATCACTAGAAAAGTTATGCTCTTCTAATCATTTTCTGCTCTTTTTCTCGTTGTTAGGATGATGGCCTCTGATGCTATTTCTTCTTCTGGCTAGGCAATGAAATAGCACACTGTTTTCTGCTCTTTTTCCTTATGTTTGTTGCATCCTCGTCTGTACGCTACTGTCTCCTTTTGATTGTTGACGCTGGTGCACATAGTCCATCATCTACCACGACGGGGGAGATTCAATTAGTTTACTGGTCGGCAATTTCTCAAATTCAATCCTACTGCAGTATCCTTCGGATCCAAAGGCTCGCATCCAAATAAGAGATCGGATTCTTGGTATCCTATCTGCCACTTATACCTTCCGATACTTTCCGTCTTTTCATCCCGCTGTAGTCCCTTCCCTCGATGTCCACGGGATGGTACCGGCTACAAGTCTCGTCATGTTGTCTCGCCATGAGTGTTCCCTAAAACATTACATATGATCGTACATGTGTAAAAAATTGTATATTGTACACCATGAGTACACATTGCAGAACACTGTACACATTGCAATTCCCATGGCAATTAACACGTGTACAAGGTTGTACACATGACAATTCACATGTGTACAAGGTTGTACACCATGAGTACACATTGTAGAAAACCGTACACATGGCAATTCACATGTTTATAAGGTTGTACACATTGCAAAATACATGTGTAAAGATTGTACACAATGCAAAGTTCATGTGTACAAGACGGTACACATTGCAAAGTATTGTGTACAAGTCTGTACACCATGCGTACACAATGCACAAAACTGTATACAAGGCGATTCACATGTGTACAAAACTATACACATTGAAAAGTACATGTGTATAAGACTGTACACATTGCAAAATACATGTGTACAAGACTGTACACCAAGTGCACACATTGCACAAAACTGTACACATGACAATTCATATGTGTACAAGACTGTACACCTTACAAAGTACATATGTACAAGACTATACATGCTGCAAAGTACATGTGTACAAGACTATACATGCTGCAAAGTACATGTGTACAAGACTATACACATTACAAAGTATTGTGTACAAGACTGCACACCATGTGTATACATTGCACAAAACTATACACATGGCAATTCACATGTGTACAAGACTGTCGTCATTACAAAGTACGTGAGTACACGATTCTACACCATGTGTACACATTGCCCAAAACTGTACACAAGGCAATTCACATTTGTACAACATTTTACTCATTGCAAAGTACATTTGCACAATATTGTACACCATGTGTACAATTTGCACAAAAATGTACACATGGCAGTTCACATGTGTACAAGTTTGTAATCTTTGCAAAGTAAATGTGTACAAGACTGTACACATTACAAAGTACATGTGTACAAGACTTTACACCATATGTACACGTTGCACAAAACCATACTCATGGCAAAGTACATGTGTACATATGTGTGCAAGACTGTACACATTGCAAAATACATGTGTACAAGACTGTACACATTGCAAAATACATGTGTACATATGTGTGCAAGACCATACAAATTGCAAAATATATGTGTACAAGACTGTACACATTGCAAAATACATGTGTACATATGTGTGCAAGACTGTACACATTACAAAAAACATGTGTACATATGTGTGCAAGACTAAACACATTGCAAAATATATGTGTACATGTGTGTATAAGACTGTACACATTGCAAAATACATGTGTACATATGGCAAAGTACACATGTACATATGTGTGCAAGACTGTACAAATTGCAAAATACATGTGTATAAGAGTGTACATATGTGTGCAAGACTGTACACATTGCAAAATATATGTGTACAAGGTTGTACACCAAGTGCACATTTTGCACAAAACTGTACGCATGACGATTCACATGTGTACACGACTGTATAACTTGCAAAGTACATATGTACAAGACTATACACATTGCAAAGTATATGTGTACAAGACTATACACGTTGTAAAGTATATGTGTACAAGACTATACACATTGTAAAGTATTGTGTACAAGACTATACACCATGTGTATACATTGCACAAAACTATACACATGGCAATTCACATGTGTACAAGATTGTTGTCATTGCAAAGTACATGAGTACAAGACTCTACACCATGTGTACACATTGCCTAAAATTGTACACATGGAAATTCACATTTGTACAACATTGTACTCATTGCAAAGTACATTTGCATAAGACTGTACACCATGTGTACAATTTGTAGAAAAATGTACACATGGCAGTTCACATGTGTACAAGATTGTAATCTTTGCAAAGTACATGTGTACAAGACTGTACACATTACAAAGTACATGTCTATAAGACTATACACCATATGTACACATTGCAAAAAACCGTACTCATGGAAAAGTACATGTGTACAATACACATAGAAAAGTACATGTTTACAAGACTGTACACCATGTGTACACATTGCAAAGTACATGTGTACAAGATTGTACACCATAGGTACACATTGCACAAAACCGTACTCATGGCAAAGTACATGTGTACAATAAACATAGCAAAGTACATGTTTATAAGACTATACACCATGTACATGTTTGTTTTTTTGTAAATCGTTGTATTGGACTGCAATCATAGATCCATCAACACAAAATTTATGTTTGTTTTGATGGAGCTGGAAAATGAGTAGACTCCAGCATTTTTCTAACATACAACAACTGCTGGGTATACTTTTCCATTTCAAAACGGCGGGACGCCGAGTTGCAGCAAAAGAGTCGAAGGTTGTGTATCCCGCGGTCGTCTTTCACGTATCCGTCAGAGGCTGGTAATCACAGTTACAGTCTGTAACACTGGCGATGGTCCCCACCTATGCGAACAATACAGAGAGATCGTCCGTCTAAACCAAACAAAAAGCCTGTCATTGCCAGATTATTAGAAATCAGGGACCAGGCGAAACCGGGATCAACAAAACTCGATAATCCTCAAAATCCGACCAGATCCAACAAAACAAACATGCCCCATGTGTACACATTACAACGTACGTGTGTATAAGATTGTACACCATATGTACACATTGCACAAAATTGTACTCATGGCAAAGTACATGTGTACAATACACATAGCAAAGTACATGTTTACAAGACTGTACACCATGTGTACACATTGCAAAGTACATGTGTACAAGATTGTACACCATATGTACACATTGCACAAAACCGTACTCATGGCAAAGTACATGTGTACAATAAACATAGCAAAGTACATGTTTATAATATTGTACACCATGTGCACACATTGCAAAGTACATGTGTACAAGACTATATACCATATGTACACATTGCACAAAACCGTACTCATGGCAAAGTACATGTGTACAATACACATAGCAAAGTATATGTTTACAAGAGTGTACACCATGTGTACACATTGCAAAGTACATGTGTACAAGATTGTACACCATATGTACACATTGCACAAAATTGTACTCATGGAAAAGTACATGTATACAATAAACATAGCAACGTACATGTTTACAAGACTGTACACCATGTGTACACATTGCAAAGTACATATGTACAAGATTGTATACCATACATACACATTGCACAAAACCGTACTCATGGCAAAGTACATGTGTGCAATACACATAGAAAAGTACATGTTTATAAGACTGTACACCATGTGTACACATTGCAAAGTACATGTGTACAAGATTGTACACCATATGTACACATTGTACAAAACCGTACTCATGGCAATGTACATGTGTACAATAAACATAGCAAAGTACATGTTTACAAGACTGTACACCATGTGTACACATTGAAAAGTACATATGTACAAGATTGTACACCATACATACACTACTACAGAAAATGCTTTTTACAACGGGAGATAGACAACAGTTCTGATGATTGTGTTGTAATTAGCATACTTATCACAACAATCCCATTTTTGTGTTGTATATTGTATATTTTATACAACACAAGTCATTTACAACATGCCAAACCTGTTGTAGTATAGGAGGATACTACAACAACTGCTAAAGTGTTGTAATAGGTTGTAGTATCACAACATATTCAAAACCGTTGTAAAAGATGTTATTTATACAACATATTTTGACCCGTTGTAATAGTTACATGTTGTAATAGACCATCATTACACAACGCAGACTCACCCGTTGTAGTATGTATTAATTATACAACAGGCCTTTACATGTTGTATTTGGTACATGTTGTAATAGACCACCATAATACAACATATTAAAGCTCGTTGTTATATCCCAACATGAGACAACAGACTCCAACCTGTTGTTATATATTATAATTACACAACATGTTGTAACATGTTGTAATATCCACACATAAAACATCGTTGTAATAGACCTCCATTACACAACGTAAACTAAACCATTGTAATATACTATAATTACACAACATGATATCACCTGTTGTATTAGCTACATATTTTTAAAAAACCATAGTTAAACAACACATCATATTCACATAATTCTCTGAATTTTTCAGTTATTCGCGTATAATATGTGTGTGTGTGTATCCATTATAATATTCGCGTATAATATTCGTGTATATATATATATATTAATTCTATAGTTTTAAACGTCACTATATAATTTTGATATTGTATCCATTAATTTTAAATACTTCTATCTAAATTTATATTTCATTAATACATAATATTTATAAATGCAGATAGAAATATTTAAAATTAATGGATACAATATTAAAATTATATAGTGATATTTAAAACTATAGAAATAAAACATATACATATATATATATATTAATTCTATAGTTTTAAACATCACTATATAATTTTGATATCATATCCATTAATTTTAAATACTTCTATCTGCATTTATATTTCATTAATACATAATATTTATAAATGCAGATAGAAGTATTTAAAATTAATGGATACAATATTAAAATTATACAGTGATGTTTAAAACTATAGAAATAAAATGTATATATATATTAATTCTATAGTTTTAAATATCACTATATAATTTTGATATTGTATCCATTAATTTTAAATACTTCTATCTGCATTTATATTTCATTAATACATAATATTTATAAATGCAGATAGAAGTATTTAAAATTAATGGATACAATATTAAAATTATACAGTGATGTTAAAACTATAGAAATAAAACACATACATACATATATATATATATCTATACCTATCTATCTATCTATCTATCTATATATATATATATATATATATATATATTAATTCTATAGTTTTAAACATCACTATATAATTTTGATATTGTATCCATTAATTTTAAATACTTCTATCTGCATTTATATTTCATTAATACATAATATTTATAAATGCAGATTGAAGTATTTAAAATTAATGGATACAATATTAAAATTATATAGTGATGTTTAAAACTATAGAAATAAAACATATATATATATTAATTATATAGTTTTAAACATCACTATATAATTTTTATATTGTATCCATTAATTTTAAATACTTCTATCTGCATTTATATTTCATTAATACATAATATTTATAAATACAGATAGAAGTATTTAAAATTAATGGATACAATATTAAAATTATATAGTGATGTTTATAACTATAGAAATAAAATATATATATATACATATATATATATATATATATATATATATATATTAATTCTATAGTTTTAAACATCACTATATAATTTTGATATTGTATCCATTAATTTTAAATACTTCTATCTGCATTTATATTTCATTAATACATAATATTTATAAATGCAGATAGAAGTATTTAAAATTAATGGATACAATATTAAAATTATATAGTGATGTTAAAACTATAGAAATAAAACATATATATATATATATATCTAAATATACATATATGTATATGTATATTTATATATATATATGTATATATATATTAATTCTATAGTTTCAAACATCACTATATAATTTTGATATTGTATCCATTAATTTTAAATACTTCTATCTGCATTTATATTTCATTAATACATAATATTTATAAATACAGATAGAAGTATTTAAAATTAATGGATACAATATTAAAATTATATAGTGATGTTTAAAACTATAGAAATAAAACATATATATATATATAAATTCTATAGTTTTAAACATCACTATATAATTTTGATATTGTATCCATTAATTTTAAATACTTCTATCTGCATTTATATTTCATTAATACATAATATTTATAAATGCAGATAGAAGTATTTAAAATTAATGGATAATATTAAAATTATATAGTGATGTTAAAACTATAGAAATAAAACATATACATATATATATATATATTAATTCTATAAACATCACTATATTATTTTGATATTGTATCCATTAATTTTAAATACTTCTATCTGCATTTATATTTCATTAATACATAATATTTATAAATGCAGATAGAAGTATTTAAAATTAATGGATACAATATTAAAATTATATAGTGATGTTAAAACTATAGAAATAAAAAAAAATATATATATAAATATATATATATAAATAAATATATATATATATAGTGATGTTAAAACTATAGAAATAAAACATATACATATATATATAAATATATATATATATATATATATAAATATACATCTATATATATATATTAATTCTATAGTTTTAAACATCACTATATAATTTTGATATTGTATCCATTAATTTTAAATACTTCTATCTGCATTTATATTTCATTAATACATAATATTTATAAATACAGATAGAAGTATTTAAAATTAATGGATACAATATATATGTATATCTTTTATTTCTATAGTTTTAACATCACTATATAATTTTAATATTGTATCCATTAATTTTAAATACTTCTATCTGCATTTATAAATATTATGTATTAATGAAATATAAATGCAGATAGAAGTATTTAAAATTAAGGGATACAATATCAAAATAATATAGTGATGTTTATAGAATTAATATATATATATATGTATATGTTTTATTTCTATAGTTTTAACATCACTATATAATTTTAATATTATCCATTAATTTGAAATACTTCTATCTGCATTTATAAATATTATGTATTAATGAAATATAAATGCAGATAGAAGTATTTAAAATTAATGGATACAATATCAAAATTATATAGTGATGTTTATAGAATTTATATATATATATATATGTTTTATTTCTATAGTTTTAACATCACTATATAATTTTAATATTATCCATTAATTTTAAATACTTCTATCTGCATTTATAAATATTATGTATTAATGAAATATAAATGCAGATAGAAGTATTTAAAATTAATGGATACAATATCAAAATTATATAGTGATGTTTAAAACTATAGAATTAATATATATATATGTTTTATTTCTATAGTTTTAAACATCACTATATAATTTTGATATTGTATCCATTAATTTTAAATACTTCTATCTGCATTTATATTTTATTAATACATAATATTTATAAATGCAGATAGAAGTATTTAAAATTAATGGATAATATTAAAATTATATAGTGATGTTAAAACTATAGAAATAAAACATATACATATATATATATAATTTTAGTACTATATTCATTAATTTTTAATACTTTTATGTACATTTATAAATATTATGTATTAATAATTATAACATTCTATTAATATTTTTATTATCTTCAGTTAATATTTCAGATATATGGCTAATTTCATATAAGTTAATGTAGATTATATTTATTTAGCAATTTGACATATATATGTATATATATCATAATAAAAAAATATACATGGTATCATAATAAAAAATTTAAAAAAGAAAAACATCGGCCCGCCCAACGGGTAGCTGGGGGCGCGACGCCACGTGACAGTCCCACGATGAAGACACCACTCAGACCAGCGTCTTCATCGTGGGACTGCCACGTGGCGTCACGCCCCCAGCTACCCGTTGGGCGGGGCTGAATTTGCTTTTTTTGAGCCAATAGGGGTGAAGACGCCGTTCTGTTCGGCGTCTTTGACCCTTTCTCCCGCCCAAACTTGTCTATTCCAGTAAATTTATTCCAAACTCAAAAATCTCCGCGCTTCCTATTTTGGTTCAGCGCGCCATTTTCCCCCAAAACCCAAGTGAACTCCCGTCCCCCGTCCCCGTCAGAGCACGAGAGCGACTGCCCCCGCCCCCGTACGAGCAGCAGACGACGAGCAGACCGACAGCAGAGCTCCCCCCCGCGTCCGAGGAGCGCCGCTCGCAGAGCTCACGGGCGCTCACCGCTAGACGACCCCCCCCCCCGCGTCCGAGGAGCTCCGCTCGCAGAGCTCACGGGCGCTCACCGCTAGACGACCGGAAAGTGCCGCTGCCCTCTGCGTTTCGCACCAACCTCTACTTTGACCTCCCTTCAATCCAAGGTAATCTCTACTTACACGGAAAGTACTCAGTCGCTCTATCTAAAGACTCTAAACTACTGCCTAGGATCAAGCATAGTGCCTTGAACATGGCATCCTCCTCCATAGATTACTTTGTTTTCTATGGATGCTAGAGGCGATTTTGTGATTTTAGGATATTCTGTCAGCTGGATCATCCTGTTTAATTTTATCTATGGGCAGTTAGGTCAAGTGGTTGTTTATTCTTCCCACCCTCCATGTACGGGCCTTTATGCCTAAAGACACATTTACATATGAGAAAGAAAAAACAACATTGGCAGTAATACTACCATTACAGGCTTGCTTAAGAACAACACAGTCGCAGAGTCTAGTTGGGGTTTGTGCATGCAATGTTTCTCTTCCTTATTATTTTTCATCCTCCTCGCTATCCTTCTTTTATAGATTATGATTGCCTCGTTGCTAGGAGCCATATAAATCACCTTTTGTTTCCCAGGCATCTTCACATGCCATATATGTTTCTAACTACCAGTATGAGTTCTCATGAGCAGTACCAGAATTCTATTCACATCACTTGGAGGCCGCTTGATGTTTTCAAATATGCCCTCCAGAATTTTATAGGAGGCCTCTTGATGTTTTATACATGGTGCTTGCTTTAAATCTATAGGAAATGGTCAGTATGGTGGACCAGCTTGGAGAAAGATCCATGTACAACTGACTTTTCCCATTTAGCTCACAAGGGCATTTACAATTAAAGAAGATGTGGTACAGATTTTATTCGTCCTTTTGACACAAATAACAATATAAATGCATCTGAAATCAGTGATAAATCAGACGCCATTTCAGTGATAAATCTGAAATCAGGATCAAAGACACACCTCTTACTGGGATATGAAATGTGAAATTTGGAAAAGAGTTCTTGTAAAGTTAGTAGAAAATTCTGCAATTTTTTTTCTAATAGAAGCAAAGATACCTCTCGCTGGCATTTTGCCCATTTCACATCTGAAATAAAAGCATAAAGCTAGAAAACATAAAATTAGTTGTCTATGATAATTGAATTCATTGTCAGATTTTCCTTGGAGAGTTAGACCTGCCTTGCTTAGATACAGATTTACTGTACCATATGGATTGTTTGATAGGTCAAGCAATATATACCTTAGTAACAGTTCCAGTAAATAAAACTGTCTATATGATGTGTTGCAGACTTTTTCTGTAGATAATCTGACTTTGTTATAGAACTCTTACTCAATGGCTACCAAGGATTCTCTCAAATTTAACTGCTAAACGTATAATATATGCAATGAGCACTCCTAGTGGTCAGGTAAATGCATAGATCTTTTTCAAATCATTTCCCTAGATCTTTTCCTTATCAACCGGACAGACCAACATTAGCATTCATAACACCTAAATCAGTTATGGATTCAAGATCAACAATCATTAACATTTGGTCATGTACCCTATCCTAGGTGTCCGTACTCTCCACCAACATGACAACTTAGAGACAAAACCTAACAAGTCTAAACCACAGCCACATCTTTAATCAATCTAGACCTATGCATTTTTTGGATACCTCACGAAATAATAAAATGGAACATAAACACTTTAACTAGATATTCAATGCCTAACACTACCAACCATCACCTCTCATTCAAAATTCTAGATGAGAACCCCAAAAGAAACCAACCCTCATCCATTGCGAGATTATACCCCTGCAATATCTAGTAGAGAAAGGATATCACAAGTATGCTGTAGGGCTCCCTTTATTGGAGGGTTGTTTGCAACTATGCCTTGTTTGCAACTATGCCTTCCCTACAAGAACTATCCACATATTTGTACTCACCCCTTTTATCGTTGTGCAGCAATGGATCGAAAGTGGATGTCTTCAAATCGCTTATCTGAAGAGTATGAAAAAGGAGTGGATGAATTTGTAAGGTGTGCAATTGAACATGCAGGAAATGATACTAGACTTCTTTGTCCTTGCACAAAGTGTGATTTCGGTAAGCGGATTAACAAAGACGCATTGCGTCATCACTTATTTCGAGACGGCATTGATACAACTTACACACGATGGATACATCATGGCGAGAGGGAAGATTTTCATATTGTAGATCAGAGTGAACAATTTGAGGGAGGCGAAGGAGACACATTGCAGGACATGGCTTACAATGTAGAAGAAAAGATACGAGACTGTCCTAAAATGTTTGAAAGGTTAATGACTGACTCTGAAACACCATTATACAATGGTTGTGTCAAGTTCACCAAATTATCTACTGTTTTAAAGTTATATCACCTGAAGGCGAGCAATGGTTGGTCTGATAAAAGTTTTACGACCTTGCTACATCTCTTGAAAGATATGCTTCCTGAGGATAATGTGCTTCCTCGTCGCACTTACGAGGCAAAGAAAGTGCTTTCATCCATGGGCCTTGATTATGAAAAGATACATGCATGCTCCAATGATTGCATTTTGTATCGAAATGATCATGCTTTGAAGGACAGTTGTCCAGTCTGTGGAGAACCACGATACAAGAAGGATGGAAGCCCTAGTAAGGTGTTGTGGTATTTACCAATAATACCGAGATTTAGGCGCTTGTTCAATATTGCTGATGATGCGAAAAAGTTGGTTTGGCATGCTGAGGATAGAAAAAGAGATGGTTTTCTTAGACACCCTGCAGATTCTCCGCAATGGATGACAATCGATAATATATTTCCAGAATTTGGTGGTAATCCTAGAAACTTAAGACTGGCACTTTCTGCAGATGGAATGAATCCCCATAATTCTGGAAGTCATAGTACATGGCCTGTAATTTTGGTTATATATAATCTTGATCCAGATGTATGCATGAAACGCAAGTATATGCTTTTGACTTTGCTGATTTCAGGACCAAAACAACCTGGAAACGATATTGATGTTTACTTGGCTCCACTTGTTGAAGATTTAAAGATTCTGTGGGACAAGGGTGTTGAGTTGTATGATGCATACCGCAAAGAGAATTTTAATATGAGGGCGATGCTATTTTGTACGATTAATGATTACCCGGCATATGGAAATCTATCTGGGTACAATATCAAAGGACATCTTGGTTGCCCTATCTGTGAAGACGAGACCTCTTTCTGCCTACTGAAACATGGGAAGAAAACTGTTTATCTCGGCCATCGCAGGTTCTTGCCTAAGGATCATCATTATCGTAGAGTGAAGAAAGCTTTTAACGGAAAAGTAGAACTACGAAGAGCTCCACGACCATTAACCAGACAAGAAATCTTCACTAAGGTGAAACAGTTGAAAGTAAAATTTGGAAAAAAGAATAAATCTCCAATTCTCAAAGGTCTCTACAAGAAGAGGTCTATATTCTTTGATCTTCCTTATTGGAAGTCTTTATATGTGAGGCATTGTTTAGATGTGATGCACATAGAGAAGAACATATGTGATAGTCTGATTGGAACATTACTTAATATCCCATGGAAGATAAAAGATGGCCTCAAGGCAAGATTGGACATGGTTGACATGGGTATTCGAGATAGATTGGCTCCACAAATGAGGGGAAATCGGACCTACTTGCCCCCAGCATGTTACACACTTTCAAAGTCTGAGAAAGCTATATTTTGCGGGTTCCTAAAAGGAGTTAAGGTTCCAGAGGGATATTCTTCAAACATGAGTAGATTTGTGGATATGAAAGATTTGAAACTGTTGGGCTTGAAATCACATGATTGCCACATCTTAATGCAACAGTTTTTGCCGTTGGCTATCCGTTCCATTTTGCCTAAGCGGGTTAGAAATGCAATCACTAAACTTTGTATGTTCTTCAATGCTTTATGCTCAAAAGTCATTGACCCTGAGACGTTGGACTCCTTGCAAAATCATATCATCATCACTTTGTGTCAGCTTGAGATGTACTTCCCTCCTTCATTCTTTGATGTAATGGTTCATTTGACTGTGCACTTGGTTAGAGAGGTCAAACTATGTGGTCCGGTATTTTTACGTTGGATGTATCCATTCGAGCGATATATGAAGCTATTGAAGGGGTATGTGAAGAATAGATATCGACCCGAGGGTTGTATGGTGGAAAGCTACATAGTAGAAGAGGCTATTGAATTTTGTGTCCAACATTTATCCAATGTTGAAGCCATTGAACTTCCTAAATCACGGCATGTCAGAAAAATTGATGGACAAGGCAGTACAGGATGCAAGTTTGTACGACTTTCCACTGATGAATTACACACAGCGCATGTGTATGTCCTTCGTAATACATCCGAGGTTGAACCATATGTTAAAGAACACATTGATTATTTAAAAACTCATTACCAATCTAAGAATGAGAAGGATATAATGAACTTACACATCCGTTGTTTCGCCGAATGGTTAAAGAATCGTATTAGTGAACAGATTGAGCATTCACCTAATTCGGTTTCAAAGACCTTGAAATGGTTATCTGTGGGGCCTAAATCAACCGTGTTGTCATTTGCTAGTTATTTTATAAATGGATACACTTTCTATACAAAATGTCAAGATGACAAAAGCACGATGCAAAACAGTGGGGTGTCTTTGGTATCCGAAGCTTTGCACATTGCTAGTGCTAAAGACAAAAATCCAGTCTGGTGTGACATGTCCTATTATGGTGTGATCCAAGATATATATGAGTTGGACTACAACACGTTTCAGATTCCTATTTTTCATTGCAAGTGGGCTGAAAATGATAAGGGTGTACGCATAGAAGATGGATTGATCTTAGTGAACCTAGATAGGGAGGGATGTAAACGCGATCCATTTATAATGGCATTACAGGCAAAACAAGTTTTCTATGTGATAGACACAGCTAACAAGGGCTGGTTTGTAGTCTTATCTCACAGAAGAAGGCCCCATGAAGGAGATGATGATGACGATGACATCGTTTTAGAAGAAGAAACTTCTTTTTCTTCAATCATTCCATCTATGTCTGTAAATGATGATCTTGTTGTTGAAGAAGAAGAGATATGTGCTCGAGAAGATCATAATGACGGGACATTTGTTGATGATGTCAGTGTGCATAAAAATAAAAAACAGCGTACGCATAAGTGAGAGTAAGTATTGGCATTTTCTTGATGTGCACTAATATCTTTCTGTAATGAATGTAAATATGTCTTAAATTTTGTAAGATTTTATTATGTTGTTTTATATGCAGTT
This sequence comes from Alisma plantago-aquatica, assembly GCA_963693085.1. Taxonomy (NCBI): domain Eukaryota; kingdom Viridiplantae; phylum Streptophyta; class Magnoliopsida; order Alismatales; family Alismataceae; genus Alisma; species Alisma plantago-aquatica. The sequence goes on along the minus strand of OY856410.1, from coordinate 1,506,162,228 downwards.
TACTAATATTTTTTTGTACCAAATTTTGTTGTAGATGTCTTCCAATGAAGATGACTCAATGACTACAACGATTAGTAGGGGCCGTACAACAATGCCTAAAGTTTCGAGAAAGAGACGTAAAGGACAAAAAATTCAATTGGAATGGAATTCAGAAGGACAACCAATTGGGAAAACCCGAAACATTTTCAGCAGCTATATTGGAGTCGCATCCCGAGAGCGAGTTCCAATCAACATCGATACTTGGAGTGATGTGGGAGAAGGTCTCAAGGACCTTATTTGGGAAGAGATTGAGGTGAGTATGTAGACATTAATATTGTTTGTATATTTTTTGTATGAAAATATTATATTATATTTTATGTGTATGTGATTTTGTTATTTATAGGGTGTTTTTTCGATTGGATCTATCAGAAAGCAGTGGGTATTACAAAGAGCCAATGATAGATGGAGGGAATTCAAATCTCGGTTATCAAGAAAATTCATGAGGGACGAAGATGGAAGCATATGCAAACACCCACCCAAAGAATATTATTTTATATCTGCAGATCAATGGGAGGATTTTGTCATGAGTCGATTGACCGAAGAATTTAAGGTGATAATATAAACTAGTGTACTTTTGTTGTTTTGCTTGTAAGACATTTAAATATATTTTCATATTTGTTGTTCGTAAAAATAACCAGAGAAGAAGTAAGGCTGGAAGAGAATTATCGTCAAAGAATGAGTATCGGCCTAGAATTTCTCGTAAGGGATATGTTGGCCTAGAGCAAGAAATTGTAAGATTTGATTCATTTTAAAGCAATTTGTGAAATGTCATATAGAGGTATAAAAGTATTGTGGTTTTATCATATTATAAACAGATCAGTGAGAATAGTTTAGATCCAGTTATTTCAAAGATTTCTAGAGCAGAATTATGGAAAAGAGCTAGAATGGACAAAACCGGTGCTGTTACTAGTGACAAGGTCAAGGAAGTGGTGTACAAGATTGTAAGTTTAATTTTTTATCTCGTTGATTTTTCATCACAATATATAGTTTTTATTATTTTTACATATGTATGTTTTATATTTTGCAAGGATGCTCTATCTCAGGAAGTTTCTGAGGGACTCATTACTGAGAAGGGATGTAATGATGTGTTAACAATGGCATTGGGAAAAAAAGATCACCCAGGACATGCGAGAGCAACCGGACCAGGAATAACAATTACAAAATATTGTCAAAGTGTGGCTCGAACAGATGATCAACCATCCCATATGCTGTTACAAATGCAACAGACCATTAAAGCTTTGGCCATGAAGATTAAGTATCTTGAAGGGAAGAATACGGGCAAGGATCTCGATAATGTTGGGGATACAGACCAATACCCTACTTCCAAATCTAATTGTCCACTTGCACAATTCTCACATCTACCTGAGGTAATCAACAAGTCTGTTATGTAGTAAATGTTAGAGACAATCATTTCTCATGTTGACAATATCTATATTTGATTTTTGTAGGGCTATCACAAGTGTATTTTGATGTTGGATAATCCATTGCGTTCAGTAGCTGATGGAAGGGTGTATATATCTCATACAAATGAGCCAATTATCCTTCACAACGTGGCATTGGATCCAAAACACAAAAAAGTGATAATTGATACCCCGTTGATGCCTGAAGAAAGTGTGCCAATACCTTTAGATATGGCTGAAGTTTATCAAGTTTGTCAAGGCATAGGCACCTACCTTCCTTGGCCTGCAGAATTGATCAAAATAAATATGAAGGTATATGTGATAACTTGACAGTGTTTTTATTATTTTATTGAAATGAATCATGTATATTAATAGACTATATTTTTTATTTTTATAATCATATGCAAGGAATCCCAAGACTCATTGTCTCAAAGAAAAGTGAGGGAATCAATAAGCACACAAATAGGAAATTCAAAAACTAGAAAAAATTGTGATGAAGTCTCAAGTCCCGTCAAGCCAACATGCAAAAAGCCTCCAACGAAGTTGAAACTGTTGATGGTGTATGTGGAAGATGATGAGAATCATAACATCTCTCTTCAGATGTCTGAAGATGTAGTAGGTTACACACATGAGCTGATTATCACACCGGAATTGGTTAAAATATGCCATGATAAAGACCAACTAGAAGCCTCGCACATATCAGTGTACATAAAGTAAGTTTCTATACGAGTAATATGTGTTTCTATACAAGTTTCTATACAAGTACAAAGACTAATTATGTGTTTCTATACAAGTACAAAGACTAAATATGTGTTTTTTTGTAGGCATTTGTTCAACAAAGTGACATCCGGAAATATATTTAATATATTTGGATTTATATGTCCACATTTTATAGATCCGTTATACAATGATAAAGTGGAGACTCGGGCGCAATACATAGCAGATCAGTTCATTAGAGGGAAGAAACAAAGATTAGAATTGTTCTTTATACCTTATAATGTGGGGTATGCATAGATTTTGTCGATTGCCTGTTATTTGTTTACTTTAAATGTTGCTTAAAAATACATTAATCTTAAAATGTAATACTCATGTATGCGTAGGGGACATTGGATACTTTGCGTCTTCGACCCTATGTGGGGTAAGTGGCACTATCTTGATCCGTTACGAGGAACATTACGTGGGAACGTGGAAAAACTCATGGAGTTGTAAGTACTTCATAAAACAATTTCAATTACATAATACATGTATTGAAAGTTACATATATAGTTACTAATGCATAGAATTCTTGATATGAATTTGAATAGGACTCATAAAGTTTATCAAAAGAAAGATGTGCAATATAGGAAGAATTTGAAATGGGAAATTATCAAGGTAATTTACCATTTTGATCCAGAAAAATATTGCTTTCTGATTCACCAATAGAAGTGTTGTTCTAGTTTCTTCAGATTCTGCTACTTGATTTGATATGGTGTTATTTTTACAAATGCTCTTATTTTTACATATATCGATTACATCTTCTTCGGGTCAATATCATCAAGGGCATCCAAGGGCAATTATTGTTTATCTTGTGATATTACACCTGATGTACGCAAAATACTTAATAAGTTGAGTACTTACACACTAGAAGGTATTTGTATACATGTATTTTCAATATTATTCAATGATGTGGCTGAATCAACCGTAGTAAGGGCCTCCACATGTTCATATTTTCCTTGATCTTTCAGGCAGATTTTAAGTGCTCATGCCCATTGGGAGTAATCAATGGGTCCCTTAAATTTTGATTGGTCATAGTCTTACTTGGGTGAAGGGTGGATCTTTAGAGTATGGACAAGGCAGGTACTTCTTGTCCTTCGAGTCATCCATTTGCAGAGTCTTGATCTCCTTGATGGAGATTGGGAAGCAGGCTTCAGGTGGTTTCTAGAAGATAAATAAGGACAAATGAGCTTCCTAGTTGAGGGCTAATACCTATTGTAGTCAATTATAGAAGGAGAAACCAGCGCTACAACTAGTGTTGCAGGCTTTGGGTTCTTGAGGAAGGGGGGAGGACATTCATCTGACGCCACTGCAGGCTGGTCTACATCCACACTTGGGACATATAAAGGAAGAAAAATGGTCTTTCAAAATGAATTGCTTGTCTGAGCTGCATGAGGGCGGTGGGAATTAATATTTCTCTGTACCAAGTGTCCTGTTTGGACTTGTAATCGCTTGGGAGAAAATCTCTTTTTTGAAGTTCTTCCAGGTTGGGTAGGGATTGCAACTCTGCGAAAAACATGCAAAACCGTTAGGGTATGTATCTGATGTATCTGTATTTATCTTAGGTACACGGATAAGTCTTACACTGGTGGTCTATCACACAGGTATGCAAAGTAACACCATACTCCTACTGGTTTCCTTAATAATAGACCACAATTTCAATGTAGACGATAACTAGAACCAATAAAACAAATTTCATTCTTAAGTCTTATTACTGCAGCATTTTCATTTATGATTGTTGCATTCAACTTTATGTTTAATATATAGTCACAGTCAATTTCAATGCATGTTTAGTTATTGTTCTTCCTTTTAGAGTATACTCATATCACAATAATGTCAAATATCAAGATCTTTACTATATATTAAAATGAACGCATCCAGACACATTTATATACAATCACATATATAAATCTGTATACATAAGCATAAAAAAATCACTATATAACTTATCTGAGATCAGTCATTCAAGAGTTTTTCATATTATCTAAAGAAACATTGTCCCATGGTCACAGTGTTTAGATAGGTTGCTATTAAATTGAGCTTCTTTTGGATGTATATTTCTGCACATGTGGTAAATGCATAAAATGATACGACATTTGGTTTCTCGACATGCAAATTATTGTGTAGAAAAGTTAGTGTCAGACTGACTGCAAGTAAATTATAGCTCATACAAATAGTAGCGATCCCAACATATAACAGCTGATTTCTAGAACAGTGGTAGATAAGGATTTTAAGATAAAGAGAAAAAAGACCAACTGCAGGCTAGTCTACATCCACACTTGGGACATATAAAGGAAGAAAAATGGTCTGTCAAAATGAATTGCTTGTCTGAGCTGCATGAGGGCGGTGGGAATTAATATTTCTCTGTACCAAGTGTCCTGTTTGGACTTGTAATCGCTTGGGAGAAAATCTCTTTTTTGAAGTTCTTCCAGGTTGAGTAGGGATTGCAACTCTGCGAAAAACATGCCAAACCGTTAGAGTATGTATCTGATGTATCTGTATTTATCTTAGGTACACTGATAAGTCTTACACTGGTGGTCTATCACACAGGTATGCAAAGTAACACCATACTCCTACTGGTTTCCTTAATAATAGACCACAATTTCAATGTAGACGATAACTAGAACCAATAAAACAAATTTCATTCTTAAGTCTTATTACTGCAGCATTTTCATTTATGATTGTTGCATTCAACTTTATGTTTAATATATAGTCACAGTCAATTTCAATGCATGTTTAGTTATTGTTCTTCCTTTTAGAGTATACTCATATCACAATAATGTCAAATATCAAGATCTTTACTATATATTAAAATGAACGCATCCATACACATTTATATACAATCACATATATAAATCTGTATACATAAGCATAAAAAATCACTATATAACTTATCTGAGATCAGTCATTCAAGAGTTTTTCATATTATCTAAAGAAACATTGTCCCATGGTCACAGTGTTTAGATAGGTTGCTATTAAATTGAGCTTCTTTTGGATGTATATTTCTGCACATGTGGTAAATGCATAAAATGATACGACATTTGGTTTCTCGACATGCAAATTATTGTGTAGAAAAGTTAGTGTCAGACTGACTGCAAGTAAATTATAGCTCATACAAATAGTAGTGATCCCAACATATAACAGCTGATTTCTAGAACAGTGGTAGATAAGGATTTTAAGATAAAGAGAAAAAAGACCAACTGCAGGCTAGTCTACATCCACACTTGGGACATATAAAGGAAGAAAAATGGTCTGTCAAAATGAATTGCTTGTCTGAGCTGCATGAGGGCGGTGGGAATTAATATTTCTCTGTACCAAGTGTCCTGTTTGGACTTGTAATCGCTTGGGAGAAAATCTCTTTTTTGAAGTTCTTCCAGGTTGAGTAGGGATTGCAACTCTGCGAAAAACATGCCAAACCGTTAGAGTATGTATTTGATGTATCTGTATTTATCTTAGGTACACTGATAAGTCTTACACTGGTGGTCTATCACACAGGTATGCAAAGTAACACCATACTCCTACTGGTTTCCTTAATAATAGACCACAATTTCAATGTAGACGATAACTAGAACCAATAAAACAAATTTCATTCTTAAGTCTTATTACTGTAGCATTTTCATTTATGATTGTTGCATTCAACTTTATGTTTAATATATAGTCACAGTCAATTTCAATGCATGTTTAGTTATTGTTCTTCCTTTTAGAGTATACTCATATCACAATAATGTCAAATATCAAGATCTTTACTATATATTAAAATGAACGCATCCAGACACATTTATATACAATCACATATATAAATCTGTATACATAAGCATAAAAAAATCACTATATATTAAAAGGAAAAACAGGATTTAAGTAAGACATGGAATCCTGTTCATCATGTAAATGAACTTTGGCTAATGTGTCTGCTTCAGCTTCCCTGATCCGATCAATTTCATAGATTGAAACTTCACCCATAGACGCCTGTATAGTCCTGATCTTCAGAACCCATGGAGTTAGAATTGGATACTGGGACAAGTCTTCTGTGATTGCATGAACAACATTCATAATATCAGATTTAACATATATAAGATTCCACCCTTCTTGAAGTGCAAGTTGTAAAGCATAATAAATTGCCACTGTCTCTGCCAACTATACACGAGTTGAAGACAGTTTATGACCCTAACCCTTTAACAATCTACCAGCATGATTTCTTGTCACCATGGCTACAACACTACGTCCATAATGCACAGCTGCATGAACATTGAGTTTAATATATCCAATCGGAGGATGGGACCACATAAGATTAGAGGTAGAATGATAATTGGAGTCGAGTTCATCAACTCATAAGGATCCTTCAATCTCGTAAGTGTAGTAGCAGTAGATAAAATTGATCGACAAATGGAGTAAGCGCATTGTGGAAGACTTCAAAATACAAATTATTTCTTGAGATCTAGAGATGCCAGCAGGTTGATACGAAAACACAGATTACCTCAGAGGATGTGTTTAGAGCAGAAACTATCCAATGATGCAAATCAAGATTAACAAAATGCTGTACGCAATCCGTGATCTTCATTTTAGTCCAAATGGTGTGAGCAATAGGACAGTCCTGGAAAAGATGCAAAGTAGTTTCCTGCGCAGCAGAACATAACTTACAAGAAGGGTCATCAATATAATGTCGTTGCAGTCATCTAAAGTTGGTCAGCAATGCTTCATCACAAATAAGCCACAAGAACATCTTGTATCTAGGAGGTAACTTTGTCTTCCAAAGTTTCATCCAAGGACCTGTTTTGTGTCTGCCTTTTTGTGACATAGTCAATACATAAGCCGGATTTGTTGAGAAGATACCATTGGTCTCGGGTGACCATACCCCATAAATTTCTCCAAAATGTATGGAGAAAAGGTATTGCTTGATAAATTCCTGATCCCAGTGACAGTCAATAGGTGTCATTGAACAAACACATCGATCAAAAAGATCTTTAGGAACAGGTCGAATAAACTTGGGTATAAGAGAAGTTTCATGCTGGACCCAACAGTCAAACCAGACATTTTATTTTGCTGGATGGTGCGTTTGAGGCCCATGTGGGTGATTTTGGACTGGCTAAACTCATGAACTTGCCACACTCCAAGACTATGTCCGCTGTTGCTGGTTCTTATGGTTATATAGCTCCTGGTAAGCACCGATTATTGCTATCTAACTATAACTTAGCAGAACTTGTCATGATTTTCCACTATTCATTAACTGCAGTTTAGTTTTATTTTCTTGGTACTAAATGCTCGTTAACAGATTCCTGCTCTAATAATAGTATGTTCTTATAGTAAATATTGAATGTCTCGATAAAGTATATAAATTGTTTTTCTGCTCTGAAAAATTGATATCCCATATACCACCTTCTCACGTAAGTATAACCCTCATGGGTTTTTGTTGTGGGGTCAGGTTCAGCTTAATTCATGCTGAAGGCTGCCACTATCATATCGTCTCAATCAGCAGATGACTCTATTTTTGTTCCTGGCATGCATCTCAGTGTATGTCACCAGGGCTCCTAATCAGACGGGATCCCCATCCTTAGACAACACCAATACCCTCCATACTTGAGGCAATCTTTGATGTGTTCTAGGATGCGATTGCGCTTGATTTTGAGGCCATCTCCCTCTCTTCTTCATTCAATGAACTCTCTCATTTTCATCAAATTGGCTACATTGCAACCTGCTTCCAACTTACACAAACATCTCCTGCACTGATTTGTAGAGAGAAGGGGGGGGATTATAAGAATATAACTAATTGAGAAAAACTTACTCAATATCTATGAAACTGAATTTATAAAAAAAAATAGTATAGGAGAATATAATGTGAAGATTCTCCCACAACAGGATACAATGTAACTGTTGGAATGTACGATATCTCTTAGATGATAGATACCCTTCCAGAAGGAAGTACTCCTTGTGTGATTAGTAGCAGTGAAAGATTTATACCTTTTCTGTAGGCCTGAACACCACATAGACTCGTTGCCTGAGTGGATATCCCACACACTTTGCATTCCCATGCAACTAAAAAAAAGGTTTCCGACCATCATTTTTCCACCAAATAAATCTCCTGATTAACTGTACTATCACTGATTTCTTTACTGTATTCTAGTTAGATATTAAGAACTCAACAGAAACCTCGTCTAGGCCGGATGCTTTATTTCTGCCCATACAGTTTAGACGGTTAAAAAGTTGACAGAGTAGCAATAGGATGCATTTGTGAATTAGTTAAATGTGTAGATGACAGTGGCAGCAAATCCATTTCATGTTGTGTATACAATGTGGAACTGTAAACGTCAGTGGTAGCAAATCCATTTCATTTTCTGTACACAATGTAGAAGTGCAATTTTTTTTTAAAAAATGTTGAAGAACCATAGAGCTAAGAGCCACTGTATCAGTAATCCAAGCACCATTGGAATCTTGTTCTTCTATCTTCTTGCCTTGACATAAGCATAAAAAAATTTTGTATTTGTATCCCCACTTCGTAGCCACTTAATGTTTTCTTATTATTGATAAACCAAAACACAATAATTACTACTTCTGGAATTTTGATTTACTCTCTTCATAATTGATCAGATCATTTACCAAGTTTCAGTTTACTCTCTTTAATGAAACCATGGTTTTCTCTTATATGCAAATATGTCTCACAATTATTTGGATAACAAATTAATATTTATTTTGTATAGTGTCCAAAGCAGCCGAACAATACAGATTGCGGGTATTATGTGCTGAAGTATATGAAAGACATCTTTGATGCGAGAAATAGAAATATTCCTGAATGTGTAAGCTACTTAATATTATATTCTTTTAGTTTGTTCAAATTTCTAAATAAATTGAAAATATCACAATATGTTGATATATTTGTCATATGATTGCAGTATTATTCGAAGTATATTGGTCGTTGCTTCAACCAAGAAGAAATCGATGAGGTCCGAAACGAGTGGGCGACATGTGTTCTTGAGCACACATAACATTATGTGACATGTGGGGGAGACATTTGTTCTTTACCATAGACCAATGTGTGAAACTTTTTTAGTTAGTTTTCAGTTCGATTCTAGAGTGGATACTCAGTACTTTGTATTATTGAATCGTTGTATGGATGATTTAATATTAATTAAATTTAGTACGAGTTTCTGTCAAGGTTTGATGGAAATTTTGTTCAACTATGTGTTTGTTTGTGAAATGAAAAAGTATAATTGCATATTTATTATAATTTATTAATAATATGGTTAATTTGATCAATACAATTGGTTCGATATATGACCTTTCAAACTCTAATCAAAGACAACAGTTAATAATATGTTGTAAAATGTATGATTCTACAACAAACAACACATGTTGTGTTATCCACACCCATAACAACAGGTTTGTCAGGAAAAAATACACCTATTACAACAGGTGTTTCTAGTGAACTACAACATGCATAACCTGTTGTATAAATTGTGTATATTACAACAGACATACACCATGTTGTCTAAACAATCTTACTACAACGGTTAAATGTATGGAAAGACAACATACTCCAACTGTTGTATAAATATGTATATTACAACAGGTGCACTGCATGTTGTAATAGACCTACCTATTACAACGGGTGTGTTTAGTGGAAGACAACATGCTTCGACTGTTGTATAATATATATTACAACGGGTGAACCACATGTTGTAAAAAATACCCCTATTACAACGGGTGTGTTTCGCGAAAGACAACGTCGTTCAACTGTTGTATAATATATATTACAACAGGTGCACCACATGTTGTGTAAAATACCCATATTACAACATGCCATTCCTGAAAAGACAACATGTTTTAACTGTTGTATAAAATACATCTATTACAACATGCGATCACATGTTGTGTAAAGCACCCCCCATAAGACCACGCGATCTAATACAACGGTTAATACCTGTTGTAAATTGAGAAAAGGAACTGTTGTAAAAAGCATTTTCTGTAGTAGTGATACACATTGCAAAGTACATGTATACAAGACTGTACTCATTGCAAACTTAATGTGTATAAGACTGTGCACGTTGCAAAGTGCATGCGTACACATTGTACAAAATTGTACACATGGCAATTTACGTGTACAAGATTGTACACCATGTGTACACAGTGCAAAAAACTATACACATGGAAACACACATGTGTACAACAATACACATGGCTATAGAAATGTATACACAACTCTACACATTGCAATACAGATGTGTACAAGACTATATAAAATAGTACGCATGGCTACACACATCTGTACAACAATACATATGGCAATACAAATGTGTACAACAGTACACATTGTAATATGCATTTGTACAAGACTATACACGACAACACACATGTGTACAACAATACGTGTGGCTATATTAATTTGTACACAACAATACACAATGCAACATACATGCATACAAGACAGTACACCATGTGTACACATTGCACAAAACTGTATACATGGAAAAATACATTCGTACAAGATGGTACTCATTGCAAAATACATGTGTACAAGATTGTACACCATGTATACACATTGCACAAAACTGTACACATGGTGATTCACATGTGTACAAGGTTGTACACATTGCAAAGTACATGTGTACACGACTATTCACATTGAAAATTTTATGTGTACAAGACTGTACGCATTGCAAAGTATTGTTTACAAGACTGTACTTCTATACACAATGCACAAAACTGTACACATGGCAATTCACATGTGTGTAAAACTATACACATTGCAAAGTACATTGTACAAGACTATACACTTTGCAAAGTACATGTGTACAAGTGTGGCGTCTCCGGATTTCCTAAAACTTAATCTACTATGTGACGTCCAAATTAAAACCCTCACCTCAGCAAGAATCCAAATTTAAACATTACACACTAGGCTAAGAAAGAGAAAATCAAGGGAATCAGAAGGAAAACAATCAGTAGCACATGCACATGAACAATAATAAAACCATACAACAAATGTTCACCATTCAACATATAATTACATAATGAATTGTTACAACATTTGATATTACACATTGAACAACAAACGTATACATATACATGTACTACCACTAAACAACATGATCTTAAGACAATAGGTCCACCTGTACATCAGCTCGCCACACAACTCACACTATCCTGGATCTTCAAGAGTATAACCCCAACCTAAGAAAAAGATTACATGTGGTACACGTCAGCACAATATTCAAGAATATTGTATTGAGTATGCCTACGTGTCTTTTATATACCTCTCATCATATCTTGGCAATAAGATAAAACTAATATACTTGGCAGTAACAGAAGAATATAAGAAAAGTGTATACTTGCACAAAGATATTCATTAGTAAAAGAGAACACATATTTTAAGCACATTTCCATCATATATGTCGTACATCTTCCCTTAGGGCTTTGATGTTTTTAGGCCTTATGATATACCTACGAGGAGTTTGTGATCATTGTACAAGTGATCTACACCCTAGGAGTTTGAGATCACTCTAATGCACTATACTACCAAAGAGTTTAGTCCTATCATATGATGGATAAGATATTTTATGTTTCATGTATTCATAGCAATAAGTATGGAAATTCAAGCAACATATCATACAAGACAATCATTTCAATCAATACCATATGCCAAGTCTTTACTACCATATAACACAATCATAATGTATAATAAACCAAGCAAGAGGTAATGACGTACCTTCCAAAGAGAGACAAACCTAATCACATATATCCAAGAGTCAACTACATCCTTGGTCAACCCTGATGAAGACAATATCACACATGCCATCAGGTTCTCATCATCTTATATCTCATCTTAACCCTAATTATCACCATTTTAGGGTTTGGTTTAGTCATTATGATGTGTGCATCATTACTTACATTCTTGTCTTAGATTTATCTTACTGGTGTCATATTCTAGATTATAGTTCATTAACTGGATATACTCATGTGTCACATTATTAAGTGAACATATTTTACATTATGTCACTTTCATTCACCATATTAGGGTTACATCACATGTATTAAGGGTTCTTTTCATATAACATGAAATCTGTGCATAAGACTAATATAAAAGTTCCAGATTAGCTTCACATTATTGATATGAACTTACTCTATAAATTTCATCATTTAATGAGCATGTATGTATTTATTACATTTATTTAGGGTTATTAGCCCTAACTAGCCATATTAAGCATATTATACAACTTTGTGTGATAACATGACCATATCTGACATCATGTGTATAATAAACATGGTTATGGACTTACTGACATTTTTTCCATAATTTTATATCGTCATTTAATATTTATTACTCAAGAACTAAGCATTACACATCTTACATGATATCACTGATATTTAAGCATTAAAAGGATGATATTATGATTCTATATTATTCAATGCATTTTTCTGAGAATTTCAGTACCTAATTTGTAATTTTCTAATAAACGATCTATTTTCTATGAATAAAACAAGATCTGGACATTTACTGGGAATTACCTTGTTCTGGCCAATCAGAAGGCGACATGTGACCACTCTGGGGATGCGGCTCTTGGTTTGGTCCACTTAAGCCAGCTGAAAAAGTAGTTTGAGCCCAGTTTAACTTTACTTTCTCCCCTCAGTCTTTCTTTCTCCTTCTCATGTGATTCTGTTTCTCACAGCGCCGCCGGGCTTGAGTGCAACCGTGGGATGTCGGTTGTGCGAGCACATCTGCTGGATCATAACACAGACCAGATCTCGACTATGGCCTCCTCTCCTCATCAACACCTTTTGTGGCTAGCAAACCAACATGCCAAGCTATTGGCCTCTAGGATGCTGCTACATGGACTCCTCTTCGAGGTTGCAAGAGCTCCGCCACCAAGGAAGGTTCCCGGTGAGCCATCTCTTCACTAGAGCTCCAGGGTCTCACATTCTATGCGATCTGGATTCTCCCGGATCAATGTGTGAGTCTGTCGGAACTCGATTCTCCTTTCTATTGATCTTTGAGATGCTGGGGTCACTTCTCTTCCATAGACGCAGGCGTCATTACTCCAGGATGGGCTATGGCCGCCGCGAGGAACCTCCCTACTAAGAAGATCCAGAGCACCATCCCTCACCGTTCTAGCTCCTCAAGGAGCATCAATGGCCATTGGAGATATGGATCAGTGGAGCTCTCCTACGCCTGCCGTCGTGAGGACAAGAAAAGGGGAAAAAGAGTTATTAGGCACCTCATCCCCGGCATGCTTCTGTGACTGTAGTGGGGAGAGTAGGGGAAGTTGCTACTCCTTCACCTTCCTTTTGTTCCTCGAAGTTCACCGCTAGATCTGACCACCATCTCCTCTTGGTGGTGCCAAGCCTGTGGGTATGGAGGGCTCACACCCAGTGCACACTGAACAAATAGAACTGGAGGGAGGTTAAAATTATCAACTTGAGATGGAATGGGTATCCACGGTTCTACTCTTCCCTCTCATCCCACTTCGTCCATGCCACCATGTCATGCACAACCCTCATGCAACCATCATGGAAACTGCCATGAGCAAGATGAGTCTGGAGTCGTCAGATCCACTACATCTAAGGGATACCAATGCTTTATCTGTGGCCTCTCCCTAGTCCAACTGTGGCCATATATTCAACAGGGACGTGACAAAGAGTTATATTAGAACTTAGGTAAAAGATCAAATACCTTGGTCTAAAATATTGGAATGCATCAATAATTTAACCAATTTCAAACCTAAATTACTTCTTCTAGGAATACCCAATTGCCACCAAATTTTGACCTCAGCTTCCTTACTACTCAAGCTACCTTATGCACGAATTTGTTGCCAAAACTCAATTGTTAGACCAATCAATTAAATTCCTCAAATAGGCATAAGCTTATGGATTCTAATCATTATATAAACCTCAATCAACACTCTAACTTTACCAAAACACTTGGGATTCTCAAAACAACTCAACATGCATGACTTCACTTGTGTCATTGGACATTTTAGGATTCTAAAAGTCCACTTCATCACATCCTACACACCTTAAAAGAAATTCCGTCCTCAGAATTAAGATAGAAATCTAGTCTTTCACATCATATACATCTTAAAAGAACTTTCATCCTCGAAAGTGAACCATACTCATACTTCCACAGAAAACCTTATCTTGCCTTCATCCACAAGTAGAAAACCACTCTATGTGCAACATATACAAAAACAAATCTCCATAACTATACCCAAGCTACTAGGATGTTCTACAACATCTAGGGTGAAGCATTACTTCAAAGAAGCTCAAACAAGGGTTTAGAAACTCTGATTAGGTCATGGCATATCTCATTGTTAGGGTTTCATCCTTATCTTTATTCACGCATCAGGGTTTCCACATCATATTACCATGTTCTAAAGGTGTTAACTAAACTTATCCCATTATATTAAGGTGTTATCAACATTTTATTGAGCTAATTGTTAGAACATGTTCAACATTAACATATGTTCTTTAGGTGGGAGTTAACTAAAGTTAACCCGCTTTATCCATATAGATCATATCAAGTTGTCATAATCATTGTGTTGTGCTAATTGTTAGACTTTATTTTTCATCTTTATTAAGCACTAAGAATAACACCTCATGTAACTTGTTGTATTCATATGATCTTATTTCATTGTTCATAATAAATTGCAAAAAAAAATACTAGTGATTTCATCATAAGATTAGTCATTACTTTCACATAATGAGCATTATTCATGTATATGATTAACCATTTATGCATTGATGTCTATTAAAACATCTCTAGGTTTTCATCATATCATGTCTATATATCAAATCTCAAGATTAAAACACAGTCTTATATATGTATCAGGTTTGTGCTACAAAAACATATACAAGTGGCTTGTTAAACACGTATCAAAACTTTATATAGTCCAATTGAGGTTCTCCTAACCCATACCATGAGGGTAGTGCCATTCAATCTCTCTGAGCTAACTCAACTCTATGAGTATCTCACATGCATATACTCTATCTTTCCTCTCGGTCTAGGGTTCTCAGATTACCTCACTGGCAGTAGCGACAGCCTTACAAGATCTAGCCACATAAGAACAAACCCAAAAAAAACATGCTATGACATGCTATTCATGGGTTCCCCACCCATGATACAAGCTTACCCAAAACTCTCTCTTATGTAAACCATAAGATTCCTATATGGGAAACCACCAACCCAAGCATGAGGCTTCACAAAACTAAAATAGCTACCTCCTCCAGGGTCTTGGGCTCTCTCCCTCACCCAGATAGTAGGCATTCATATTCATGTTCGCATGCACATATATAACCAGTCTCTCTCTGTCTCTAGGGTTTGGTTCTCCCAAGGACATCTAGGGTTCAAGAAGACTATAGGAATCATGCATAGAGCAACTCAACTCGTTCACTTAGGAGTAGTCTAGTTTAGGACATATCATATCACATATCTCATAATTCTCATATCTTAGAGTTTAGGTTCTCTAACCTTCTCCCTCTAGGTCTCACTCTCTCTGGAGTTAACCCTATAATTAGTCCCAACACTAGAGGTCCTCCTTTGTAAAAGGGCTTGAGGCTCATGCTGACTCACAACTTTGTCTTAGCTTATCTTATCTTACCTCGTTAAAGCCTAGTTACTTGCATCATCAAAACTTATCTCAAATCCTTAAAACTGAACTTAAGTCCTCAAAGACAAACATATATCATCATAAACCATCTTATATCATCTGTATACAACTTAGATCATCATCTAATCTTATTCCATCTATCGCATATTCCAAATAAGGCTCTAGACATTTAATCTAGAACTACTCTCTCTTCTAGACTAATGTCATCACTTTCACTTAGGTTACATGACCACCTCCTACTCATACATGTGTGGGGACACATTTTTGTATTTACATATACATAATAAAATATTATATAGTTTTTTTCTGATAAAACAAGTGTCAGAGAAAACTATCAAGGTTCGATTCGATTGGAATCAAAAACCAAATCCAGAAAACGAGCATCCCACACATAGTAGAGAGTACAGTGCCATGAAAACTAGTGACGAGGTTGAGAACATGGTGTAGATTGGTGTAGCTACCCAAAACATAGATGCATCATATGCCAAAGGTTTCTCTTCCCTTGATGTATGTCATTTCCAAATAGTGCAACGTCCCATACCGCTGCACTACAAGGAAAGAACGACATCTAAGGACATGCTATACCACAAACACCAGTCTAGGCCTAGTTCTCAGACATCTAGGTGCTAACCTAGATTCTAGGTCAGATCTAGTCTCTAAAATATGACTAATCTAACCCTAAATATTATTAAGTGCAAGGTTCTTTAGTTTTGAGTTGCATAGTGAGCAAATGTCAGGTTTGCTATTGTTCATGCTCTGATACCACCTGTGATGTCCCCGTATTTTCTAAAACTTAATCTACTGTGTGACGTCCAAATTGAAACCCTCACCTCAGTGAGAATCCCAATTTAAACATCACATACTAGGTTAAGAAAGAGAAAATCAAGGGAGTCAGAAGGAAACAATCAATAGCACATGCACACGAACAATAATAAAACCATACAATAAATGTTCACCATTCAACATATAATTACATAATGAATTGTTACAACATTTGATATTACACATTGAACAACAAACATATACATATACATGTACTACCACTAAACAACATGATCTTAAGACAATAGGTCTACCTGTACATCAACTCACCACACAACTCACACTATCCCGGATCTTCAAGAGCATAACCACAACCTAAACAAAAGATTTCATGTGGTACACGTCAGCACAATATTTAAGAATATTGTACTGAGTACGCCTACCTGTCTTTTATATACCTCTCATCATATCTTGGCAATAAGATAAAACTAATATATTTGGCAGTAATAGAAGAATATAAGAAAAGTGTATACTTGCACAAAGATATTCATTAGTAAAAGAGAACACATATTTTCAGCACATTTCCATCATATATCTCGTACATCTTCCCCTAGGGCTTTGATGTTTTTAGGCCTTATGATCTACCCTCAAGGAGTTTGTGATAATTGTACATGTGATCTACCCCGTAGGAGTTTGTGATCACTCTAATGCACTGTACTACCAAAGAGTTTAGTGCTATCATATGATGGATAAGATATTTTATGTTTCATGTGTTCATAGCAATAAGTATGGAAATTCAAGCAACATATCATACAAGACAATCATTTCAATCAATACCATATGCCAAGTCTTTACTACCATATAACACAAGCATAATATATAATAAGCCAAGCAAGAGGTAATGGCGTACCTTCCAAAGAGAGACAAACCTAATCACATATATCCAAGAGTCAACTACATCCTTGGTCAACCCTGATTAAGACAAGATCACATATGCCATCAGGTTCTCATCATCTTATATATCATCTTAACCCTAATTATCACCATTTTAGGATTTGGTTTAGTCATTATGATGTGTGCATCATTACTTACATTCTTGTCTTAGATTTATCTTACTGATGTCATATTCCAAATTATAGTTCATTAACTAGATATACTCATGTGTCACATTATTATCTGAACATATATAACATTATGTCACTTTCATTAACCATATTAGGGTTACATCACATGTATTAAGGGTGATCTTCATATAACATGAAATTTGTGCATAATACTAATATCAAAGTTCCATATTAGTTTCACATTACTGATATGAACTTACTCTATAAATTTCATCATTTATTGAGCATGTATGTATTTATTACATTTATTTAGGGTTATTAGCCCTAACTAGCCATATTAAGCATATTATATGATTTTGTGTGATAACATGACCATATATGACATCATGTGTATAATAAACATGGTTATGGACTTACTAAAAAATTTTCTATAATTTTATACCATCATTTAATATTTATTACTCAAGAACTAAGCATTACACATCTTACATGATATTACTAATATTAAAGCATTAAAAGGATGATATTATGATTCCATATTGTTCTATGCATTTTTCTGAGAATTGTGGTACCTTATTTGTAATTTTCTAATAAACGGTCTATTTTCTATGAATTAAACAAGATCTGGACATTTACTGGGAATTACCTTGTTCTGGCCAATCAGGAGGCGACATGTGACCACTCTGGGGATGCGGCTCTTGGTTTGGTCCACTTGAGCCAGCCAAAAAAGCAGTTTGAGCCCGGTTTAACTTTACTTTCTTCCCTTAGTCTTTCTTTCTCCTTCTCACGCGATTCCGTTTCTCACGGCGCCGCCGGGCTTGAGCGCAGCCGTGGGATGCCGATTGTGCGAGCACATCTGCTGGATCATAACACAGACCAGATCTTGACTATGGCCTCCTCTCCTCACCAGCACCTTCTGTGGTTAGTGAACCAACATGCCAAGTTATTGTCCTCTAGGATGCTGCTACATGAACTCCTCTTCGAGGTTGCAGGAGCTCTGCTGCCAAGGAAGGTCCCCGACGAGCCATCTCTTCACCAGAGCTCTAGGGTCTCACATTCTATGCGATATGTATTCTCTCATATCTATGTGTGGTTCTATCGGAACTCAATTCTCCTTTCTCTCGATCATTGAGACACTGGGGTCGCTTCTCTTCCATAGACGTAGGCGTCGTTACTCCAGGCTGGGCCATGGCCGCCGTGAGGAACCTCCCCACCAAGAAGATCTAGAGCACCATCCCTCACCGTTCTAGCTCCTCAAGGAGCATCAATGGCCATTGGAGATATGGCTCAGTGGAGCTCTCCTACGCCTGCCACCATGAGGACAAGAAAAGTGGAAAAAGAGTTATTAGGTGCCTCATCCCCGGCATGCTTCTGTAACTGTAGTGGGGAGAGTAGGGGAAGTTGCTACTCCTTCACCTTCCTTCTCTTCCTCGAAGTTCACCGCTAGATCTGACCACCATCTCCTCTTGGTGGTGCCAAGCCTGTGGGTATGGAGGGCTCACACTCAGTGCACACTGAACAAATAGAACTGGAGGGAGGCCAAAATTATCGGCTTGAGATGGCATGGGCATCCACGGTTCTACTCTTCCCTCTCATCCCACGTCGTCCATGGCACCATGTTGTGCACAACCCTCATGCAACCATCATGTAAACTACCACGAGCAAGATGAGTCTGGAGTCGTCAGATCCACTACATCTAAGGGATACCAATGCTTGATTTGTGGCCTCTCCCTGGTCCAATTGTGGCCATATATTCAACAGGGACGTGACAAAGAGTTATATTAGAACTCAGGTAAAAGATCAATTACCTTGGTCTAAAATATTGGAATGCATCAATAATTTAACCGATTTCAAATATAAATTACTTCTTCTAGGAATACCCAATTGCCACCAAATTTCGACCACAACTTCCTCACTACTCAAGCTACCTTATGCACGAATTTGGTGCCAAAACTCAATTGTTAGACCAATCAATTAAATTCCTCAAATAGGCATAAGCTTATGGATTCTAATCATTATATAAACCTCAATCAACACTCTAACTTTACCAAAACAGTTGGGATTCTCAAAACAACTCAACATGCATGATTTCACTTGTGTCATTAAACATTTTAGGATTCCAAAAGTCCACTTCATCACATCCTACACACCTTAAAAGAAATTCCATCCTCGGAATTAAGCCAGAAATCCAGTCTTTCACAGCAAGACTGTACACCATGTGTACAAATTGCACAAAATTATACACATGGTGATTTACATGTGTACAACACTATACTCATTGTAAATTACATGTGTAGAAGACTGTACACATTACAAAGTACATGTGTACAAGACTATAAACATTGCCAAGTACATGTGTACATGATAATACACATTGCAAAGTACCATGTACAAGATTGTACACCATGTGTACACATTCCAGAAAACTGTACACATGGCATTCTGCATGTGTACAAGACTATACTCATTGCAAAGTACATGAGTACAAGACTGTACACCATGTGTACACATTACTCAAAACTGTACTCATGGAAATTCACATTTGTACAAGATTGTACTCATTGCAAAGTACGTTTGCACAAGACTGTTCACCATGTGTACACATTACACAAAAATGTACACATGGCAATTCACATGTGTACAAGACTATACTCTTTGCAAAGTACATGTGTACAAGAATATACACATTACAAAGTACATGTGTACAAGATTGTACACCATCTTTACACATTGTAGAAAACCATACACATGTCAAAGTACATTTGTACAAGACTGTACACATAGCAAAGTACATGTGTACAAGACTGTACACCATGTGTACACATGGGTACAAGACTGTACACATGGTCCTAGAAGATTGTACATGTGTATGAGACTATACACATTACAAAGTACATGTGTACGAGACTATACACATAGTAAAGTACATGTGTACAAGATTGTACACCATCTTTACACATTGTAGAAAACCGTACACATGGCAAAGTACATTTGTACAAGACAACACACATAGCAAAGTATATGTGTACAAGACTATACACCATGTGTACACATGTGTACGACACTGTACATGTGTACTCTTTGCAAAGTACATGTGTACAAGACTGTACACATGGTCCTACAAGATTGTACATAAGTGTACAAGGCCGTACGTATGTGTGCAAGATTGTACACATGGTCATACAAGACTGTACACATGGTCCTACAAGACTATACACATGGTCCTACAAGACTATACACATGGTCCTACAAGACTATACACACGGTCCTACAAGACTGTATACATATGTACAAGACTATACACATGGTCCTACAAGACTATAAACATGGTCCTACAAGACTGAACACGTATATAAGACTATACACATAGTCCTACAAGGCTGTGCATGTGGTTCTACAAGACTATACACATGGTCCTACAAGACTATACACATGGCCCTACAAGAGTGTACACATGGTCCTACAAGACTATACACATGGTCCTATAAGACTGTACACATGTGCACAAGACTATACACATGGTCCTACAAGACTGTACACATGGTCCTACAAGATAGTACACATGGTCCTACAAGAGTGTACACATGTGCAAGACTGTACACATGGTCCTACAAGACTGTACTCATGTGTACATGACTATACGCATGGTCCTACAAGACTGTACACATGGTCCTACAAGATTGTACACATGGTCCTACAAGACTGTATACATGTGTACAAGACTGTACACTTGGCCCTACAAGACTTTACACATGTGTATAAGACTATACATATGGTCCTACAAGGTTGTACACTTGGTCCTACAAGACTATACACATGGTCCTACAAGACTCTGTACACATGTGTACAAGACTGTACACACGTTCCTACAAGAGTGTACACATGGTCCTACAAGACTGTACACATGGTCCTACCAGATTGTACATATGTGTGTAAGACTATGAAAATGGTCCTACAAGACTGTACACATGGTTCTACAAGACAGTACACATGGTACTACAAGAGTGTACACATGTGTACAAGACTGTACACATGGTCCTACAAGACTGTACACATGTGCACAAGACTGTACACATGGTCCTACAAGGCTGTAAACATGGTCCTACAAGACTATACACATGGTCCTACAAGACTGTACACATGTGTACAACAATGTACACATGGTCCTACAAGAGTGTACACATGGTCCTACAAGACTGTACACATGGTCTTACAAGACTGTATACATGTGTACAAGACTATACACATGGTCCTACAAGAGTGTACACATGGTCCCACAAGACTGTATACATTGTCCTACAAGACTATACACATGGTCCTAAAAGACTGTACACATGTGTACAAGATTGTACACATGGTCCTATAAGACTGTACACATGATCCTACAAGATTGTACACATGTATACAATATTGTACACATGGTCCCACAAGATTGTACACATGTGTACAAGACTTTACACATGGTCCTACAAGACTGTACACGTGGTCCTGTAAGACTGTACACATGTGTACAAGACTCTAGACATGGCCCTACAAGACTGCACACATGGTCCTACAAGACTATACACATCTGTACTAGATTGTACATATGTGTCCAAGACTATACACATGGTCATACAAGACTATATACATGTGTACAAGACTGTACACATGGTCCTACAAGACTATACACATGTGTACAAGAATGTACACATGGTCCTACAAGGGTGTACACATGTGTACAAGAGTGTACACATGGTCCTACAAGATTGTACACATGTGTACAAGACTGTACACATGGTCCTACAAGACTGTATACATTGTCCTACATGACTGTACACATGATCCTATAAGACTATACAGATGTGTACAAGAATGTACACATGGTTCTAGAAGACTGTACACATGGTCCTACAAGATTGTACATCCATGTGTACACATGTGCACATCCATGTGTATACATGTACACATCTATGTTTACACATGTACACATGTACACCTCCATGCGTACACCTATACAAGTCCATGCGTACACATGTACACATGTACACATCCATGTATGCACCTATACACATGTACACATCCATGTGTACACCTCTATACATCTATTTGTACATGTACACATGTACACATCCATATACATAAATGTGTACACATGTATACACGTACACATCCATGTGTACTCCTATACACATCCATGCGTACACATGCATTGTTATGTACACACGCGGACACACCCTTGTGTACACATGTACTGTTGTGTACACATGCACACATACATGTGTACAACCATGTTTACACATGTACACATCCTTGTATACACTTGCACACATCCATGTGTACATCTATGTGTACATGTGTACACATAGATGTGTACATGTTCACATAGATGTGCACATGTATACATGTACAATGTACATGTGTAGATGTGTACATACATGTGTACGTCCAGGTGTACATATCTACACTTGTACGCATCTATCTGTACACATGTACACCTTCATGCATACACTTATACATGTCCATGCGTACACATGTACATATGTACACATCCATGTGTACACCTATACACATGTACTCATCCATGTGTACACCTTTACACATCCATGTGTACATGTAAACATGTACATGATGGAGCCTCCACTTACGTGAAGTTGCGTGCACCACTAAAAATCCTAGAGATAGTTAATCTCTAAGTTTAGCCTTGTGTATGCTATAATAAGATCCCCACCCATGTATGCTAAGATACGTGGAAGTCTTATTGTAGTATAGTTAAGGGTCGAATCCACGAGAGAATGGTCTTGTTAAGAGTTTTAACAAGATGGAAAACGTAACAATCCTACTTATCCACTTAAAAGTTGATATTTAGATCAAAGAGTTGATTTGATGGTTAAGCTAATGTGCGGAGAAAGAAAATAACAAGAAAGTAAACTTAAAGTTGTAAACAATATTTGGAAACTACTAGGATGTGATCGGGTTTCACCATCACTACGCATGGATCAAAACATACATTACGATAACTTGGCTTGTAAAGAAAAGAGTCTAAACAATTAGTATCTTTGTAGACTTAGCTTCCTTTCGGATAACTAACTATGAGAAACGCGGATGTGTTGCAATGCCAGCCATCCCCAGACGAATGGTCACTTACTTTGCATCACTCCCCTCACAAAGTGTGTTCCTCGACCTGTCAAGGTTGTACTTTCACACGTCAACTGATTCCATTTCATAGTATGACAGTACAACTTAGGAGGTGAGTTTACTCCACTCCTTGAGAAATGCTCCTAGATACCGAACCAAATGTATGGTGACTACATACAATCTAGAACCAACAAACAATCGATATTCGAATCTAGAAGTACAAACATAGACAATTTGCACTAATAGATAATAGATAACACAAGTTGGTGATCAAGCAACTAGCATTCATTAAATGATTGATGTTGAACTGGAAAGATAGTGTTTTTCTATTGCAAACTCAAGAATTACAATGTATGAAATGAAAACATGGGTAGTGGGGCTACTCCCCGCACCCTAGTGTATGAAACTACTCGCTCATGGCAAGAACAAAGAAGGATGCAGGAAGAGAAAGGGAAAACATCATCTCCACATAGGAGGGAGGAAGGTCAACCCCTTGGAGGAGAGAGCAACTATCTTCACGCCGTGTGGTTGCCTTGATGAAGAAGCCTCCACTTCCCACCATCTTATGTTGATGAGAGAGGAAGTAGCTTGAAGATGGAGTATGGATCTTGGACCGGCAGCCTTTCGGCAAAGGATGAAGGTGGAACAACTCTGGAGTGATTGGAGCAGCCTCTGGACGTCCAAGAAGTTTTTTTTGAATGAGGACCCCTTAGGTTCTATTTATAGGCTTTCAAGGAATCCCCAAATGGTCTTGGGATCATTTTTGGATCTTTAATGGTTTGGAGACCGTTTGCCTTTATTCGGTCTTGGGACCATTTGAGTTCATTCGGTCTTGGGACCATTTGGATCTATTCGGTCTTGGGACCGTTTGGGTTCATTCGGTCTTGGGACCGTGTGGACTTCATTCGGTCTTGGGACCATTTGAGTTAATTCGATCTTGGGACCGTTTGATTTCATTTGGTCTTGGGACTATTTGGACTTCATTCGGTCTCCAGACCATTTGCCTTTATTCGGTCTCAGGACTGTTTGGACTTCATTCGGTCTTGGGACTGTGTGGACTTCATTCGGTCTTGGGACCATTTGAGTTCATTCGGTCTTGGGACCATGTGGACTTTATTCGGTCTTGGGACCATTTGAGTTCAGTCGGTCTTGGGACCGTTTGGACTTCATTCGGTCTCCAGACCGCTTTCCCCATTTGCAATTTTTTTGGGTTTTTCTTTAAGAAAAAGGTGATAAATGTTAGTTTAATGATGAATTCATAATAATGCAGAGAGTTAAGGATTATATCTAATTTATCTAAGAAAGAGTATGGAAAATTAAGAAAAACTAGTAAGATAACATCACAAAAGTCAGAGGTTATCACCCCCCTAACTTAGACTCTAGCTTGTCCTCAAGTTGGATAGAGCTAAGGCACGTAGTGGTGAGGTGATCCAACCCTATTCTAGGGCTGTATCTTGTGTCATTTTGGACCTTTATCACATTCATATGCATTAGAATTACATGTTATTCTCCCCAATATGATTATCTGTGCAAATATGCTTATGGATGTTCTTTGCACTGTTTTTCAGGTACTTGGACCGTGCTTAGATGGAAGAGAGAGAGAGAGGGATTTCTAGGGTTCCTCCACTCAAGGAGGGACCCAAAAAAGGCCCCAAAGTCTCCCCCAACCTACCTCCAGTGGCCAAGAATCATCCCCGAGCAAAGACATTCGAAATTGACAAAGTAAGAAGCAAAATCAAGAAGTCAAGCCTCACCACGGCTGTGGCCCCAATGCCACGGTCGTGGGTTTATTGCCAAGTTCCAATAGGTTGCAACAGGGAATTCCTTAGATCGCCCACGACCGTGGCCTCCCAGCCACGACCATGGCCAGTGAAGATGACACGACTGTGGCCATCAGCACGGTCGTGGTCAGGAGAAGAGAACACGGTCGTGGCACCCCGCCACGGTCGTGGGAATTAATTGCAAAAAGTCAGTTGCCAACAGGGAATTTTCCTGGAAAGCCACGACCGTGGCCGAAGCTAATCAAGACGCCCGTGGCCCCTCCCCACAGTCACCTCCAACTCCTCCAAAACGGCCGTGTTACCCAACATGGCCATGGTGCATGCTACCCACCACGACCGTGGCACTCCGCCACGGCCGTGGCCACCACCATCTCACCACTTCCTTCACCCCACGAACGTGTTCACCCCCCACGACTGTTCCCCACTACCCTCACCACGGCTGTGGTACACCCAATATGACTGTGGTGATCACCTACCCTATACAACTTTTCACTATTTTTCCTATTTTACCGCCACTTAGCCCTAGCTCCTATATAAGCACTAGCTACTTCTAGGGATCAAGAGAGAGCACTTCCTAGCCACCCCCAGCTGCTCCCTTGCCTCCATTACTCCCATCCACCTACCTTCCTTGCATTTAATCCCATTTCCATCCACTTTCCACTCATTTCCACCATAGAAACCTAGTTTCTCTAGGTTTCTATCCATCCATTCCACCATTTCCATGCTCTTGGGCACCATTGGAGGAGGAGGATCGTGGCTGGTAGCAAGGAGGTGAAGAAGTCAAGCTTCATCAAGCATCCATGGCGTTTCCTACTCTCTTTCCCTTCTCCTTTGTTTCTGTTTTGATCATGTATAACTAAGCCCCCCTTGGGTGGGCTGTTTGGGGTAAAAATGTGACTTTGATACCATGTTGGGGGAATATAATTTGTAATGAACATATTTCACTTCTATGATGATTGCCTTTGCTTGTATCTCATTTCCCATTACTTGTGCATGTGATTGTTGTTTAATTACATTAATTGCTTGTCTTTTGGTGCCTGAAGACATTTGCCTCTAGGGTGTTGGTTTCTATGTAGCTATCATAGGATTGGCTCCTAGGTCCTTAATTCGGATCCCTAGCTAGCCCCCTATCTTCCTACATAATCACCTTCTTCCTACATGCAAATGTGAGTTCTAAGTGACTAGTATAAGTGTGATTAGTGCAACTGCATAGGGTTTCCTAAAGGCCGAGGTGGCTAGTGGCATGAGGTCAAATATCCTCATCTCTACTCCCATCCTCACCCTTAGTCCTCAATTCACTAATACCACTTATCCTAGAGACCTAGACTTGGTGAGTCCTATGAGAATTACACATAGCCCTAGTTCTCCAACTAGTAGCATAGGGTACATCCTCATAGCACCCACCTTGTTGTTTGGTTTGGTAGTCTAGAATGAAATATGCTAATTGCTTATTATGGTGACATCCCCCAATTAATGTCAAGGTCACATTCCCAAACGGCCCACCTCCTTCATCTAATTGCTTAAAACCTTAATTGCTCTGTTTGCTAGTTAATGCTAGTGTAGTTCAATTGCTTTAGTTAACTTAGTTAATTGCTTAGTTTTGCTAGCTAAGTGTTAATTTAGGTCTTTGATCTTGATTAGTGGTTAATTCAGGCTCTCAATTGCTAGTTGCTTGCTTAGTCTAGTATAGTTTGTTCTTGCTCTTGTTTAGATAGCTTGTTAACTTAGATTGCTAATTTAGCCTTTTGATAACTTAGTTTCATATTGCTTTTCATACTTTCTCTCTTAGCTTAATCAGCAACCAACCAACCTTTAAACCCTAAAAACCTTACTCTCCGTAATAGGAACGTAGCTCACACCTTCTAACTCTAGTACCCCCTCTATCTCTGTGGTTCGACCCCACATCTTGCCTTTGATCTATACTACAACAATACCCCGTACGCTTGTGGGTGAATTGTTTTAGTTTTAGTGATAGACTCGATCTGGGACCATACAAATTTCGAAAGAAAAGATCCCATCATCTCGTGCCTCCCGACCTCGTGGATTGCACTCAGCCACCCTAGTTGGCCGGTGTTGTAAGCCTCTAGCGGGAGCGCACCAAGCTTTCTGGCACCGTTGTCGGGGATAGAGGCGCTCGGCCTAGTTAGATAGTGTAGCTTAGCCTTTCCTTTTGTCCTCACCATTGCTATTATTTATTCTTTGTGTTACTCTTGCATCTTGGTTTGCTAACTTGGTTTTTTGTTGTTTGTTTGTGCCTTGCGCAGGTGACAGCTGTGCATGCGTAGCACGCGTTCGACTTGCATCGACTTGGTGGTTTACGACCCCGAGATTGGGAGAAGAAGGCGTCAAGCTCACCGCAACCTACACCGAGAGGCCGAGATGGCTGAGAACAACCCACCACTGGATGCTCAACCTCCACCACATCGCCCGCTTCATGAGTACTTCACGCCGGGGAACTACAACTCCCCCATTGCCACACTAGTTGACCAGATGCCTGGTCAGTAGTTCTCCATCCCTCCGGCACTCTTGGGACTTCTCCCCACTTACTATGGAATGGAGAACGAGAATCCTTACCACCACATTGACGCGTTCCTTGAAACGTGTTCCACCTTCCACACTCCTTCCGCCACTGACGACTCGATCAGAAGAACGCTCTTTCCCTTTTCTCTCAAAGAGTAGGCCAAGGAGTGGTATGTGACGAAGCCAGAACTCGTCACATGGAATGAAGTAAAGAATGAGTTTCTGAAGAAGTTCTTTCCAATAGCCAAGTTGTCTTATATGAGGAGTTGCATCACATCATTTGCCCAGAAAGACAACGAACCCTTCCACGAGGTGTGGGAGAGGTTCCAGAAGTTGCTTCGTGACTGCCCTCATCATGAGGTTCCTCTTTGGCAGCTAGTTCATGCCTTCTACACCGGGCTTGAGGAGCAAAGCCAAAAAAACATAGATTCTTCTTGCGGGGGCACGTTCATGGCAAAACCTCCCGAGGAATCATGGCCGCTGTTTGAGCATCTCACCGAAAATTCTCGCCACCGAGCTTCCACTAAAGGGGGCATTGCGATCGGAACTACACTCCTTCACCCTCCTCCGTGGCTCCCGCATGCAATGCCACTGACCCCAATATGATGAAGATGATGGCTGGTATGATGTGGATGATGAAGAATCAAGTGGGTGGCTCTTCTAGCCAACCTGCAATGGCTGTTGATACTGTAGATGAGGAAGTCAACGCTCTACATTCCTTTGGTGGCCGCAACAACCAGGGCCCAATGTCCAGCTCCTACACTCCCGAGTGGAGGAACCACCCCAACTTCTCCTGGAAACAACAGAATGAGGATGGGCAAGGACAGGGGCAGCAAAAGCCATGCTACAGCTCCAGGTTTGAGGACGAGGTACTAGGAAGGCTAAGGAGCCTAGATGAAGTAAAAAAAGATGCCAATGCACATGGGCAGTCTATAAACTGTCTTGAGCAGAGGTTGGATCAAATTTCTCTCTCTTTGGCTAGAAGAGAAGAAGGTAGACTTCCATCTCAACCAATGCCAAATCCGAACAATGATGTAGCTTTTCTAGGGAACACTTCGAGTGCTTATGTTCCACCATATTACCAAGCCCCACCAAACCCCTATGCTCCTCCACCTCCTCAAGCGCCACTCAATTATCAATATGCTCCACCTCCACCTCAAACCTACCAACAACTGCCTCCACAATACCACCCCCCACCACAACAACAACCGCAACCCCAATTCATTCTTCAAAATCCCAACTCTCCTCACCAAAGGCCTCCACCACCCCAATAGGCACAACCACCTCCACAAGATCCCTCTCCTACCACCCATGAGCATGTGAAGGCGGTGACTACGTTGAGGAGTGGTAGGACTTTGGAGAGGCCCCATGGTGCAGTTGTTGGCAGAGATGACACTGAGGCTGAGCAGGTTGATACTGAGATGCAGGTTGATATTACTGTGATAAGAGGCAATGTTGATACCGTGACACCAAACATTGATACTATGATACTGAGCCATGATACTGTGATTCCAGTGATACCAGTGGATGATACTGTTGATTTGGACCGATTGGGGTCCCAACTCCCTCCATATCTTGATGCACTCGAGGAGCCTCCTGTTGCAAAGAAAAAAGAAGAAGCATGCAAAAGATATTCTGGAGATCTTCAAGCAAGTGAAAATCAGCGTACCTCTTCTAGATGCAGTCAAGAAAATTCTTTCCTATGCAAAGTTCCTTAAAGAATTGTGCACCTTCAAAAGAAAGACAACAGGGAGGATGCCTAAGAAGATCAAGCTCACTGAGCAAGTGAGCTCCATTCTCCAACACACCATCCCCTGGAAAAGAAAAGACCCCGGTGCTCCCATTATCTCATGCTACATCGGGGCGCATCACATAGACCAGGCTCTTCTTGACTTAGGGTCTAGCGTAAACTTGATACCGCATGATCTATTTGCTGAGCTCCAAATGGGAGAGTTGAGGCCAGCCCATTGCATGCTACATTTGGCCGACCGATCTGTGAAGACGCCTAGAGGGCGTGTGGATGATGTGTTGGTCCGTCTTGATGAGGATACTTCTACCTTCTTCCCAGCTGATTTTATCATTCTTGATATGGAAAAAGAGGCTAGAAAGGTACCAATCATTTTGGGGAGACCTTTCTTAGCCACAGTTGATGCTGTGATCCATGTGAGGATAGGGACCATGTATGTTACATTCATGCACATGAAGATCAGGTTGAACATCTTCAAGTCTTCTACTACAGCCGAAGTGATAGGGGCCACCGAGGAAGATTGTTATTTGGTGGAATGCCTAGATGAGATTGTTGAAGAGTTCCTACCTACGTGGATTGAGACTGTCACCCAAGGTAGAGGTCTTGAACCAATTGTTGAGTTCCCTGACAATGATGATGAAGATGATGAAGAGTGTGAGCTAGCCTTAGTGGCTGCAAGTCAGGACCTTCCTTCTATTTTTGCACCATTGAAGAACTCCCTTGAAGCACCCCCCGTTCTTGAGTTGAAGACACTTCCTGAAGGATTGAAGTACGCTTTCCTTGGCTCAAATGACACCCTCCCTGTGATCATTTCCTCCATTCTCTCTCCTGAGCAAGAAGATGCCTTGATGGAAGTCTTTAGGAAGAACATCCAAGCCATTGGATGGTCTATTGCTGACTTGAGAGGGATTGACCCCTCTATTTGTGTGCATCGAATATACTTAGAAGAAGATGCGAGACCGACCCGCCAAATGCAAAGAAGGCTAAATCCAAAGTTTAAGGACGTTGTAACTCAAGAGGTTGTAAAGTTGCTTGATGCAGGGATCATCTATCCCATTTCTGACAGTACATGGGTGAGTCCAATCCAAGTTGTGCCCAAGAAGGGCGGGATTACAATTGCAGAAAATGCCGATGGTGAGCTTATGCCGGTGAGAGAGCAGTCCAAGTGGAGAATGTGCGTTGATTACTGAAAGCTCAATGAAAAGACAAAGAAGGATCACTACCCACTCTCGTTTCTTGATCAGATTTTAGAGAGATTGGCTGGGCAGAGCTTCTAATGTTTTCTTGACGGATACTCAGGATATTTTCAGATTGCTGTGCATCCGGCGGACCAGGAAAAGACGACATTCACTTGTTCAAGTGGTACATTTGCCTATTGGAGAATGCCATTTGGATTGTGCAATTCCCCTTCCACTTTCCAGAGATGTGTAACCTCAATCTTCGCTGACATGCTTGATTCGTCACTTGAAGTTTTCATGGATGATTTTTCAGTTTTTGGGAAAACCTTTGATGAGTGCTTGCTACATCTAGCTGCTGTTCTAGAAAGATGTGTGAAAGTTTGCTTAGTTTTATCTTGGGAAAAGAGCCATTTCATGGTACATGAGGGTATAGTTCTGGGACACCGAGTTTCTAAAGATGGGATTGAAGTTGACAAGGCCAAGGTGGGCCTTATTTCTACACTCAACATTCCTTCCACCGTAAGACATGTTTGATCTTTCTTGGGACATGCAGGTTTCTACCGCCGCTTTATCAAGGAATTTAGCAAAATCTCAAGACCACTATGTCGATTGCTTGAGAAAGATGTCGAATTTCAGTTTGATGACAAATGTGTTGAAGCCTTCGATCATTTAAAAGAAAGGCTTATCTCTGCTCCTATCATGCAGCCCCTGGATTTCTCTCTGCCATTTGAGATCATGACAGATGCATCTGATATGGCGGTGGGGGCTGTGCTGGGTCAACGCATTGGCCGAATTCCTCATGCTATCTATTATGCGAGCAAAACCTTAGACGATGCTCAAAGAAACTATACAACTACCGAGAAGGAGTTGCTTGCGGTGATCTTCGCTCTTGACAAGTTCGGGCCGTATCTCTTGCAAAACAAAGTGACAATCTACACGGACCATGCTGCGTTGAAGTATCTCATGTCCAAGAAAGACTCAAAACCAAGGTTGATCCGATGGATTTTGTTGCTCCAAGAATTTGACATAGAAATTGTGGATAAGAAAGGAGTAGAAAATGGTGTTGCAGATCATCTCTCCCGTCTTGATGGACCTTTTGATATGACAAGTCCAATCAGAGAGACAATTCCACATGAACAACTCCTCTTAGTCTCATCTATCCAAAAGCCATGGTACAAGCACATAGCGAATTTCTTAGCCAGTGGGAGGATACCGAGCATGTGGACAAGAGAGGAAAGTAAGAGATTGTTTGCTATGGTAAAGAACTACATTTGGGATGACCCTCACCTCTTTAAGTATTTCCCGGACCAACTCATTAGGAGGTGCATTCCGGAGATGGAGCAGCAAGAAGTCTTATCTATGTGCCATTCCAGAGTGTGTGGAGGCCATTTTGGAGGGAAACACACGGCCGCCAAAGTTCTTCAATGTGGATTCTACTGGACGACATTGTTCAAAGATGCTCATGACTTTTGCAAGGGTTGCTTCAAGTGCCAAAAAGTGGGCACCATCTCAAAGAGGGACATGATGCCTCTATCACCTATTCTTGTGGTAGAAGTGTTTGATGTTTGGGGGATTGACTTTATGGGTCCTTTCCCTCCTTCTTTCGGGTATGTCTACATCTTGGTCGCCATAGACTATGTATCAAAATGGATTGAGGCTGTGGCAACAAGGACAAATGATCATAAGGTGGTGTGTGATTTCGTGAAATCCAACATCTTTAGCCGTTTTGGTGTTCCAAGGGCTATGATTAGTGATGGCGGGAGTCATTTCATCCACCACACCTTCGAAGGGCTGCTAAAGAGACATGGAGTGAACCATCGTGTAGCTACTCCTTATCACCCTCAAACGAGTGGTCAAGTTGAGTTGGCAAATCGGGAGATAAAGCTCATCTTGGAGAAGACGGTGCGACCGAACCACAAGGATTGGTCACTTCACCTCAATGAAGCTTTATG
The DNA here is from genome assembly GCA_963693085.1 of Alisma plantago-aquatica. NCBI lineage: Eukaryota > Viridiplantae > Streptophyta > Magnoliopsida > Alismatales > Alismataceae > Alisma > Alisma plantago-aquatica. Next base: position 1,506,129,326 of record OY856410.1, on the reverse strand, counting down.
GGCATATAGGACTGCATACAAAGCCCCGATTGGCACTACACCATTAAAGCTTGTCTATGGTAAGAGTTGCCATTTGCCGGTTGAGATACAACACAAGGCACTTTGGGCCTTGAAGAAGATGGACTTTGATGAAGAGAAAGCCGGAATGAAAAGAAAATTTCAATTGCATGAGCTAGAAGAAATGCGACATGAAGCATATGAAATGTCAAAGAGATACAAGGAAAGAACCAAGTTTCTACATGACAAGATCATAAAGAAGAAAGAGTTTGAGCCCAACAAATGGGTATGGCTATACAATTCAAGAATGAAGTTCTTTCCCGGAAAGCTTCGTTCTAGATGGGAAGGTCCTTACCTTGTCAAGAAGGTGTACCCATCTGGGGCAGTCGTTATATGTGCAAAAGAAGGAGCTAAATAATTTGCCGTGAATGGGAAAAGATTGAAATATGTTGTGGAAGTTGGCCCGGACAGGGCCAATCAAGATTTTGATATTGTTATGCTTATAGAAGAAGAATCCGAGGAAGAAGAATGCTTGGACGAGGATGAGAAAGGGATTTACTACAAGGATCTTTTGAAGATTCCGAAAAAGTGAAAAAGTCCAACAATCAATAAGCCTGGCTGATGGCGTTAAATTTAGCGCTAGTGGGAGGCAACCCACGTGGTTTGAGATTCTCAAACCTTCTCCTTTTCTATACTTTAGTTTTCTTTTACACCAATACACACACGCACACTTGTGCTTTACCATTTTTGTTTGAGTTTTGATGATGGCAGGTGATAGACATTAGAGAGAGAGGATCTAGAAGTTAATCGTGGTCATTCAGTCATATTTGTGGCAAAAGAACAAATAAAATCAAAAATTCAAGTTTTAAAGTTTGAAAGCTGAAAGAACAACAACACCACGGCCGTGGAGCTCGACCACGACCATGGTTCATGTGGCCAAACACGACCGTGGCACATGTCCACGACCGTGGGAATTATTGCACAAAGTTGGCCAAAGTTACAGGTTGTTTTGAAGAATCCTCCGTCAAGCTCAGCTCCAGACTCAGCTCCTACTCCATATCCTCCGAACATGCCAGACCAGCCACCACAAGCATGACACTTCCCCTATCTCCCCTAATCTATAGTTTCATGCTGAGGACAACATGATTCTAAAGTTTGGGGTGGGTAGGGCGGTATGCACCACTCTTTCTCTCTATTTTTGTCATTTTGATATCACCCTGCCATCTAGTTTAGTTTTACTGTTTTTTTTGTTCTTTTCATTGCATCTTTTAATGACAGGTAGTTGATTTCTGCATTTTTGAGTAATTTTTCAAAATTTGTGCATGTTTTAGCTATGATTTACTTGCTTTTTACCTAAAATTGTGTTTGAATGTGATTTAGTGCAATTTGGCACCTTTTTGGCCAATTTTGACCAGATTTGATGTTTCTTGTCCAAAAAGCGTGTTTTGACTCAATCTTTACCATATTGAATGAAATTACTTATCTTTGACAAATACAAGATGATATGCTATGATGAAGTGCTATGTGGTATCAACGAGTGACTTCTTACATGCTCGTCACCTCCCTTGGGAATGTGTTGGTTTGATTGAATTATGATCCGAGCAAGCATAGAACATTTAATGTTTGTGGAGTTACTTGATTGATATATGGATTTCATTTGGTTCATTCATGTGATGTGATATCTATGGTGAAGTGTCAGACTAGTTTTCATGCAGGAGACCTTATGTAGAAGATTATGCCAAGTGACCCCTCTTTGACCCGACCACTCTTTCATCATCTTCATACCTCTCCGCCTCATAAAAAGATGCCAAAGTGCACATATTAGTCGTAGCCACCTCCAAAAGTTTGGGGTGGCCACATCTCTATCTCCCCGCTTCACTCTATCCACCATATGCCCTACCTACACCAAGGGCAAAGAAAAAAAGAAAAGAGAAGCAAAAATAAAATAAAATAAAAGGATGCTCCTATTTAAGAGCATTCAAATAAAGAAAAGAAGAGTGTGTAATAGCACTCTGAATCTTACCGCAACCCTTTCTTCATTCTTTCACACCCATGGAGCTAGGAAACATTAAAACTAGCTCACTTTATCCCTTTCCGCAGCCATGTGGGTCATTTGGCATAACTTGAAGCATAAGGTTGAACGCTTGAAGGTGAAACAACACTCCTAGTCATCGACGATTAACATCATCATGAAACGGTCTACCTAGAACCTTATGGATGAGATATTGAAAACTTGTGCCATCCATGCATTATATGCAAAGTTCATGTGCTTTGTGCTCTCTTCATGGTTGGTTTGTAAAAGTAGAAGAGGAGGGAAGTGATTTGCATGTACCTAGTCACCTTTGATCCAATTTAGCATTTGTCACCCATCATATTGCAGTTGTCATATCTTTTGATTGTGGAAAATGGAAAAGAGATTGAGTTGGAGCATACTTGAGGACAAGTATGTTTCAAGTTTGAGGTGGTGATCCAACCCTATTCTAGGGCTGTATCTTGTGTCATTTTGTACCTTTATCACATTCAAATGCATTAGAATTACATGTTATTCTCCCCAATATGATTATCCGTGCAAATATGCTTATGGATGTTCTTTGCACTGTTTTTCAGGTACTTGGACCATGCTTAGATGGAAGAGAGAGAGAGAGAGGGAGTTCTAGGGTTCCCCCACTCAAGGAGGGACCCAAAGAAGGCCCCAAAGTCTCCCCCAACCTACCTCCAGTGTCCAAGAATCATCCCCGAGCAAATATATCCGAAATTGACAAAGTAAGAAGCAAAAGCAAGAAGTCAAGCCTCACCACGGCCGTGGGTTTATTGCCAAGTTCCAACAGGTTGCAACAGGTAATTCCTTAGATCGCCCACGACTGTGGCCTCCCAGCCATGACCGTGGCCAGTGAAGATGACACGACCGTGGCCATCAACACGGTCGTGGTCAAGAGAAGAGAACACGGCCGTGGCACCCCGCCACGGTCGTGGGAATTGATTGCGAAAAGTCAGTTGCCAACAGGGAATTTTCCCGGAAAGCCACGACCGTGGCCAATTCGCCACAACTGTGGCCGAAGCTGATCAAGACGCCCGTGGCCCCTCCCCACGGTCACCTCCAACTCCTCCAAAATGGCCGTGTTACCCAACACGACCGTGGTGCATGCTACCCACCATGACCGTGGCACTCCGCCACGGCCGTGGCCACCACCATCTCACCACTTCCTTCACCCCATGAGCATGTTCACCCCCCATGGCCGTTACCCACTACCCTCACCACGGCCGTGGTACACCCAACACGACCGTGGTGATCACCTACCCTATACAACTTTTCACTGTTTTTCCTATTTTACACCCACTTAGCCCTAGCTCCTATATAAGCACTAGCTGCTTCTAGGGATCGAGAGAGAGAGCACTTCCTAGCCACCCCTAGCTGCTCCCTTTCCTCCATTACTCCCATCCACCTACCTTCCTTGCATTTAATCCCATTTCCACCCACTTTCCACTCATTTCCACCATAGAAACCTAGTTTCTCTAGGTTTCTATCCATCCATTCCACCATTTCCATGCTCTCGGGCACCATTGGAGGAGGAGGATCGTGGCTGGCAGCAAGGAGGTGAAGAAGTCAAGCTTCATCAAGCATCCATGGCGTTTCCTACTCTCTTTCCCTTCTCCTTTGTTTCTGTTTTGATCATGTATAACTAAGCCCCCCTTGGGTGGGCTGTTTGGGGCAAAAATGTGACTTTGATACCATGTTGGGGGAATATAATTTGTAATGAACATATTTCACTTCTATGATGATTGCCTTTACTTGTATCTCATTTCCCATTACTTGTGCATGTGATTGTTGTTTAATTACATTAATTGCTTGCCTTGTGGTTCTTGAAGACATTTGCCTCTAGGGTGTTGGTTTCTGTATAGCTATCATAGGATTGGCTCCTAGGTCCTTAATTCGGATCCCTAGCTAGCCCCCTATCTTCCTACATAATCACCTTCTTCCTACATGCAAATGTGAGTTCTAAGTGACTAGTATAAGTGTGATTAGTGCAATTGCCTAGGATTTCCTAAAGGCAGAAGTGGCTAGTGGAATGAGGTCAAATATCCTCATCTCTACTCCCATCCTCACCCTTGGTCCTCAATTGACTAATACCACTTATCCTAGAGACCTAGACTTGGTGAGTCCTATGAGAATTACACCTAGCCCTAGTTCTCCAACTAGTAGCATAGGGTACATCCTCATAGCACCCACCTTGTTGTTTGGTTTGGTAGTCTAGAATGAAATATGCTAATTTCTTGTTATGGTGACATCCCCCAATTAATGTCAAGGTCACATTACCAAATGGCCCACCTCCTTCATCTAATTGCTTAAAACCTTAATTGCTCTGTTTGCTAGTTAATGCTAGTGTAGTTCAATTGCTTTAGTTAACTTAGTTAATTGCCTAGTTTTTCTAGCTAAGTGTTAATTTAGGTCTTTGATCTTGATTAGTGGTTAATTCGGGCTCTCAATTGCTAGTTGCTTGCTTAGTCTAGTATAGTTTGTTCTTGCTCTTGTTTAGATAGCTTGTTAACTTAGATTGCTAATTTAGCCTTTTGATAATTTAGTTTCATATTGCTTTTCATACTTGCTCTCTTAGCTTAATCAACAACCAACCAACCTTTAAACCCTAAAAACCTTACTCTCCGCAATAGGAACGTAGCTCACGCCTTCTAACTCTAGCATCCTCTCTATCTCCGTGGTTCGACCCCACATCTTGCCTTTGATCTATACTACAACAGTACCCCGTACGCTTGCGGGTGAATTGTTTTAGTTTTAGTGTTAGACTCGATCTAGGACCATATAAATTTGAAAGCAAAGATCCCATCATCCCGTGCCTCCCGACCTCGTGGATTGCACTCGACCACCCTAGTTGGCCGGTGTTGTAAGCCTCTAGCGGGAGCGCACCATGAGGCGATTTTATTTAGTGAAGATTTCCATACTCTTGCTTCAATTCTAAACCAGAGATCTCCTAGAGTTTTATTGGGACTTCCTCTTGCATTAACTCTTTTGGGTGAGAGTTGTGTGGATCTCAGGTTTCTTCCGTATTGCGTAACTCACAATGGGACCACCTTTTCCTTGATCACATTCCGTGCATGTTTTCATCTCTAAGCAGTTTTATACTTCTTTGAAAATCCTACCGAAAGCTAAGATAGGTATGAGGGTTGGCTACAGGCTGCTGTGTAACTCCCCCTTTTGGTGGGGGAGGGTTTATCTAAACTTTTAGGATATCACTACCAGGTGCGACACATCTGCCTTTGTGAGGGAAACTAAATGTACCGACTGGGCGAGTCCTTTATCAGCTTTTTCATATACTTGGATACCTTAGGATCTCACCACCGGGCGCGACACATCTGCCTTTGTGAGTGCAGCTGAATGTATCGGCCATGCGAGATCTTTATTGGTTCTTTGTATAAGTCCTTATGCATGGCACAACTCTCATGTTTTCATTCAACACTCAGGCTTTTATTCATATGCTCACAGGCTTAGGATTTGGATATTTAGGATTTTATTTGGGCTGTCAAGCCTCTTTTTGAAAAGAAGAAAACTGTTTCTTAGGGCTTCCTGACATACACTTATTACGGTTTCGTACTTGGTGGTCTGCTTGCGAGGTTCCTTGATTTGGATTTCACCTGGTTCCCTCCCATTCTTGAGAGTGTTTAGCTTGTGTCGGTCAGGATGTTAACCTGTGGAGAGTCTGATGCAGAATTGAAGCAAAAGCATAGGAATCAGGTATGAAGGTGATTTATTAATTCACCATTACATGCCTAAATGCTTCATGTGTAAGTGAGGATTACTTTGTCTCTAACTTAGTTGGGGGTGTTCCTTTTCCTAAAAGAGAGTTGTTTTATATGCAAGAGTTATTCTATCAAATAAATTACTGAAAAAATTAAGTGTGGAAGGAAAAATATGTATGGAAGAACAAGGGTGAAAAAAGGAATAAAGAGGAAAGGGGTTTGAATATGATACCTCACCCTTGCCCAGTGTACCCCCCAACTTATCATCCACTCTGTCCTCAGAGTGTCAAGGTGATAGGTTGAGAAGTACATAGGTAAGGGTATCACCGTTCTGTTAGACCCTTGTTTGCTCCATACGATCGTAGGAGGGTAGCTGCAAACTTTCCCCTTAAAGCGTGATAATCCACGTTCTTCATGTCTTCCACGTGCTTATTGAGGACAATAAGGGTGTACATCCAGTAAAGGACGTGGAAACCACATTCGTTAGATTCTCTGATCTACTGGGGACATCTGTGGCTGAAGGCTAGGCGGTGAAAATGTTATTTTTTTTACGCCTTTGTGTGTTTGCCCAGGAGATCATGTAATTGTTCAACAGAGTCCTTCACCACTTCCTTTGTGGGCGTCATTGCGGTAACATCGTACTTTTTTGGTTTGGATCAAAATGGCTGTCGAAACTATTGTAGATGATTGTTGTTCCTTCATGTAGGTTTGTTGCTAGTAGCATCCAATGGTCGGAGTGAAGAAAGGGAAGCATAATGAATTTCAGAGTTGTATGTTGAAGATATGAAATTAGTGCCTCTGTGGTTCCGAAGTTCTTTAACCCTAAAATATCATCCTTCATGTATGCAGATGCCATATAAACTGTAGGGTGGTTCCATGATAGAAGGAACTAGTACGTGGTCATTACGCTCACGGATAAAGAACCTTTAACTTGTACGGTTTCACGGAGAGAATCTGCCATTACTAAAATGTCTTCGTATAGGAAAACCGGCTCATTGTTCTCTGCGTGTAGCCGATACATGATGAGTTGGAGTTCGTTGTCAGAGAGGCTCTTGCATGCATTTAGGTCAAAATTTGGAAACATTTATTGTATGGCAGATAGGGGCACCATTGGTTGTAAAGCTATGTTGATGGTGATCCATGTTATCATGTCGATGTCCCCCTTGTCCGCCACCAAGTCGAAAGTATAAGGGTCCCACTAGTGTTGTTCCGGGACCTTGGCGGTTTGATGTTGCTTTTTCTCCAATTCTTTTAGAATTGTCCTGTATGTATGCTTTTGCAGACGTTGGATAGCAGAGAAGAGATATCGAGGTATGTCGTCCTGTGCCATTGTCATATCCTTAAAGAATCATATGTCGCAGATGAGTTCCATGGCATAACGTCCTCGTAAAGAGTGCACATCCTTTGCTGCTAACTCAGTAAATGAGAGTTGTCGATTCAGTGATTCTGTGTGTCTTATTGTACAAAAAGCACAGTCCCCAGAACCCTCAATTGTTTGGATAGGCGGGTTGATGATTCGGATCAGGGTTGATTCCGACCATGTTTAAGCGATGGGCAGACAACCCATATTATTTTGAGAATCCAAAAAGGAATGCATCGTGCTTCCCCGACTACTGACCCTGCAAAGTTGATTTGTTCGGATTGTAGCTCACTGGCACAGAAGTTATACACCTTGGTGTCGTGTGCCTCGATGTCGACAATCATGAGAAGTCAGTGTCTAGAAACTTTAAAGGGCACGGTGATGTAGCGTGTCCTCCTTGCTAGACTAGCCTGCAGCTGCTCTATGAACTTTGCTTGTAAGTCCTTGTGTAGTAGAGATAGGGACAAGGTGGGTGAAGCATTGAAAACATGATGCACTTTCTTGGAGCTTCATAATTCTTCTATAGCATTGGCAAGTAGGACGCGGAAGAGAGCCATCGTCACTGCCGATTGTGGTCGAAGGAGAATACGGAAATCTTCATGGGTTAACTTGCGCTTTGTTTTTGTATTGCTATATATGATGTCCCCCCATTCTTGGCATAATCTAAAATAGTGTTAAGGATAAACGTGTCCTGAATGTCTAGTGTAGAGATGGCTTCCATGTCTAGATCTTTCATCAGATGAGGTAGAGGTGGCGACGGGGGCAGGTCCTGTGGAGGGAGTGGAGTCTGCGCACTATCTTCTAAGAATGGAGGTAGAGCTTCATCTTTGTCTGAGTCATAACTGGATTTGAGTCTATCATCTGTGTCTAGACTCACTCTATCTGGTTCTTCTTGTTCTAGGGGGAGGTCTGTAGATTGTTGAATTGATGTTGTAGCTGGGCTTATGCTGGTTTCCATGATACATTATTGAAATTCAGCTGAGAAATTAAAGAACTGGTCCCCATATGACATTGTGATGTTGTCATTGTTATTGGGGGACTTGGGATCTTTGGTTCCTTCTTCTTGGTGGCTACTATCCTGTCCTATTTTTGTGGGGTCTGCCCCTCAGCTTGTGCCCTCCCCAACATTGCTTGGGTCATCGGGTTGATCGTCTGAGGAGGAGATATCATTGTTGGAGTCAGCTGAGGAGTTAGAGTCCTCATCATCATCATCTTCACTGGCGTCGTCATCATCATCCACTGCCTTTTCCTTTGTCTTCATGATCGACTTCATCTTGCACTGTCAGTGGATTGCTTGCAGCTCTTCAAGTGCCACTTGCACATGCTCGTGGGTTTCGAGCAGTGCGTCATGGCTGTCTTTAAGATCCGCATATTGGGCTTCGATAGATTGGAGTCATGCAAACAGATCGATTGTTTGTGTGCGAAGGTCATTAAGTTCTTTGTTGGAGTTCTCCTCCTGGCGGCAGATGAGTTGTAGAAGGTTATTGTTGATGTCATCCAAGCACGTGCTTTGAGCAGTTTGCTGCTGTTGAAGCTCGTGGTGGGTCTCAGGAAAATGTTGAATTTGCATAGAGACCCTGTCGACTTGTTGGGCTAACGTTTCTTGCTGGCCTTTCATCTCGAGCACCAATTTTGGCAGGGTTTGTAAGTAGCTCTCGATGCAGTTGACTTGTTGAGATGCTGCTTCCTGTCATTGTTGTATGCTTGCGATGATGCCTGGCAAGGCATTGTTCCACTCGTCTGACTTGGAGACATGTGAAGTGATTTCCTGCACACAAGAAAAAATAGATGATAATATGTTAGAAGGATTGGTGAGGAGGTTTCGAATGGTGTCAAATTGCCGTCCGAATTCCTCACCGACGTTAGAGAAAGGGACCCTAGAGATGGAAAGGTGAGGTGGCTGGGGTTGGGGTGGAAGGGTGGTGGTGCCTTGTGAGAGAGATACTATTGATGGACCTGTGAATTGCGTGGTGACTGTTGATGGAGTCACTAGTGATATCGGGGTGGTGGTGGTATGTGGGGTGGTGGATGGAAAAGGTGGTGACATCCTGGGTGAGAAGGGGCAAAATGGAAGTGATGAGGGGAAAGAAATTGAAGTGAAGGTGAGATAGGGTGTTGAGGTGGAGAATGGAGTGCCCAAAGAGGAAAAGAGTGGGGCGGAGTATGCGGGTGAAGTTGTGGATGTGGATGAAGTAATTATGGTTGGCATTGTTGTGGAGAATGGGGGAAGAGTGATGGATGGTGGAATGGTGGAGGGTGGTGGTGTGGTGGCAGAGTGGTGGAAGGTGGTAGTGGTGGTTGTAGAGGTGAACCCAACATCCAGATCGAAGATGAAGGTTTTTGGTGTTTCAGTGTTGTGCGGTGGCTCCGCCTCTGGGTTTATCTTTGATGTGGGCATTTCTGATTGCTGTTGTTTTTGTATGCGCAACTTTGAAGGTCGTGTTACCAGAATTTTCTTCAGCCTTGTTGCGGGGGCAGTGATACTATGTTCATTTTTCCCTTTTTTGCCTGCTTCTCTTTTGCTTTAACTGAGGCTATGAGGTTGGCAAGCTCTTCTTTAGTGAAGAGTAGCTTATCTTTGTCATAGTCCACCAGTTCTGGAAGAGGTAGCAGAGTTCTAGATGCTTTGACGGTAGGGCAGAAAATGTAGTGGAGTTTAGCATCCTTTTCCTTTATGATGTAAGAGTTCTTTAGACTCTGTTCATTTGTAAGGATGTCTCCCTTTATCACTGTGCACCTGGGTAGCGGTCTGTCCATCTTGAGAAATTTCAAGATTGATGTTATATGACCACCCATGTAGATTTCTTTCCTGAGGGCATAGGTTGCATGCTTGTGAATCAATTGCCGACCTATGTTGACCGACTGCCCTTTGAGAATGGACCATAGGATAAAGAGATCTGAAATAATAATGCTTCCACTTTCTGTTCTGGGAAAAAGGGCGCCAGTGATGATTTTGTGCAATGTGCGCACCAAGCCAGAGTGAATGTTAGAGGCTTTGCAAGTTTTGCCTCGTAAGTTGGAATCTCCGTTAAGGATTTCCAGAAGTTGTGCCTGTTGAACTGGGAGTTGTCCAGACCTACAACTTTAGCCTTCTTCAGCTGATCCTGGTTGTTGATGAAGATCTCGTTCAACATGTTTTCAGTTAGGACCACTTTGCTTCCAAAAAGTGAGGTGACCAACCTGTGGTCACCTCCGTCTTTCCAGTGATCCTTTACGTCCACAATTTATTTTTTTAGGTATGTGAAGAACTCTACCGTGGGCTCAATATAAGAGGTTTTTTCCACAAAATAGAGTTTTGAAAGATTCACGTTGTCTAGCAAGGTGAGAACTCTGTCATAAATCCCCATTTTCTTCAGTATGTTTGAGCATACATACTTTGTTGGGCGCAACACCTTATCACTGGATGGGAGGTTTTGGATGTATAGGTCAGTTGGTGTAGGTTCTATGGTGGTAGTAGTGGGAAAGGTGACAGCAGGGGTATCATGTCCTGTTAAGATCTATTCTCATGCGGTAGAGGGCCGAACTTGCTTCCTTGCCCTTTTCTTTGATTATTGTCCCTTGGTGGCTGCTTCAGTCTATCTTTTGCCTTTGGACTTAAGGACTGGGATTCATCCTCAGAGTTCGGTGCGTACTCCGAACCTTCATCACTGGAGGAAATCTCCTCCACTTCTTCAACATTTTCTTATGTTAAGCACATGTTGATTCAGTCAATTTCATTCATGACTTTAATCAGGTCAACTTTTGGTAGGACCTTTCCGATCTTTTCATAAGTGTCCATGATGTGCTAGAGCTTTACGTGATCCTCCAGTAGTTGCTCCCTTCTCCAGAAGGGAGCATCAACAATTCCTGTGGCTTGTTTTGCAGGTGATGCCATTCTGTAATCAGAAAATTATATATGTTAATTAAAAGAAAAATGTTGAAAGAATTGCAATATTTGAAAAATCATTTTAAGGGTGAAAAACATGTTTTCTAAAACTGTTTTGGCTCCAAAAAGTTTCAAGACTGTATGGATCCAAATGGTTTCAAGACCGTATGGCTTCATACGGTTTGAAGACCATATGGCTCTAAACGATTTCAAGACCGTATGGCTCCATACAGTTTGAAGACCATATGGCTCCAAACGGTTTCAAGACCGTATGGCTCCAAACGGTTTCAAGACCGTATGGCTCCATATGATTTCAAGACCGTGTGGCTCCAAATGGTCTCAAGACCGTATGGCTCCATACGGTTTCAAGACTGTATGGCTCCATACGGTTGCACGACTGTTTGGGTCAAAACTGCAAATAAGATGAAACGACAGGGACAATTAGCAGTGACAAAAAAGGTGAAAATGACGACGTCGATGAAGGCTCTAATGGTGGTGGTAGCGGTGGCAAAAAATGGGGTGTTCGCTCATGGTAGAAATGGCGGAAATAGTGCCAACATCAGTGGGAATTTTAGTTGCGGTAGCAACATTCTACCTTGCTACTTAGATGATGATGACAGAGATGAAGGGTGCATCGCGGTGGTGGTATTGGTGGGGGAACAGATGGAGCAGGTTGAAATAAATTGGAGACAAGAGGGAGAGGATGACATTTATGAGAGTAGGGAGTTGGAGAGAATAGAACAGAGTTTCACGCGTGAGCAAGATCTCAGGAAGCAAAGGAAAGAAAAAGGGAGGGGGTCGAGTTATATTTATAGAAAAAGGAGGAGCAACGTTACAAATTCTCAAAGGCAAACAATTTCGAGACTGTATGGAGTCCAAACGGTTTTGAGACCGTATGGCTCCAAACGGTTTTGAGACCGTATGGAACCAAATGGTTTCGAGACCGTATGTGTTATAACCTCATTTTCCAATATATGTAATGAGATTTGTAAATATCTATTAAAGGCATAAATAAGAATTATGTTTGATTGCATGATTAATTTCGTGAATGAAAGCCTTGCATGTTGTTTGATGCGCCTTGTTGGCCATTAAGCCCATTTGAAAGAATTATAAAAAGAAAATGAAAAAGGAGTTCCTTTTTAATAAAGAATTTCAATGGGAAAATAGAATATATAAGAAAAGAGGAAAGAATGGTTAAAAGGCTAAAAGATAATTTCCAAAAATATAATTTCATGTTACAGAGATTCCTTTGAGTTCTAGGAACTCAGGGTAATTGGATAATGGCCAAGGAAATAAAGAAAAGGAGGAAAATACCATTAATTAAAGGATAACTTGAAACTGAAGTAAAGGACTCGTTTCCTTTGGATAATGACTCCAAATTTTGAATAATGGAAGATAAAAGCATGAATGAACTTTCCTCAAAATTTGAGATAAAACAGAGTTAAGGGTTGGGAGTTATTAAATTTTCAAGTTATCATCGAACTAGAATTTTCCTTGGATTTTAGGAATCCTTTTCCTTTTTGGTTTGGACACGAATAATGGCAACCGTTGGATCTTAATCCAACGGATCAGGCGCGTCGTCTAGAGTCCCACAGGGACGTGGGCTGTGGCTCAGTTGTAGTAAGGGGAAACTTTCCCCATCGATTTCTCGCCATCAAGTGCGTGTGCACTCATAAGAAGGGTACCTTTGAGTTCGGGATAGGGTAACGAACCTTCCCAACCCTGGTTTGGTAAGCTTTGCTCGTGGATGCACGAAACGCCCAATTGGGCTGAAGGTCGGCTTAGCGGCGGGGTCAGAAACCCTAAGGGGGACCCTCTGTGCCCTATAAATAGACCCCCACTCGAGTCTTTGTGACCTAACGCATCCAGACGGCCACTTATTAACCCTCGAGACCCTCTATCCCTCCTTATTGCTCTAGCTCCGGCGAGGAGGTCGGTGCGGCGCCGCCGCTGACTAATTGAAGAAGAAGGCAAGGACGACGACCAGCAGCCCTCCGATCTTGGACCAGCGTGGACCGAGGCACGATCCAACGGGCCCCGGGGTGACACGCTTAGCTTAGAGAGCGCTCAACGCGGAGCGTCGAATCAAGATCTGGCGGTGGCCGGATAAGTCAGGACACCCGCGACCTTGAGCTTTCGATCGAGATCCAGCGGCTGAAGGCGAGAAGCAGGACGCGCCACCGCGTTAGCGGAGGCTTGCGTCGCGGAGCGTCAGATCGACGCGGGGTGCATCGGAGCACTGATCTAACGGCCGAGTTTTTTTTGGTAAAAACCTATCTCTGACCAAAATTACAGATAAAAGTGTTTTCCTTGCTAAAATCACAGTAATTGCCAGGAATCTCGTATAGGGAAAAGTTATATATGAAAGTTGGGTAGAAAATTATAAGGAATCTGTTAAAAATAACTATAGCATCTAATTCCAGTTCGTTTTGCAAAAGTACTTGAATGGTTAGTAAAATGCATTCTAAATTAATTGGAAACCCTAATTACATGGAAAATATATTTCTTTGTAACCTAATGGGTTGAATAGAAGGATATTAACCTATTTATTAATAATATGAAGTTTTAATCCATTTTAATTGCAAATGTGCCTAAATTAGGGTTTATGTCTAAAAAGGAGAGATAATGTACATGAAAACCCTAATTTAGGATTAAAGAAAAAGAGAACCTTGTTATTTCAGTAATTTGTTATATAATGATCCTAACATTGTTAGGAATATTAAAAGGAGGTAATTTAAAGGTTTTAAGGGAATTTTATGAATTAGGATTCATAGCAATTGAAAGCAAAACCCTAACTTTCAAGAAAACCCTAAAATTGGGTAGAAACCCTAAGGGACATAATGATGTTGGATAAATATTAATAAAAGTAAATTTATACTTTTATTTCAGGGTTTCTGTGCCTTTGCTTGCTTACTTGGATATTCTATTTCTTCATTCTTGATTCTATATCTGAAACTGCAATAAGAGGTATGTGGTTACGCTTATGGATATACCGCTTAGTTTTCCGAGGTTTTACCGATGTTTCCCTAAATGTGTGAAATAACTATTGGATGATTTAATTCCTGCCTCTATAAAGTGACTATGGCTATCACAATGATTATATATGTATGACTAGCTAGATCCGAGTCCACCCCTATGGCTATGTCAAGGCTAAGGATAACTTAGAGCAAGGTCTAGGGTATCATGAGTCAGAAACTGGGCTACACATGTGTAGTGCCATGAGACTCTTAGCATACCATGAGTTAAGGAGTGGGCTATCCACGGGTAGTGCCATGTGACTCTACCCTAGAAATTGATTCACCTATTAGGTGAAGTCATGAGGGGTAAAATGGGAATCTACCATAAGGGAGGTAGTATCCAGGTCCACTGCAGGGACAGTGCATGGGATAGGGTACACATGGATCGCGTAGTTATACTTAAAATGTAATATCGTTTGTTAATTGATAATTGGATGCAATAATTGTTATGGATAATTACATGATTAGTGAATCCCCCACATACCAGCTTTGGCTGACCGACGTTTTGTTTGTCGGCATTTTAGGTACAAAACAAAAAGGACAAACAATAATCCGTCATATTGTGAAATACACTAATTAAAGTCCAAGGAGGATTAGTTAGTTAGCCAGAGTTCTGGATAGAAGTATTAGTGTTCCAAAATTTCAAAGGTATGCAAAAGTTTTATTTATTACAACTTTTCAGTTTAGTATAGTAGAATTTATTAATTGTTATCAATTAATTGCTGAACCTTGATCCGGAATTTATGTGTGCGGCTTCGACCTCTCGGTCTCCCTTAAGTGGGGGTTATCGGGAGGTGGGGTCATAACAGTATGGCTCCAAATGGTTTCAAGACTGTATGGCTCCAAACGGTTTCGAGACCATATGGCTCCAAACAGTTTTGAGACCGTATGGATCCAAACAGTTTCAAAACCGTTAGGATAGAAAAGGTTTTTGGTTTTTATATTTTTGTGTTAGTTTGGGATGTTAAGTAAATTTTTATATTTTCTGGATAAAGGTGAAGGGCCTAAGAAGAAAAAAAAAAGAAAAATTGCCAGAACTAAATAAAATAAAGGTGATACTCAGTTCTTGGGTTGCCTCTCAAGTAGCACCTGGGTTTTACGTCGCTAGCTCGATGAAGTTCTGACTTGGTTAGATTGATGTCACAAGATCATAAATCTCAATGGTTTGTCTTGGAATTTTGTCAGCTGGGGTATAATATTTCTTTAATATGTGCCCATTAATAGTTCTCTCCCCTCCATTATCATCAATAATGATGATTGCTCCGGTTGGGTAGATGTGCTTGATGGTGAATGGCCCAGACCACTTTGTGCGAAGTTTTCCGGGGAACATCTTAAGTCTAGAGTTGAAAAGAAGGACTTTATCTCCAACGATGATGTCTTTCCTTTTTTAGATGTCCATCGTGCCACATCTTGGTTTGTTCTTTGTAGATCCTAGCGCTTTGGTAGGCGTTCATTCGTAGTTCTTCAAGTTCTTGTAATTGCAATTGTCTATACTCGCCAATGCTTTTGAAATCAAAATTCAATTGTTTGATGGCCCACCAAGATTTGTGTTCCAGTTCAACTGGAAGATGACATGACTTCCCATATACCAAATGAAATGGGGTCATTCCTATTGGTGTTTTATAAGCAGTGTGGTATGCCCAAAGGGCATTAGGGAGCTTAGTGGACCAATATGTACAATGTCTGTTGACTATTTTTTCTAGAATGGCCTTTAGTTGTCTATTTGAAACTTCAACCTGACCACTTGTCTGTGGGTGATAAGGTGTGGTGACCTTATGTTTAACTCCATATTTTCTTAGGAGGGCTTTGAAACTTCGCTCTAAGAAATGAGATCCTCCATCAGATATGATTGTTTGAGGGATTCCAAATCTAGGAAAAATGATATCCTTGAACAATTTGACAACTGGTTTGGAATCGCAAGAAATGGTGGGTATAGCTTCCACCCATTTTGAAACATAATCCACAACAACTAATATATATGAGAATTCATAGGATGAGGGGAAAGGACCCATGTAGTCTATTCCCCATACATCAAAAAGCTCAATTTCTTGCCATAGGGTAAGAGGCATTTCATTTCTTTTTGATATACTCCCAGAAAGTTGACATTTATTGCAGGATCGGATGAAGTTATGGGCGTCCTTTGCTATCTTCGGCCAAAAGAAACTAGATTGGAGAACTTTGAGGGATGTTTTCTTTGAACTCATGTGCCCCCCCAGTAGGGCCCGAATGGCAATGTTCTAGGACATGGATAATTTCTTCTTCTGGTAGGCAACGACAGAAAAGTATGTCCGCACATAGACGGAAAAGATATGGCTCATCCAAGAAGTATTGCTTAACATCATGAAGGAATTTCCTTTTATCGTGGTGAGAGGCAGAAGGATGGATAATTCCTATAGCCAGATAGTTCACTATATCGGCATACCAGGGAAATCCGGTGGTAACTTTCATAAGCTGGTCATCGGGCAGGGAGTCTCAGATAGGTATATTGTCATCCTCTTGAGACTCAATGTGACTTAGATGATCAACGACAACATTTTCCACTCCACTCTTGTCCTTTATTTCTAAGTCAAATTCCTGAAGCATCAATACCCAGCGGATGAGTCTGGGCTTTACATCTTGTTTCTGAATTAGGTATCTGATGGCTGAGTGGTCTGTGTATACTATGAATTTTGATCCGATAAGATAGGAACCAAATTTCTCAAAGGAGTAGATGATAGCCAATAATTCCTTTTCAGTAGTGGTATAATTCTTTTGCGCCTCATCTAGCATTTTTGATGCATATTATATCACATAGGGCTTTTTGTCTAAT
Organism: Alisma plantago-aquatica; assembly: GCA_963693085.1. Lineage (NCBI taxonomy): Eukaryota > Viridiplantae > Streptophyta > Magnoliopsida > Alismatales > Alismataceae > Alisma > Alisma plantago-aquatica. The sequence goes on along the minus strand of OY856410.1, from coordinate 1,506,112,527 downwards.
CTCTGCCCTAGCACCGCTCCTATGGCATAATCGCTAGCGTCACACATTATCTTGAATGGTTGTGACCAGTCAGGTGCTCTCAGAATCGGTGCAGATATTAGAGAATTCTTTAAGGTTGTGAAGCTATGTAGGCATTCATGGTTAAAATTGAATTTGACATCCTTGGTCAATAAGTAGGTCATGGGTTTTGCTATTTTTGAGAAGTCTTTAATAAATCTTTGATAGAATCCAACATGACCCAAAAACGCTCTCACTCCCCTTATGTCCTTTGGCGGTGACAGGTTTAAGATAACATCGATCTTCACTTTGTCTACTTCAATTCCTCTTTCACTTACTCGATGTCTGAAGACAACACCTTCGGTTACCATGAAATGGCACTTTTCCCAATTCAGGATAAGGTTTGTTTCCTCGCATCTTTGTAGAACTTTTTTGAGGTTGAGTAGACAATTGTCAAAAGAATCTACGTAAATTGAAAATTCATCCATAAATACTTCCATTATGGACTCAATTAATCCTGCAAAAATTACTGACATACACCTTTGGAAAGTTACAGGTGCGTTACACAGCCCAAAAGGCATCCTTATGAAAGCATAGGTTCCAAAGGGGCAAATAAAGGTTGGTTTTTCTTGGTCTTCCGGGTGTATTGGAATTTGATAGAACCCGGAATAACCATCGAGGTAGCAGAAAAACTTTTGGTGGGCCAAGCGTTCAAGGACTTCATCAAGGAAAGGTAGAGGGAAGTGGTCTTTTCTCGTTGCTTTGTTTAATTTTCTATAATCGATACACATCCTCCATCATGTAACAGTCCTAGTGGGTACTAGCTCATTTTTATCATTCAGAATGACAGTGGTCCCCCCTTTTTGGGAACCACTTGGACCGGACTAACCCACTGAGAATCGAAAATCAGATAAATAATACCAACTTTTAGGAGTTTGAGAACTTCAAGGCGAACCGCCTCTTTGAGATTTGGGTTTAATTTTCTCTGGTGTTCCTGTGGAGGTTTAAACTCTTCTACCATGGGTAATCTGTGCATGCACAGAGCTGGATTTATTCCTATTAGGTCAGTCATCTTGTACCCGATGACTTTCTTGTGCTTTCTTAATTCAATAAGCAGTCTTTCTTCTTGGTCATCTATTAAAGTGGAACTGATAATAACCGGGCATAATTTTTCTTCATCAAGGAAGGCATGCTTGAGCCCAACTGGTAGGGTTTTCATCTCAGGTGTCTTGGGTGCTTCTGCGGTTTCCAAAATGGTGATAGATTTCAACTGCTCAAAGGTAGCTTCGGGAGTTTCTTCGGCTTGTTCAATGTATTACAGACATTGCTGAACTAGTTCGTCGGTTGAGAATTCAGGTTCTGGATTTGTTAGAATGTTTTCCAAATCATCAAACAGTTCAGAGGGTTCTTGCTTTAACTGAGACATTTTATCGATTGCTTCGAGAAGGAAAACTTCTTCGTGGATGCTAGGGCCTTTTAAACTGCCAAAGACCATGAATTGAAAAGCATCCTTTCCTAGTCTTAAGGTAATGGTGCCAGCTTCAACATCAATTAGTGCTCTGGATGTAGCAAGGAAGGGTCTGCCAAATATTATTGGGTACCTCAGATCTTATTTTATATCCATAATAACAAAGTCACAGGGAATGTACGAGTCTTTCCCTACTCTTACTGGGATATCTTCAATGATTCCCAAAGGTGTGGTGATGGTAGAATCAGCCAATTGAATTGTCATTGATGTGGGTAGCAAATCAGTAAAACCCAATCTTTTACACATGGAGAATGGCATAATGGATATGCTTGCTCCCAAATCGGCTAATACTTTCTTGCAAGAGGTATTCCCGATAAAACATTGAATGCCAAAAGAGCCAGGGTCTTTCTGCTTCTTTGGCACCTTATTAAGAATGATGTTAGAAGTAGTTTGGGCTAATTTGACAGTCTCATATTCTTCAGTCATATATTTCTTTGATAGTAAAGTCTTCAAGTATTTTGACCAAGCTGGGATTTCAGAAAGAGCATCGAGAAACGAAATATCGACATACAACTTCTTCATAGCTTCCTTGAATTTCTAGAATCTAGTGTCCAGTTTAGTTTCCCTCAATCTACCTGGGTAGGGTATCCTAGGCTTATATGGTGGGACTTCTGGTTCCTTGGTATCTTGCTCTATTTTCTTTTCCTTCCTAGCCTCTACAGATTGGTTTGTGCTAGCAATTAGGTTTACCTCGGTTGTATCTTCATCTTCTTGAATTATTTTCATGGCTTCAGTAAGGACACGACCTGACCTTGTGGTGATGGCTTTCAATTACTCTTTTCTAGATTGATCATGTCTTGGGTTTATCTCTGGTTGACCAGCAAAAGTGCCTACCGGAGGTTTTAGTTGAGCTACGATTTGTACTAGCTGAGTTTCGACAACTTTTTATTGGGCTTGCTGGTTGGCAAACATGGTTTGTTGCGATTGCAACATTTGTCTTATTAATGACAGTTCATCTGTCGGTGGAGGTGGATTAATTTTTTGTGGGTTTTGTTGATACTGTTGTGGTTGCTGCTGCTGAGGCACGATGGATAGTTGGGGTTGTTGAACTTGTGGTTGTTGCAGCTGAGGTTGCTGCAATTGTGGGTGCAATGGTGGATGAGTATATTGATAATATGCAGAAGGATTTCTTGGTTGTGTGAATCCTTGCAATCCTCCTCTAAAGTTTCCCTGGTTTCAATTATAATTGTTCTAGAAACCTGGTGGCGATCTATTAAAACTCCCTCCTTGGGTCTGGTGCTACGGGTTGGCAGTTCCCGCAGGATTCCCATATTGAAATACATGATGATTTCTTGGTTGATTTGGGTTGTAATAAGCTTGTCCTGGTATAGTGTGGATGGAATTCACTTGTTCTGGTGATAGGTCCTCAGACTGTTCGATGATAGATTCATACTGTGATTGTGGCATCTGCATGCCCATCATCACATTATATAGGAGACCACATGATAATGTGGGATGATCGGATGCATGACATGCTTCGCAAGTCATGGTAGTGACCTTGACCTGCTGGGGGCTCTTTTGTTCTCCAAGTGTTGTTTCGAGAACTTGTTGCTTGTGAGCAATAGTTTTTAGGGCTTCAACGATGGCTTTCATTTCCATCGATTCTTTAGCATTACAAACTTTTAGAATTCCCCCGATGGATGACCTTCCCCAATTAGATTGGTTCTCAGCCCCAAGCATAACAATCCTCTAGGCATCTTTGTAATTCTTTCGCATGAAATCCCCCCCCCAGATGAGGAATCCAAAAATTTCTTAATATCATCACTTACTCCTCTGTAGAATGTCTCTATCAGCTGGTTTTGAGAGATTCCGTGGTGCGGACATTTCCTCAAAAGTTCCTTAAATCTCTCCTAGGATTCTGCCAGTGATTCCCCAGGGAGTTGAGAGAAGTGATTATTTTGTCCCCTAATCTCATAAGCCAAGGAAGGTGGAAAGAACTTTTCTAGAAACTTTTCTTCCAAAGGAGCCCAGGTGGTGATTGAATCCCCATCTAATGCATTCCAGGTGGTGATTGAATCCCCATCTAATGCATTGTACCAGCTCAATGCCCTTCCGGACAAAGTGAAGTGAAATAGGTGTAGCATGATTGTGTCGAAAGGAACTCCGACATGTGGTACTATCCGACAAAGAGACTTGAATCACTTTAGGTGGTCCATGCAGTCTTCCCCAGCACATCCAGAAAATGAAATACCTTACATAATCTGGATCCACTGCGTGCATATCTCAAAGTGAGGAACATTGATGAGCGGGGGTCTAACTGGATGATTATCTTCGAAGTTCTTAGGAACAACATAATCCCAAAGTTGCTTGTTTCGCAACACCATCTGAGCAGCGACTGTGGCTGCTTCATTCTTAGCTTGAATGCGGGCCTGTTCTTCAGCTCAGATCTCATCTTGAATCTGAGCACGTGTGTCAGCAATAAGTTGTGCTCTTTGAGCTGCTAAGGCCGTATTGACTCTTTCCATAACCAACGTAGCTTGGCGCTGTTTGTCGACCATTTGTCTGGATCGTTGGCGGTTGAGGTGGATGCGTCGGTGGAAGCTTCATTCTACCTCAGAGTCATACTCTGGTTCAGGGGAGAATCCAATGTTGTACAAAGGTTGCATACACGTTTTCTATCCGAGTAGAAGAAGAAACACACTTTAGGTAATGTAGAGAAATGATGAACTTAAGATGATAAGAATTATGATTAAAGAAAAGTGTTAAATCCTAATCAACTAGAAAGGTAGCAAGTAAAATTAAAACATTCCGTTGTCCCCAACAACGACGCCAATTTTTGATGGAGCCTCCACTTACGCGAAGTTGCGTGCACCACTGAAAATCCTAGAGATAGTTAATCTCTAAGTTTAGCCTTGCATATGCTATAATAAGATCTCCACCCACGTATGCTAAGATACATGGAAGTCTTATCATAGTATAGTTAAGGGTCGAATCCACAAGACAACGGTCTTGTTAAGAGTTTTAACCAGATGGAAAATGTAATATTCCTACTTATCCACTTAAAAGTTGATATTTAGATCAAAGAGTTGATTTGATGGTTAAGCTAATGTGCGGAGAAAGAAAATAACAAGAACGTAAACTTAAAGTTGTAACCAATATTTGGAAACCACTAGGATGTGATCGGGTTTCACCATCACTACGCATGGATCAAAACATACATTACGATAACTTGGCTTGCAAAAAAAAAAGAGTCTAAACAGTTAGTATCTTTGTAGACTTAGCTTCCTTTCAGATTACTAACTATGAGAAATGTGGATGTGTTGCAATGCCAGCCATCCCCAAACGAATGGTCACTTACTTTGCATCACTCCCCTCGCAAAGTGTGTTCCTCGAGCTATCAAGGTTGTACTTTCACACGTCAACTGATTCCATTTCATAGTATGAAAGTACAACTTAGGAGGTGAGTTTACTCCACTCCTTGAGAAATGCTCCTAGATACCGAACCAAACGTATGGTGACTACATACAACCTGGAACCAAAAAACAGTCGATATTCGAATCGAGAAGTACAAACATAGACAATTTGCACTAACATATAATAGATAACACAAGTTGGTGATCAAACAACTAGAATTCATTAAATGATTGATGTTGAACTGGAAAGATAGTATTTTTCTATTGTAAACTCAAGAATTACAATGTATGAAATGAAAACATGGGCAGCATGGCTACTCCCCGCACCCTAGTGTATGAAACTACTTGCTCATGGCAAGAACAAAGAAGGAGGCGGGAAGAGAGAGGGAAATCATCATCTCCACGTAGGAGGTCGGAAGGTCGACCCCTTGGAGGAGAGAGCAACTATCTTCATGCCGTGTGGTTGTCTTGATGAAGAAGCCTCCACTTCCCACCTTCTTATGTTGATGAGAGAGGAAGTAACTTGAAGATGGAGTATAGATCTTGGACCGACAGCCTTTGGGTGAAGGATGAAGGTGGAACAACTCTGGAGTGATTGGGGCAGCCTCTGGATGTCCAAGAAGTTTTTTCCGAATGAGGACCCCTTAGGTTCTATTTATAGGCTTTCAAGGAATCCCCAAATGGTCTTGGGATCATTTTTGGGTCTTTAACGGTTTGGAGACCGTTCGCCTTTATTCGGTCTCGGGACCGTTTGATTTCATTCGGTCTTGGGACCATTTGGATCCATTCGGTCTTGGGACCGTTTGAGTTCATTCGGTCTTGGGACTGTGTGGACTTCATTTGGTCTTGGGACCGTTTGAGTTCATTCGGTCTTGGGACTATTTGGACTTCATTCGGTCTCCAGACCGTTTACCTTTATTCGGTCTTGGGACCGTTTGGACTTCATTCGGTCTTGGGACTGTGTGGACTTCATTCGGTCTTGGGACCATTTGAGTTCATTTGGTCTTGGGACCGTGTGGACTTTATTCGGTCTTGGGACCATGTGGACTTCATTTGGTTTTGGGACCGTTTGAGTTCATTCAATCTTTGGACCATTTGGACTTCATTCGGTCTCCAGACCGCTTGCCCCTTTTGACATTTTTTTGGGTTTTTCTATAAGAAAAAGGAGATAAATGTTAGTTTAATGATGAATTCATAATAACGCAGAGAGTTAAGGATTAAATCTAATTTATCGAAGAAAGAGTATGGAAAATTAAGAAAAACTAGTAAGATAACATCACAAAAATGGGAGGTTATCAGTACACATCCATGTGTACACATCCATATACATAAATGATTACACATGTATACATGTACACATCCATGCATACACCTATACACATCCATGCGTACACATGCATTGTTGTGTACACATGCATACATGTTGTGTGCTTTCCACATCAACTTTTTACATGATTTCACACACAAATTCAGTTTATTTTGTTCTCATTTAGCCTCTATTCATATTACTCTTGCCACCTTTTTGTTATTTTTCTTATCACATGATGTGTATTGCAGATTTTCTTCAAAAGGATCAAATTGGAGATATCCCAACTCAAAGTCATCATTATCGAGACTTCCCCAAGCCTTACAGACATTCAGATTTCTAATTGTGCTGAAATAGCAAAGCACACGATGTGTCTTATTTAAGACACGACGTACACATTTCCAGACGGCCTAATACTTCAGACGCTGAAGAAAAATACACGGCATGTCCACAAAAGACAAGACATGTACTTGGGAATTTAGAAATGAGTCTTGCCTTTATGGTAACGTACATGACATTTATTAATTTAGACACACCATGTGCTTTACACTTAGAAACAACTGTTAGAGACAGGACACGGCGTGTCCAAAGGAAGACACGCCATGTGCCTGTCAGTTTCAACAGTTTTTAAATACGTCTCCTTTCATTTTAAAAGACGTAACCACTATATGGAGCAGTTATCTTTTGTCATAATTTGAAAATCTTTTGTCCAAGAGCAAGGCTAGAGCAATGAGGGCGATTTTGAGGTGGAAGAAGGTGGTTTCTTGCCAAAGAACCCCCATTCTTCCTCTTTTCTTCTCTATTTTCTTCTCCGGAGGTGCAGCAAAGCTTCTTCACTCCATAAAGCTTCTTGGGAGAGAGGTTTGTCCAGTTTGGAGCAGCTATAGGAGTGGAATTTCATCCCCAAGTTGTAATTCTACTCTTCTTGGGTTACACCTTCAGTTCTCTTAGCTTTTCCTTCTCCAAATCATGTTGAACTCTGAAATTTCTGCACATTTTATGTTGTACATAATTATGGATGAGTAGTTTCCTTTTCTTGGACATGGGAGAGTAGCTCCCATGTTATAGCATGTATGGAAATGATAATTTCTTACTAAATGCTATGTTGCTTGTTTTTCCACCTTGTAAGTACCGGTTTCTTCTTTTCTGCATGTATGGTTGACCACCTTATGTGTATATTTTATGCTCTTTTTCTTAATCTGAGAAAATAGGTAGGAGAGTAAGGAGTTACTCTCTTGGAAGCTCCTTCTTTACCACGAGAGTGGAAATTATGGGGTTGAGGAGTAGGTTTGTGATCTAAAACGAAATTCATACATGGGAATGTTGAATTGAGTTAGGATCGTTGTACTTGCATCGAGAGGTGAAGTGCAACATACAACTCTCCTTTAAAACAAGTGCTTAGTATGTTTAAATTTCATACTCCTATGCTATGCTATGATATGTTGGTGAAATCCCAAGTCTAAGATACTTTCATATATGAAATCTAACCTCTTTTAGCATAATTCATTTACTATTTACTTAATTATGAAATTCTAGTTTAATCAACCAAATCCACCTTTAAAACGGTCTAGATTGTTGAACCTTAGCATTGTTGCATTTAATTAATTGCTAAAGCTCCTTGTGTTCGACCTCGACTACAACTACTTCCGTATACTTGCGGGAATTGGTTAGTTGAGTAAAAGATCTTTTCTAAGATTGAAACTTGTTAGTGTAACAAACAAGTTTTTGGCACCATTGCCGAGGAGCTATGGTAAATCTAATTAGAGTAACAAGTGCTAATTAGTATTCGAGACTAGATCATCATTTCCATTTTCAAATTTTCATATACCTTTTAGTTTTCTCAAATTCTCTTGCTATTTTTCAGGTTGTATGCGTCACTCGCAAAGAGGTCGTCAAACATCTGCGTTGCTAGACCTTGAGATTGAGCGTACTCTTTCAAGCTTAAGAAGAGCAAGAAGAGTAGAACAACCACTTCTAGGAGGTGTTCCACCATCATCACCATCACCATCTTCTTCGTCTTTTGAAGAAGACACATAAGAAGATCCAACCATGGAGGATGACCGTCCTTTGATGGATTTTGTCATTCCGGTTGCCACAAACATTTGTGGATCCATTGATCTGCCTGCAATGGAAGCGAAAAATTTCTCTATTGCTCCCTCTATGATGTAGATGATCCAACAGAACCACTTCATAGGTACAGTCAATGAAGATCCAAATCTTCATGTGGCTGAGTTCTTGGAGTATATGAACACTTTTAAAATCAATGGGGTATCCGCTGACGGAGTGAGGCTATTGCTATTCCCTTTCACCTTGAGAGATAGATCCATGTCGAGCTTTTATCTCTTCTTAAGAAGTCTATCAAAAGATGGGATCAACTTCTAAATGCTTTCCTTGCAAAGTATTTTCCACCGAGTAAAATAGCCCAGCTAAGATACCAGCTCACCAACTTCTCTCAATCTGATGGAGAAACTCTATATGACACATGGGAGCAGTTTAAGGACCTGCAATGCCTTTTCCCTCACCATGGATTGACCAACTGGCTGCTACTCCAAACGTTCTATAATGGACTGTTGTACAACACCCGCATGACATTGGATGTCGTAGCGAATGGAGTACTGATGAATAAGTCTTATAGGGAGGCTTACAACATCATTGAAGACATAGCGCTCAACCATTGCCAATGGGGATTAGATAGGAGAGCACAATCATCCTCTACAATTAGTTCTTCAGCCGGGAAGCAAGGAGGGAAGCATATTGTTGATGTCGTTGCCTTAATAGCTGCTAAACTTGATGTTCTTACACAAAAGTTCGAGAAGATGACTACATTGCAAATCCAATCGACTGAAGTGATATGTGAAGCTTGTGGGAATTCTGGACATACTTCTTCTTCATGATTTGCTCCTAATGCAAATGAAGGGAGTATAGAACAAGCCAATGTCGTTAGGATGCAGGGGAACAAGCAATACAATCCCTATTCCAACACCTACAATTCGAGATGGAGAGATCATCCTAATTTCTCTTACCGGAACACAAGCAATGTTCAGAACTTCCAACATGGACAGCAGGAACCGCAACAACAATAGAAATTCAACCAGAAAAACAATGGGAATCCGCCAGGCTTCAACAACAATAGGGGTGACCTACAACAACAACCCCAAAATTCTTCCTTGGAGGCCATGATGGAGAAATTTATCTCCACACAGATGCAACAGAATGAAGAGTTAAGGGGCAACGACAAGCTCTTAAAGGATGTGATTGTCCACCTCTCTGCAAAAGTGGATGACATTTCCACTTATACAAGGATGTTGGAAAACCAAATTTCCCAACAAGCCTTGACGCAACAAAAGAACACTTAATCCGGTTCTCTTTCAAGCCGACCGGAGGTGAATCCAAGACAACAGGAGAATACCATCACCTTGAGGAGTGGATCTGAAATCCACATACCTTCTCCACCCAAGGAGAAGTGTGAGAACCCATTACACTAAATGAGATTACTCAAAACATAAAACACAATCAATCACTAATTAATCACATCCAAAAATATGGGTAAATTAAAACCGATTTCAACGTCAGCAACCGCTCAGAAACATTTGCATAAGAACCCAATATTTTTTTTATCCATACCATGCCAAGAATTTGATACAAATTGTTCTATTGTCTTAGCCACAACATATACACACAGGAGAACAATATTCATATATGTGACACAATCAAGCATTAATATGCTAACAAAAGTCTGATTCATTTGAAACATCATATGCAAACTTTTCCTGCCCGGACCTGAGAGTAAAAGGATGACTCTAGGACACACTAGACATCTAATCAAATTTATCAAAGATTCATTACTATAGCTCCTCTTTGCTGCCATATGTTTGTTTTCGTCACTTCTGATTATCTAAAAAAAAGATGTGGCGAACCACAAGGGTGAGTACCATGTCCCAGCAAGAGATATAACCTCCAACAATGTTTATTGATTACAACATTTTAAAGTAATTAAACAGTTAAGCATTTTAATCATATATAACAAATAAGATCAGCAGTACTGATGATTATCAAAATACATAAGGAGCAGATAATAACTATCATCATTATCCAGACTACCATCCTTTATCTTGTTGACAATATAAGCAATATGCATATCTAGCATCATGAGCAATTCTAGTAACATAGCATAGCTAATAACATGAGCATATATAATTGGTTGAACATATCAACATTATCAGAATAGCTAACAACATAAGCACAACTATCTAGATAAGCATGATTAGCAGTTAATGCATATCTAGTTACAAAAACATGGCTAGTAGTATTAAACATAGCTAGCAGTAGCATCTTTAGCATCAATGTTCGTATATTTGACAACATAACCATGTTTACAACACGAGCATAGCTACAACATAAGCATATCTACTATCTCTTATTGTACTATACACGATCTCAGTGAAAAGAAAGCAAACAAGGGTTATCATCCAATATGAAGCATTATGTATTACCCTAAACAGACATGCTACACGACTGTCTTACATCTTTTATTATGCCCTGGGGAATTGGAATCGTACCATTCAAAGTCTAACCGACCCCTGCGAAGGGATATTCAGTTCCGTACAAGATCTAGGAGTGCCGGTATCCTAAGATCTCTTCCCCTCAGTCAGTACAAATAAAAAGGCAGTGATATATTAGTCAAAGCTGCCACCAAAGCGACATATAGTCAAGTTGATAACCACCAGTACGACCTTGGTACAGGTCCCAGCACTAGAAACTAGGGTATTCAAACCCAATCACTGAGGTAAAACCACAGTTGTCCTCTAAACACATCATATTATAATCACTGAGACACGACCACAACTTTTCTCAATCACATCAGATGTATGAGGCATGACCTTAGCCAACCTCCAGAATCTGCATTGTGGATGACAAGGATATATCCTCAACCTGCCACCCCCACATACTCAACAGTATGCGCTCTGAGTTTCCCTTAGGAATACTCGTTTCACCATCCATCAAGTTCTGACACTGAAGTTGGATTTACGACACAGGGCACTACATGATTAGAGTTGCACTTGATTAGTTATGCCAATTAGGTGAATTAAGGCTACATCAAACAAGTGGACATATAAACTCTAATTTAATTCTAGAAAGCATATAAATATCAAAACTTGAAAAGATATAAAACATATGAAACATAATTTCTCATCTCATCATCACATGGTACTATTCAATTGCCATTCATGAGACTACACTAGTCATCATATTATCACAAGATATAAATCCTTTTTCACAATATCACAGGGTATCAAACCTTATCAACATAAGAGGATTACACCTCATTCAGGGCACAACCATGCCCAAAGGTCATTAAGATCATCATACTATTCCTTACAAGATCATCATTATCTTTGCATGTCTTATAACAAGGCTCAACAACATCACTTACATATAATACACCAGATCAACACAATATTGCATTAATGAGCTAGGAGATATTCATAAAAAATCATAGTAGGGTTATATTAACATTAAGAACATTGCTTTATTACATCAACATGCAAGGAATCAAAATATTATTAACACTCATCATATTCATAATGCACATGTTTAGCATAACAAAGTATCAACCATGTGGCTATGATAACCACCAATTAACACATTAAGGTTATGATTAGGTTAAGGAGGTTATTCCTCCATCATTCCATCATATAAGAATTTTAAACATGAATACTCATCGTTATCTATTTTCATTAGAGTTAGGTTCAACATAATAAATTATATCAATGTTACTAATCAACACTTACACCCAAACCCTAACTCACGACATCCCCATTGGATCATGGATGCATAAGGTGAAGCATCACTATTGAATTCCATACTATTCTCAAGTATGAAACCACACATAAATCAAGGTGTAACCATCAAGTTATAGCATACTAGGGCTTCAACAACAATAAGAGAGTACTCCATGATTGTATTAATCATTCAAGCACTATTCATACCCAATTACCATCATTTAGTTATATTAAGGCTAGGTATAACAAGCTATACCTCATTAGGGTTATATATCAACACAATATGGTTATCATACCTTCTATTCATATGAGTAAATAGTTAAGACTACCTTATTAAGGGTAACCCTTCATTTGTTCCATCAGCATTCAACCCATATCACCATGCCACAATGTCACCCAGAACCATTGGATGTTAGGCCATTGGTTGTTTACATAAGTAAACACCTTAGATAAGCCATCTATCAAGTCCTTGATTTGTTCTCTAGAAAGAGTCAACTTCTAACCCTAGGCATACCTTGATTAACAACACAAAAAGTTCCATTGAAAGTAGGGTAAAACCCACAATCGACTGTTTATTTAAAACAAGCTATCCAATGTCAACAGGTAAGCTCCTTAAGTTGATCATATAAAGGAAACCATATAAATCACACTATTAGGATCGACATATTACATTATCCATCATTCCACTTTATTGTAGGAATAAACATTATATCTTGACCATTGGGTCAAGTTCATATATTAAAACCATCAATTACAGTATAGGTCTGACCATTGCATCAAGTGACCCAAGAAACCATTGGTCTAAGGCATAGTTGATGCTACAACTACAATACTGGACTCAACATAGGTTTTAGAGACCTGATCCACCATCATTAGTGAACCTTAAATCACCATAGGCTGTTAGATCAATACTATATTCATTAATCAACATCAAATATTAAGCTAATGTCGTCATTGATTGATAACATCAGTAGGGTACTTAATGGTTGATCATTAAACTTCTAATTGGTCCAAAACCTAACCTAAGGGGGTGACCATAGGTTGTCACCATCATTTTACACCCTTTATCACGACCATCAGTTGTTATGAAGACAACACCGTAGGGTTGTTGCAATGGTACCATCACCGGGTCATGGTTTATAGAAGAAATCATCTTAAAACCCTAAAATTGACCATTGGTTGATAGGTGCTTAGCACCATAGGTTGTCAAAACAACCTGATCCAAGTCATATTACACCTTAGGAATAATATAAACATGATCACATGTTCATATATAACTGAAATCAGAATAGGGAACATTATAAAAATCAAAATCCAAGTCAATCATAGCTTTTTAGTGCATGAATCATCATTTTCAAGCAATGACATGATCTAGAAAGCTTATAGTAAGCAATAAACGTGGATCAAGTTATAAAACTTGCCTATAATAAGAATATGAAACCCTACACAGAAGAAATCTCGAGCAGGTAGGGTAGAAAATCCAAGAATAAACTATGCATTCGTCCATCTAGAACCTTTATTCATCAAATGAGCAAACCCTAAGAATAAGGAGCAAGAAAGGTAGGGTTTTAGAGATTTAGAGCAAATTATACCATGGAACAGTAAGGTTACGACCTGGAGGAAGCTAGGAGGAAGGATAAAAAAAGAATAAACGGAGGAAATAAGGGAATTCTTACACTTTTAGGTCAAGATCACTAGAAGGAAGCTTTTTCAACCCTAAAATGAAGTCAATTTCAACCTTAGAGCCTTTCTCCAAGAAGATCCCCACTTTCTTCTTCCTTGGGAAGAAAAATTCACAGATGAATAGAGGGAGAACGAGGTTAGGAGAAGGAGGGAAGTGGTGGAGAGAAAATGGCTCGTTTTGGTGCTTGGGGATAAGTATATGACACTTAAAGAAAAAGAAAAAGTTGAAATTCTAGTATCTATCCAAGTGTCCATGGCCTTAATTTATTAAGAATATACAAGCACACACACAAGAAGCTCCCCCATCATGTGTATAGACCTGCTTATATTTCCTTTGTCGAATTTCCTAGCCAATCAAATAATTCATTAGTTGATAGCTACTAAAGGTAGCTCATCCATGAAGGGGAAAACCCTATAATACCCTTGGAGAAAACACCTTCAAACCAAGTTTTAAATAGGTGCCCCATGGATAAGAAAGCTCAAGAATGATTAGAGAATATCCAAGTAACATAATGAAAGTGATAAATTACAAAGAAAACCTCTCAATTGGGTAAATTACAAAAAAGCCCAAAATGTGCATAAAATTGCATAACTTGCTCAAACAATGTCCAAATTGGACCAAATTTGAAACTTAAGCTTCTGTTATGATTTCAAAGCACATAAAAAGATTATATTAGGGTTATAATCATTCAATTGTGATAATTACACCTTTTTAACTCATTAAGCAAGTTTAGGGGCCTTACAACTATAAACCCCTAACAAGGATTTCTCCCCCGAAATCCAAGGTAAACAAAGATGGGTACTTCCTTTGCTCCTCATCCTATTACCTTCATAAGGTTACTTGCATATCACAGTGATGTCACATCATTCATACATATCTCCTCTTGGGTTAACACAAAACCCCCACCTAAGAAGACGTTCTCAATATGGAATGTAGAAACTTGTTGTGTCATCTGTACAACTCTAGTAGTAATGTTCAACTTTAAATTCTAGCTATTATCCTAAAATTATATCTATTGTATCAACACATTACTCAAAAGTCATACTTGATTTTTACCAATCATGGCATGTGTTCCATACCATTCCTTGAGGCGTAAAAAAAAGGCTATGTATCCATCCTTTTTTTTACACTGGAACACTTGTTAATTCTTTTTCAGCATCAAATAAATGCTAACGCTGGCACCTATCATTCCATACAAGAAAAATCATTCCTAGTCAACCTTGTTAGGGTTGAAACAACAATACTTTATTCACCTTACTAGGATTTACACAACCTACTTAGAATACATATCATGATCCCATAAAGACATTTAGTCAACCCCATCTCACTCTTGTTCAACTTTTCTCATAGCTATTGCTACTTGGGCAACCCTAATGTTTTTGAATAAATATTGATCATATTTTTGACCATATTTGAAATGCTTTGACATGTCATCATTTAAAGCTTGATATAACTTGTATGACATGACTGGAATACTTTGTCCTTCTTATTCATAAATTCTATTTGTACATTGGTTAGTGTAAAGGACATAAGTCTAAACTCATCATGGTCATGTGAATTATGTCATCCAATCTAACTCTTATGCATTAATGTTTGATCATAGGTTTATCTTAAAGGAACATGATATCACATATCTATCCTTGATAGGGGTCTTGCCCAGCTATCACTGAACCATACACAACATTATAGAATCATTTTTTAAACAACATTTAGAGGGTCTGTAACATCCCAGGATTTGAGGCCTCAGATAAAACACTCTTAAAAGGAATGATTGGACTACCCATATCACAAAGGTGCACCTCATTTTCTGAGAGCCCATCACTAAATAACTCCATAGTTAAGCGTGCTCAGCTTGAAGTAGTACTAGGATGGGTGACCAGTCGGGAAGTTGACCCCGACTTGCACGTGCATGAGGACAAAGTACGCAGTTAAGGCTAGTGGTGGTCTGTGGGGCCAGTCGTCATTCCTGAAACTCTAATAGAGCCTTGGGCAGTGGGCCCGGGTGTTACAAATGGTATCAGAGCCAATTCCCCTCCAGAAGGTAGGGCCCACATGGACATGGCATGCCAGTCTTGAGCCGTGCGGTCCAGGCATGTAGGAAAGGGCTGCCCATAGTTGACGTAGCCACCCTTGCACTGCTATTCTGTGATCGGGAGCTGGGTGTCCATAGGCCATTGTGGGTCTGCACTGAAATGGGGTCAGATTATGAGGCCATATAGTTGAGCCTTGACTAGGATGTCAAGAGTCTAAGTGGGGGAGATTGTAACATCCCAAGATTTAACGCCTCAGATAAAACACTCTTAAAAGGAATGATTGGACTACCCATATCACCAAGGTGTACCTCCTTTTCCAGGAGCCCATCACTAAAGAACTCCATAGTTAAGCGTTCTCATCTTGGAGTAGTACTAGGATGGGTGACCAGTCTGGAAGTTGACCCCGACTTGCACATGCATGAGGACAAAGTAAGTAGTTAAGTCTAGTGGTGGTCTGTGGGGCTAGTCGTCATTCCTGAAACTCTACTAGAGCCTTGGGAAGTGGGCTCGGGTGTTACAGGGTCATCATCAACTCTCTCTCTCTCTCTCTAAGGGAGAATACTTAGAATGTTCATTTAATAAACATCTCCAACCTTCACATATTTTCCATACTGTTGATACATTTTGGATACTAGGATTCATTACCTTGGTATCCACCTCATGTGCTATAAGAAACACACATACTTATCTCATCTACTTTTACCAACATAAAAAATATCAAGAAATATAAGAGGAGTCTTCATAATTATTGGAAGGCTCAAAAGCAAACTCATCACAAACTTTATGATCTTGGAACCATAGTCCAAGCAACCTTATGATATAATATGCTATCCACCCTCATGTTTACAACGATTCCACACATACCAAGTGGCAATGATCTCTTGAAAGTTGTTCCCTAGAAAGAAAAGACACAAAGGGAAACACACTTCCCATACCATAGTAGTATTTTTCAAGGGTTGCTAGCAAAAAGGTAACCAACTCTATTTTCATCATGCAAGTTACATCTTCTTATGTATCATTTTACCCTTTTCATTTTGGGTTCCTTGCCATTAGCATAGGAATCATCATGATTAACATATCTCATTACTCCTTCCTTGACGATTATTTATCACACTTGGTATGTTCTCTTATTTTATTATGTTTTTCAACCACTTATCGACAGGTTAATCATCATATTCCATATTTTCTTCATTAAATCAGGATCATCTCCCTTAATTTCATTCACATGCCATGTCGATTTTTCATTAACACTTTCTTACACACATAGGTTGGTCTGAGATTAACTCAGGTTCCACCTTATTTCTTTGTCATTGTTCCCATTCATCTTCTCATTTTGTACTTGTTATAGGAGTTCTCTCTATCTTATGTGGATTTCATACCTTGATTCACTTTATAAGCAAAGACTTGTTTGTCTTTTACTTTATTATATTCTTGAATCACATCTTAAAGAACTCCTCTTTTCCTTATTTGTATTCAAATTTAGATTTCATGGTGTTGTATCTTTCTCTTATATTTACCAAACATTCAAGTTTTGATAGATAATGATACAGTTCTCATCTTCTTTATGGTAGGATTGAGATATTCACACCATGATTTCTTATTCGTTATGCTCTTTATATTGTCTCAAAATAACTACTTGATCAGAGTAATAAGAAAGATAACAATCTAAGAGTTCCATAATTACCTTTTCTTCAATAATTGAATACCTGGCCAGGGCACCCAAATACTGAGATTAGGTAGTATGCACCATATTTTTATGTCGTATTTCTAACTTAGACATCATTCTAGTCCTAAGTCCTAGTGTTCCTGTAGACTCAGTGAACCTAAAGCTCTGATACCAACCTTTGAGAACCCATTAAACTAAATGAGATTACTCAAAACATAAAACACAACCAATCACTAATTAATTACATACCCAAAAATATGGGCAAATTAAAACCAGTTTCAACGTCAGCTCCTGCTCAGAAACATTTGCATAAGAGCCCAACATCTTTCTTATATCCATAATATGCCAAGAATTTGATACAAATTGTTCTATTATCTTATCCACAACATATATACACAGGAGAACAATATTCATATATGCGACACAAGCAAGCATTAATATGCTAACAAAAGTCCGATTCATTTGAAACTGTTGGCTAAATGGACATCTATAAATCCCTTTGTTTTGATTATGACAAACATTTCATTCTTATTGATCTAACGAGCTACTTGAGTGTGCAGGATTAAAGGTGGATGACAAAGCAACTAGGGAAATCCATATGCTTATATGTTTATGTTTTCATGCAATGTAATCACTTTGTAAAAACTTGTACAAATATATAATGTACAAGTACTTAGATTGCATGTAAATCAAGCGTTAGATTCTCCCTAGCTAAACACCACATTTAGATAAGTCATTCCCTTCAAATAGGATCACATTTGCACACTCATACATATAGTTTAGTGCCTAAATTGAAACATTGAAACAGGATCAATCTCGGTCGACAAACTCCTCGACCGAGACACTCTCGGTCGACAATCTTCTTGACCGAGAAAGATCCAAAGTAGCCGTTAGACACAACAGACAAGTTAGTTGGCAGTTGGAGAAAGACGTTGCAAATCACTTGTTCCAGAGTGCATGTCGGTCGACAATTGTTCGACCGAATAGGTGTCTCGGTCGATCATTCCTCAACCGAGATGGTCTCTGACAACAACTGCAGAATTAATTAATTAGCCGTTGTTAAAGCAACAACTTTGTACCTAACGGCAAGTTAAGCACTTAGAAACCCCTAGAAGTTGTCTAGAACGTCCTTAAGCATCCTTAGGCCATTCCTATAAATAGGACAAGCCATAGGACACTCAAATACTTGCTACACTTGAGAAATCCTTGAGCATACTTTGAGCAATCTGTTTGTGAGCAATTTGAGCATTGTGACAATTGGCTACTTCCTTCCTTAGCTCATAATTTGTGTCCTATAGGCTAGTATCTCCTACCCACTGCAATCACAAGTTCACACACTTGGTTAGGAGATCTATACGCTTGATCTAGGCAAATCAAGCCTTGGGCTATAAAGGATAAGTTGTAATTTCCTTTTTCTTTCTTGTTCTCTATTACCGTTTGTACTCTCCTTGCTACTCCTAGGTTGGAGGCTGCTGATTGGAGAGGGTGAAGTTCTTCTTGGCGAAGAAGGTGACTTTGAGCTACTTCAGAAGGCTGGTGCAACGGGAGGTTACTTCTAGAGAGGAAGGCTACTTCAAGGGGGAGCTTGGAGTTACTTCAAGAAGGCTACCTCAAAGTTGGTGCACCTACTTCAAGTGAAGGCTGTTCAAAGGGTGTAAAGGAAAGTATTGTATTTTGTATAAATCCTTGGGAAGGTAATAAAATAAATACTTTCAAAATCCCAGTTGGGTAAGCAACCGGGTAGTGGACTGACAACTTTAGTAGTTGCTAAAGTTGGAACCACTCTAAACACCTGTCTCCTTCTTCCAATTTTCAATTGTGGTTGTTTGAGTTCAATAAATTGTTAAAAGTATTTAAAAACTCTATTCACCCCCCTCTAGTGTTTTTCAATTGGTATCAGAGCAGGCTTCAAGGAACCCTAATCAGGTCTTGAAGAATGGAGGATAATGGTGATTACAATCACAACAAAAGGTGCTGCTTAGGAACAAGCTACACAACAACTAGATGCCCATGGAGATCAAAGAAGGAAGATGAGAACAAAGATTGTCTCATTGCTACAACTAGCGAGGAAGAAGAAGAAGAGGTAAGTCTTTTTGATTTATCCAAAGAAGAACTAGTTGCTAGCCTTGAAGAAACACATATTAAGTATGTTGAATGCAAGAAGAAATTAAAGAAATCAAATAAAGCAAATGATGAATTACATGCTAAGCTTCTTGCTATTACATCTGAAAACGAAGATCTTAAAAAGATCATTGAAGATCATGATATTGAGATAAAATCTATAGAGGCAAATTGTAATCTACTTTCTTTAGAGAAGAATAATTTGCAAAGTCAAGTAAATGATCTTCAAAAACAACCCATTTTATGCAACCATCTAGATTATGATTCTATTGTCAAAGAAATAAATTCATTGTCATCTAATCTAGATCAAGCAAAACTAGATATCAAGAAGAGAATGGAAGAGATTGCCAAGTTACAACAAAAAGTTAGTAATTTAAATAATAACGGCATTCTTGATCAAATCTTAGATAATTCCTATCATCAAATTGGGAGAAGAGGACTAGGTTACAAGCCTAAAGGGAAATCCTATCAACAACCTAGTTGGAGAAAGTCACAAACCCATCAATCTATATATGTACCTAAAGGAACATCTTCACCCAAGGACAACACAGAACACAATCATAGAAAAAGATATGAGGTTGACTCGATATGCTGTCATTATTGTTTGCGTCTTGGTCACTATTCTTTTTCATGCCCTTACAAGAGAAAAGATGTCGAGTTAGTTTGGGTTCCAAAACCTCCAAACTAAATAAACAGAATCAAGTTGAGATATGACCAAGGACCTTAGTTGCATATTTCTACGTCTATCTCAACTCAACATAATGGGATAACCAGTAAATTTAAGTATCTAAATATTTAACTTGCATAGTTATGTTTTATTTGGAAGCAATTAACAGTTTCAGAAATATTGTCGGTTGAGAGACTGTCGACCGAGACACTGTCGGTCGAGAAATAGTCGACCGAGCATGTCACTGATTTCCAGTCTGTTGCAAAACATTGCTAAATTTCTTTGAAATTGATGAAATTGCTATCTATTCATGATTAATGATTGGATATTTATTTTGGAAATCATCCATACAAATTTAAATTAATATTAGTTTATTCCCTAAATGATTTAAACCAAATTATGCTTAGAAAATTTCTATCATTATTCACATGATTTCCTTATTTTCTGGTCTATCCATATAGAAATCATGTGATTAAAATCATGCGATTATTTACTGTTATTACATCATGGATATGCTTTCACCATTTGGTACTGAGATTAGCTTGATAGATAATTGTCTACATGGATCCATGATAGGCAAGCAAATGCTTTATTGGTAATATGTTATGCTTGCAACACATAAGATAAAATCTCTCAAAAAGACTTGAGATATTTAGTGTTTTTTTTTAATTGAAATATTTAATGTTTTTCAATTGATATTTAGTGTGCCTTCAGTAAAGAATTTTATGAGGATACTAAACGACGTGAAATTTGATATTCATATTATTACAGCAAAGCCTATATTTTAAGAAAAGGACAAATGTTTTCATATTAAGTATTATGCTTCTTAATCAAATCTTATGCAGATATTATACTTCATAATGTTCAAATTGAAAAATCTACAAATCTGCCTCTTGGTTAAAATGAAATTTGACCAAGGGGCGCTATGGTCGTAGTCAAAATCGACCTAAAATAAGTTTTGACACAATAATTAATTGAATATCATTTTATTAAAAGCAAAATCAATTTATGATCACAAAATTGTCCCAACATTGTCAAAAATAAAACAAAATATTACTCCCTTAGAAAATATATATGCTCTACAAATTTAGTCTATCATTTGCATTAAAAAATAAAAAATAAAAACCTTAAAAACTCGTACCCAGTAAGTCTGTCGGTCGACAAATCTTCGACCGAAAACTTCTCGGTCTGCCCACTTCTCTCGACCGACAGAATCTAGACAGACCTAGCATCGGACACACTTCCGGTCGACAATTGTTCGACCGAGACAGTGTCGGTCGACGATTGCTCGACCGAGAAAGAGCCGTTGGAAAATGACCGTTAACAGCCGACCGTTACAAATCGACCGTTGGACGGCCAAGTGGCGCGTCTGGAATATGACCGTTGCGGACGCTCGGTCGACAAATTGTCGACCGACCCGGTCACTGGATTGCTATAAAAGGAGCAAAAACGGGTCATTTCTTCACACCTTCTTATTCTTGTTTTCTTAGGCTCTCTCTAGTGAATTCTTGTGCAAATCTTTAGCATCCTCATCCCCAAGACTTCCTTGCTTCTTCTCCACCTTCAAGCAACACAATGGCATCATCCTCTGCTCGTGGAAAGAAGAAGGTCGCTGGCAGGAAACAAAGGGAGGCTACTCCACCATTGACGATCATCAACGACATTGCCTTCGTCGACGGAGATGCTGGTGATCGTTATCTACGGCTCTCCTCCAAAGCTCCTCTCCCATGACGACCAGTTGAAGTTATGGACTTCCTCAACATCGTCGACTTGGAGGACCTTTTCGAGGTGCAAAAGTTAAAAGAATTCATCAACCCTTCTTTTCCTTCCTATTCCATCAAGGTAGTGAATGAATTCTATGCTAACCTCATCTCCCACTCTGAAAATGAAACCATCTTCTTCTATACTATGGTCAACGGGCATAGCTTCCGATTTACTGAAGGAGATATTCTTGACATGCTAGATATTGACATAGATGAATATCAAGACACCCTTGACCTTACTTCTGGAAACCCACTTAAATCAATTTTCCCAAGATGACCATACCGTTAGTCTTAGTGACATCAAAAGGACCATTTTTCAATCCAATACAACCTGTCACGAAGATAGAGGCACATACTATGCTATAAATCTCAAACCAGCTGCTAGGATTGTAAACCTTATTGTTTCAACAAACATACATCCTAGAGCTAATAAATTTGAAGTTCCTATTTTTCGTATGTGTCTAATATATGCCATTATCCAACGTATTCCCACAAATTTTATCCGCATCGTTCTTAAAAACATGCTTGAGTTTTCTGGCAATCCTCCATATGCTGATTTTGTATGCCAAATTACTCAACATTTCCTTAAGACTCAACTTGAGGATATGGGATATACATGGGAGCGTAGACCACAAAAAATAAGTAAGAATACTGTAGAAAAAATGGGGATTGATTTCGGTCATAAGAGGGCTAGGGTAGAAGGAGAAACATCTACACAAAACATACCACCTCCACCTCCTCCTACCAGCCTACCCTATGACCCCATCCAAAACACTCTAACCTATGTTGCTGGGTCACAATATCATCTTAGTAAACAACTAGATTATAACCATCATGCCATGACTTATCTAAACCAAAGAATGCAAACTCTTTCTCCAAACCAACCAGATGAATATCCTTATTCTTTAAATCCTGGCATGCTCAATCCATATAACCCATCTTACAACTACTATCAACCTCCACCTCCACCATCTACAGATCTCACGCATACTCAGTTTTCATCAATGCAACTACAAGATATTGCTGCTCATTTCCGATTTGATCGTGTTCCAACCTTCTTGGAGGCATATGCCTTAACCAAGACAGGTGCTCTGGAGTGGCAAACTTTGGTCCAGTATTATGGAGCTGAGCCTTTTCTTGGGAAAGACCCTGATATTGATGTAATTCTTAAGTCTTTCCAGTGAGATTTGGAGTTGTATTAGTTGTAATGGAATCTTTGCAAAATTGTAATAAATGGGTTATCGTTACATGTTTTGGCTATCTTTTCATGCTTGTAATGACATTGGTTATCTTTATAATGGATATTTTTTTGGCATCATTTAAATTTGGATTATAAGACTATTGTAGAGCATACAAAATAAGGGGAGTAATAAATACAAGTAAATAAAAAAGGATGAACATCTTTGCAAATACCTAAAAGTCAAAGTTATGGCTAAAATGACATCTATTGCAAAATACTTATATCTTGGGGGAGCATAGTATAAGATTAAGGGGGAGCTCATAGAAACAAATTTGATTATTTGATTAAGAAGCTTACAAAAACATTGTAAAACATCATTTGGAGCTTGTTACGACCTTAGTATTTTTACTCTTGGTTATGAAGAAATCTATGAATTTCATAAAAGTGATATATCTTGTTCTTAAAGGAACTCTCTAAACAAATCAGGGCTTAACATCCCATGCATTTAGTTAAGAGACATTTTTATGCACTCTAAAACTAAAGGATTCTCATTTCATTTCTTAAGGCTTAACATCCCTTGTAAAATGGGTGAGAAATCAATACACATAGGTCATAAACTTAAAAGAAACTCATATCATTTCAAGGCTTAACATCCTCTACAAATGATTGAGAAACAAATTGTGGCTAATTTTGACAATAAAAATCCCTTGATTTTAATTGGATATCTCTTTAAGGGGGAGCAAAGCTTAAAAAGGAAGACACAAAATCATACTACATGATTATATTGGATATCTTTTTGAAATGACAAAGGGGGAGAAATAATATAAAATCACAAACATAAAATTAAAATGAGTTTCATAAATCTTGGCCAGCAGTCACTTGCAAAATCAAAGATGGGTACAAAGGTAAATTTCAGGTATGAAACTCACATGTTTTATATTTCCTTATTTTATATTTAGGAAATGTTTGTCATCTTCAAAAAGGGGGAGATTGTTGGCTAAATGGACATCTATAAATCCCTTTGTTTTGATTATGACAAACATTTCATTCTTATTGATCTAACGAGCTACTTGAGTGTGCAGGATTAAAGGTGGATGACAAAGGAACTAGGGAAATCCATATGCTTATATGTTTATGTTTTCATGCAATGTAATCACTTTGTAAAAACTTGTACAAATATATAATGTACAAGTACTTAGATTGCATGTAAATCAAGCGTTAGATTCTCCCTAGCTAAACACCACATTTAGATAAGTCATTCCCTTCAAATAGGATCACATTTGCACACTCATACATATAGTTTAGTGCCTAAATTGAAACATTGAAACATGATCAATCTCAGTCGACAAACTCCTCGACCGAGACACTCTCGGTCGACAATCTTCTCGACCGAGAAAAATCCAAAGTAGTCGTTAGACACAACAAACAAGTTAGTTGGCATTTGGAGAAAGACGTTGCAAATCACTTGTTCCAGAGTGCCTGTCAGTCGACAATTGTTCGACCGAATAGGTGTCTCGGTCGACCATTCCTCGACCGAGGTGGTCTCTGACAGCAACTGCAGAATTAATTAATTAGCCGTTGTTAAAGCAACAACTTTGTACCTAACGGCTAGTTAAGCACTTAGAAACCCCTAGAAGTTGTCTAGAACGTCCTTAAGCATCCTTAGGCCATTCCTATAAATAGGACAAGCCATAGGACACTCAAATACTTGCTACACTTGAGAAATCCTTGAGCATACTTTGAGCAATCTGTTTGTGAGCAATTTGAGCATTGTGACAATTGGCTACTTCCTTCCTTAGCTCATAATTCGTGTCCTATAGGCTAGTATCTCCTACCCACTGCAATCACAAGTTCACACACTTGGTTAGGAGATCTATACGCTTGATCTAGGCAAATCAAGCCTTGGGCTATAAAGGATAAGTTGTAATTTCCTTTTTCTTTCTTGTTCTCTATTACCGTTTGTACTCTCCTTGCTACTCCTAGGTTGGAGGCTGCTGATTGGAGAGGGTGAAGTTCTTCTTGGCGAAGAAGGTGACTTTGAGCTACTTCAGAAGGCTGGTGCAACGGGAGGTTACTTCTAGAGAGGAAGGCTACTTCAAGGGGGAGCTTGGAGTTACTTCAAGAAGGCTACCTCAAAGTTGGTGCACCTACTTCAAATGAAGGCTGTTCAAAGGGTGTAAAGGAAAGTATTGTATTTTGTATAAATCCTTGGGAAGGTAATAAAATAAATACTTTCAAAATCCCGGTTGGGTAAGCAACCGGGTAGTGGACTGACAACTTTAGTAGTTGCTAAAGTTGGAACCACTCTAAACACCTGTCTCCTTCTTCCAATTTTCAATTGTGGTTGTTTGAGTTCAATAAATTGTTAAAAGTATTTAAAAACTCTATTCACCCCCCCTCTAGTGTTTTTCAGAAACACCATATACAAACTTTTCCTGCCCGGACCTAA
Organism: Alisma plantago-aquatica; assembly: GCA_963693085.1. NCBI lineage: Eukaryota > Viridiplantae > Streptophyta > Magnoliopsida > Alismatales > Alismataceae > Alisma > Alisma plantago-aquatica. The sequence continues at coordinate 1,506,086,997 of OY856410.1, read as the reverse complement.
GAGTACAAGGACGACTCTAGGACACACTAGAAATCTAATCAAATTTATCAAAGATTGATTACTATAGCTCCTCTTTGCTGCCACATGTTTGTTTTTGTCACTTCTGATTACCTAAAAAAAGATATGGCGAACCACAAGGGTGAGAGACCCATGTCCCAGCAAGAGATATAACCTCCAACAACATTTATTGATTACAACATTTTAAAGTAATTAAATAGTTAAGCAGTTTAATCAGATATAACAAATAAGATCAGAAATATTGATGATTATCAAAATACATAAGGAGAAGATAATAACTATGATCATTAGCCAGACTACCATTCTTTATCTTGTTGACTATATAAGCAATTCAGTAGCATATGTGTATCTAGCATCATGAGCAAGTCTAATAACATAGCATAGCTAATAACATGAGCATGTCTAATTGGTTGAACATATCAACATTATAAGAAGAGCTAACAACATAAGCACAACTATCTAGATAAGCATGATTAGCAGTATATGCATCTCTAGTTACAAAGACATGGCTAGTAGTATTAAACATAGCTAGTAGCATCATTTTTATCATCAATGTCAGTATATTTGACAACATAACTATGTTTGCAACATGAGCATAGATACAACATAATAATATCTACTATCTCTTATTGTACTATACACGATCTCAGTGAAAAGAAAGCAAACAAGGGTTATAATCCAATATGAAGCGTTGTATATAACCCTAAACAAATATGCTACATGACTGTCTTACATCTTTTATTATGCCCTGGGGAATTTGAATCATACCGTTCAAAGTCCAACCAACCCTTGCAAAGGGCTATTAAGTTCCGTACAAGATCTAGGAGTGTCAGTATCCTAAGATATCTTCCCCTCAGTCAGTACGAGTAAAAAGGCAGTGACATATCAGTCAAAGATTCCACCACAACGACATATAGTCAAGATGATAACCACTAGTATGACCTTGGTACAGATCACGACACTAGAAACCAAGGTATTCAAACTCAATCACTGAGGTACAACCACAGTTGTCCTCTAATCACATCATATTATAATCATCGAGACATGACCACAACCGTTCTCAATCACATCAAATGTATAAGACAACCTGCACAATCTGCATTGTGGATGACAAGGATATATCCTCAACCTACCACACCCACATACTCAATAGTATCCACTCTGAGTTTCCCTTAGGAATACTCATTTCACCATCCAGCAAGTTCTAACACTGAAGATGGCTCTACGGCGCATGGCACTACATTATTAGAGTTGCACTTGATTAGTTATGCAAATTGGGTGAATTAAGGATGGATCAAACAAGTGGACATACAAACCCTAATTCACTTCTAGCAAGCATATAAATATCAAAACTTTAAAAGATATAAAATGTATGAAACATAATTTCTCATCTCATCATCACATGGTACTATTCACTTGCCATTCATGAGACTACACTAGTCATCATATTATCACAAGATATAAATCCTTTTTCACAATATCACAGGGTATCAACCCTTATCAACATATGAGGATTACACCTCATTTAGGGCTCAACCATGCCCAAAGGTCATTAAGATCATCATACTATTCCTTACAAGATCATCATTATCTTTGCATGCCTTATAACAAGGCTCAACAACATCACTTACATATAATACACCATATCAGCACAATATTGCATTAATGAGCAAGGAGATATTCATAAAAAATCATAGCAAGGTTATATTAACATTAAGAACATTCCTTTATTACATCAACATGCAAGGAATCTAGATATTATTAACACTCATCATATTCATAATGCACATGTTTAGCATAATAAAGTATCAACCATGTGGCTATGATAACCACCAATTAACACATTAAGGTTATGATCAGGTTAAGGAGGTTATTCCACCATCATTCCATCATATAAGAATGTTAAACATGAATACTCATATTTATCTATTTGCATTAGAGTTAGGTTCAACATAATAAATTATATCAATGTTACCAATCAACACTTATACCCAAACCCTAGCTCACGACATCCCCATTGGATCATGGATGCATAAGGTGAAGCATCACTATCAAATTCCATACTATTCTCAAGTATGAAGCCACACATAAATCAAGGTGTAACCATCAAGTTATAGCATACTAGGGCTTCAACAACAATAAGATAGGTACTCCATGATTGTATTAATCATTCAAGGACTATTCATACCCAATTACCATCATTTAGTTATATTAAAGCTAGGTATAACAAGCTATACCTCATTAGGGTTACATATCAACACAATATGGTTATCATCCCTTCTATTCATATGAGTGAATAGGTAAGGCCACCTTATTAAGGGCAACCCTCCATTTGTTCCATCATCATTCAACCCATATCACCATACCACAATGTCACCCATAACCATTGGATGTTTAAAAGGTAAGGCCATTGGTTGTTTACATAAGTAAACACCTTAGATAAGCCATCTATGAAGTCCTTGGTTTGTTCTCTAGAAAGAGTCAACTTCTAACCCTAGGCATCCCTTGATTAATAACATAAAAAGTTCCATTGAAAGTAGGGTAAAACCCACAATTGACTGTTCATTTAAAACAAGCTATCCAATGTCAACAGGTAAGCTCCTTAAGTTGATCATAGAAAGGAAACCATCTAAATAAAATTATTAGGACCAACATATTACATTAGACATCATTCCACTTTATTGGAGGAATAAACATTATATCTTGACCATTGGGTCAAGTTCATATATTAAAACCATCAATTACAATATAGGTATGACCATTGCATCAAGTGACCCAAGAAACCATTGGTATAAGGCTTAGTTGATGCTACAACTACAATGCTTGACTCAAAATAGGCTTTAAAGACCTGATCCACCATCATTAGTGACCATTAAATCACCATAGGTTATTAGATCAACACTATATTCATTAATCAACATCAAATATTAAACTAATGAGGGAAGATAATGGCTTCTGCGATCCCGATGACAGAGCAGGCAAGGACAGCAGAGAGAGTGACCCCAAGCCACCCTTCACGCGAGATCTGAGGCGGGAAGGCACTGTTGGACTAGGTTCTACTGACAATGCCAATGCTATTCAGAAGTTGGAAGCTATGAGCAAATTTTCAATGGATCTGGTCCAATTAGTTGGGAGTCTTTAAGGCCGCTATCACCGAGAGGTGAGAAGGATTTGAAGAAGATGGTTATCTCACTCGTTGAAGGCAAGCTACTCTATCCTAGAAAGGAAGCCATGGAGAATGCTGATCGTTGGAATAGGTATTTACTCGGGTATGTAGTGGATTTCCGACCTCACATTCCAACACTGGTTGAACATTTCTCTTCCATCTGGAACGTCCGGAGCTCCTTCGAAATCTTCGATAGAGGTGAAGGTTTCTTCCTTATTAGATTCAAGGAGAAGATGGATCTAGATTTTGTTCTGGGGGGTAATTGGTTCTTCATGGGCATGCCAGTTATCTTGAGGAAGTGGATGATTGGTGACACTCAAATCACAGACATGCTCTCCGATGTACCAATCTGGATTAATCTATGGAACCTACCATTAGAGCTGTGGGATATCAGAACCTTTGAGAGGATCGACTCATTTCTGGGGACATCCACTTCGAATGGATGACCTGACATTCAATATGAAAAATGTGGAATATGCAAGGATTTTAGTTCTTATGAGAATGTTTGCTAGATACCCTTCGAAGGTTTCGCTTATCAGTGATGAAGGAGATGAACATGTTGTGCATCTCGAATATGATTGGATTCCCCACCACCGTCGTGTTTGTGGTCATTTGGGCCATGGGGACTGCCCTGCGCCTACTGCTTCCGATAAAACAGTTTGCAAAAAAGTTGGCCCTCAGAAGAAAAGCTGGGAAATTAAAAAGACTGTGATTAATCATCAGGGAGAGAAGCCTCTATCTGTGGAAGTGATTATATGCCGAGTCTAGATGAAGGTAAGGTCATGGAGGAATTCCAACTTCTTATGGTGAATGAATTTATGAAAGAATAGTATGAATCTCAATTGAGTAACACAACTCCTGACAGTGTTCCTTCAACTCCCTCCCCGATAAAAATCTTCTCGGAAAATGCTCGTGACAGTGAGTATAGTCTTCAGAATTCTGTCAAAGAAGTTAGTTTCAAGAACTAACCAAAGTCTCCTCTGAGGTGTCAAGCAAAACTGAATGTAGGCATTTATCACAGAGTTTCTAATTCCCTTTACTCTCCCCTGACTGGAGGACTTGAGATCATAAGAGAGAACACTGAGGCTGCCAGTTCAACAGCCCCATGTGTCAAATGAACTTTTCCTTTTCCGCCTTTTCATGGAACGTCATGGGTATCAATAATAAGATCCTGAGTGTCCAAGAAGAGGTTCGCAGGGAAAACGTTGATATGTTTGTCCTTATTGAAACTAAACTTAGGAAGAACATGATTGCTAAGGTCATGAATAAGTACTTCAGTGACTATGCCTGGGTTTCAAATTCTAATTCTCATCCTTTAGGAAGAGTTCTTGTCCTCTAGAAAGTTAGTAGATGCAAAGTTCGTCTTTTTGGTGAAAGTGATCAAGCCGTTCACTTAGTAGTGGAGAAAGATGATGTTCCTTTCGAATTTACTGCTGTCTATGGTCATAATTACGATTGAGATAGATCTAGGCTTTGGTCTGACCTGGTTAGTTTTCAAAGAGATGCTAATAAACCGTGGATTATTGTTGGTGATTTTAATGCTGTTAGAAAGAATGAAGAGAAGTTTGGTATTCAACCTCCTTCCAGAAGATCCATGGAAGAGTTCAACGACTTTATGTTGGACAGTTGTCTTTTTGAGATGACTCTTAGCCGTCATTTTTTCACGTGGGATAACCATCAAGAAGGAGAGGGGTTCATCACCTCAATAATAGATAAGATCTTATATAATGAGGTTTTCCAGAACAAATTCAATCTTTACCATGGTGAATGTATCTCTAATACGACCAGTGATCACAAAAGAATTCTGCTGAATGTTGGGGAAGTTAAGAAGAAATGTTCTCCTTTCAGATTTTTCAATAAGTGGATGAGTCATAAGGATTTTGAATCGATTATTAAGGATGCCTGGAGTTCGAAGGCTCAGGGTTTTTCCACTTTCAAACTTTATAGAAAATTAGAATGTCTGCGTGGGAAGCTCAGAGTTTGGAACAAGAGAAGCTTTGGAGATGTGTTTGAAAAAGCTACTATTACTAAAGATGAGGCTCTTCGAGCTCAAATTCTTGCTGATCGAAATCCTCTAGATGCCAACCTCAGAACTATTGCTAATAACCTTAGGAAAGAGGCTAATGATGCTATGCTTACTGAAGAAGCTTTCATCAGACAAAAGTCTCGGGTCTAGTGGTTAAAAGAGGGCCGGCAACTATAATACCAATTTTTTTTATTCCTCTCTCAAAACTAGGAGAGTTAGAAACACTATTAATTTTCTCAACATTGATGGGGTCATTAGTAGTGTCGATGAGGACATTAAGAAAGCTATTAGTGGTTTTTATAAAAATCTCTTCTGTAAGAAAGATGAGGGTCATGTTTGGGATGGAGAATGGAAGGGGCCCCGCGTCTCTATGGCACAAAATGTTGTTCTTATTGGTATGGTAACAAGGAAAGAGATCGAAGATGTTGTCAAAGAGCTAAAAGAGGAGAAGTGCCTTGGCCCTGACGGATTTCATGGGTACTTTTTCAAACATGCTTGGAATGTCATTGGCGACAATGTTGTTGAAGCCATCAATGATTTCTTTATAAGTGATAAACTCCTAAAAGAGGCCAATAAAACTTATATTACGCTTCTTCATAAAGGAGATGATTCTTCTTTGATCACTAATTGGCGTCCCATTTCCCTTTGTAATACTTTCTATAAGATTATTTCTAAGATCTTAGTCAAAAGGTTGCAACCTATTCTTTGTACTATTATCGATGTGAATCAATGCACTTTCATCAAGGGGAGGAGTATTAAAGATGCCATTCTATTATCCAATGAGATCATTAGTGACTTCAAGAAGAATGGTTCTAATATGTGCATCCAAGCCGACATCTCTAAAGCTTAAGATTCTATCAGTTGGAAGTACATTTATTCCATTTTGTTCAAAATGGGCTTCTCTTGCAAGTGGATCAACTGGATTGAGTCCATTTTCAACTCCACCTCTTATCAAATTCTTATTAATGGTGAGCCTACGGATCCCATCTTTCCTTCCAATGGGGTGAGACAAGGTGACCCCTTGGCTCCCTATCATTTTGTTATTGCCATGCAGAGGTTCTCAGAGGTGATGAGGAGTAAGTGTTCAGATGGCTCTATTCAGCCTGTGCATGTCTCTAAATCCCATTTCTGTTCCCATCTCATTTTCGCCGATGATTTAATGATTTTTGTTAAAGCTGATCTCAAGAATGCAGGTAATATCAAATCTATTTTGGATCATTTTGGCTCAATGTCAGGCTTATCTATTAACAATAATAAAAACAACATCTTCTTGGGTAAGATCAAGGACATGCAGGATATTTCCAACATGTTGGGGATCAAGGTGGGCAATGTGGAAGGTGCCAACTATCTTGGTTTGGCTCTGTTTACTGGAAAGTTAAGCAGGAAACATTGCCAAAGGCTTCTAGGCAGAATTAAGAAAGATTGGAATCATGGAAGGCAAATATGTTGTCTCTGGCTGGTAGGGTGGAATTAGTTACTTCCACTTTATCCTCTATGTACCTCTACTGGTCCTTCTCTTTTCCTATTCCTAGCTCTATTCTTGAGGATATTGACAAACTTTGTACGAATTTCATTTGGGGTCAGTCAGATTAAAAAAAAAATCCACCTTATTAAATGGGACATTATTACCCGTCCTAAGGAGGGAGGGGGTCTTGGTATGAGGAAAGCCAAAGATGTTTCTGTTGCCTACCTTATTGCCAATGATTGGGATATAGCTAGTAAGAAAGATACACTTTGGGTGAAGTGGATTGGTGAAAAGTATTTTAAAAAAGAGTCCTTTTGGAGTATTAATATTTCCACTAATTTTTCCTGGCTTGTTAATAGCATTCTTAGAGCCAGAGATATTTTAAGACCTCATTTTAAATTCAAGATTGGTTTGGGCAATAATATCTTCACTTGGTTAGATCCTTGGTGTGATGGCAAGTTTCTGATTGATCTCATTGGTGCTAATATGAGAATTAGAGCTAGATTGCCTATGCACTCTAAGCTGAGTTCTATTATTTGTAATAGAAACTGGTCTATTCAGTGTTCCAAACATTCCAGTATCCTGAGTCAAGTTTTGAAAAATATTGAGATCTTGGCCGTAAAGGATGATCATTTCCTATTTGATGATCATGAGGAAGTTAATCTTAAAATCTTTTGGAATGCCGTTAGAGACAAAGGTGTAGTTAACCCTCACTTCATATGGATTTGGAAGGCTAATTTCCATATGAATGGCAAGTTCCATGCTTGGAAAGCGTTGCACAATAAGCTCCCAATGTCTGATTATGCCAGAAGAAGGGGGATTTCTGTGGTTTCTATTTGCTTTTTATGCACCAATGCTTATGAAGACACTACTCATATTTGTTATGGCTGTTCTTATACCCTGTCCTTGTGGAAGATTGCTATGGACCAGGATATCATCTCTAACATTCTGAGGAATTGGATGGATATGACCAAGTTCAAGAGAAATAGAGAATCTACCATTGCTATCCTCATCATTTATCATGCTTGGCTCGAGAGGAATAGAAGGGTGCATGACAATGTGTACATGTCCCCCACCAATTTGTGGAGAAGTATTTTCAGTGATTTCCTTGGTTTAACTGAGTAGTTGCTTTTGGTTAGTCTCTAAGGGGGGAGAGTTTATCCTTTATGGAGTGGCAAAATTTGCCCTTAGCCTTGTCCCTTGGTTCATTCTCAAGCTGCTGGTGATATGCCTTTCTGGATAAGAGCAGGTTGATGGCTGAAGTGGTGGTTGCTGCTGGGTCTCTTTGTGCTCCCCTCTCACTGGTTATTTCAGTGATGGTTGAGTTTTTTTTTCTACTGGTGTTTGTTGGATGAGGCAGTCTCTTGGTGTTGGTTTAAACCCCTCTCACGGTTGTGATATGAGCTGCTTGTTTGAAGAGTGGTGATGCTTGTATTTTGCTTCAGTTTCTAAGCTTTGGTTACTGAGTTTTGGTTTTGAGCTTCAGTTACTGCTTGTATGAATGCACCCAACATATATAGACGTTTTGGGTACTGAGTTGCTTGCTTGGAGAGTGTTGCTTCTTGTGAACTATTATTTTGTTCTAATACTAATGCTCAATGCTCTTTCTTCTGGAGCTAATCTACCCTTTATGGCTGAGTTTTGGAGGTGAAGTTGCTGCTGTGTTTGTTCTGGGCCTCTTCTCATGATATGTTGATCTGCTTGTTGTGATTTATCCTTTACTGGCTGCTCTGCCTTGTCCCTCATGTGCTGGCTGCTGTGGTGTTGTTTGGTGGATGCAACTGTTGTTGTTCGTTTTAGCTCCTGATCTTTGGTTCTGGATGGATGGTGAGCTGTTGTCTTCTTGTTGTTTGGATGCTCCCCTCTCACTCTTGGAGTGATGGTCGAGTTTGGGTTTGATGTGCTGCGTCTGTGGGTTCGGTTTGCTCCCATCTCACTGATGGTCAATGATGGTCGAGTTTGGCTGGATGATGAGCTGCTGCCTTTATGTTGTTTGGATGCTCCCCTCTCACTCCTGGAGTGATGGTTGAGTTTTGGCCTGGCTATGTCCTAGTTCTTGTGGTGGTCTTGGAGTTATCTACATGGGATGGACCCTTTTGCTTTTTTTTCTTTTCTGCTGGTTTCTTCTATTTTATGGTTCTTCTCTTGGTTGGTTTCTAGTGATGGTTAAGTCCCCACATGATTGGGCAATGATGCTCCCCTCTCACTAGTTGTTCTTTGCTATGGCAGTGGGATCTTGCCTGCTGGACTTTTCTTTCTCTAGCTACTGCTGCCTTGTGCTCGAGTTGGGTTTTTATTGGTGGCAGCTGTGGCTTCCCTCCCAATCTAGAAGTGATGATCGAGGCTCCCTTTTTGGTTTCCTAAAGCTTCAGACCTCTTGTAGGTTCGGTTGCTCATCTCCTGGTTGGTTTGCCTTTAATTGGTTGAGCTTAACCTTCGGGAGTGGCAGAGCTCTTTCAAGTTTGGTTTTATGTTTTCATGCTTATGTTGGATATGGCTTTTGTGTGTTGGAGGATGGATCGAACCCCTTTCATCTGTATATGATGTTGAGTTTGTACTTCTTTCTACTGTGTTTTCTGGGGTGAGATCTGGTGATGGGGTTTGTTAGATGTTTCTGTTGAACACAACAATGCTTTTTGTTCGCTCTTGTTGCTCCCCTCTCACTCTAGTAGTGATGGTCGAGCTGGTGTTATGCAACTGCATTCCTCTTTATGCCGAGAAGGTTATGTTGGTTAAGTTTGTTTTTCTACTGGTGCTCTGGCTTCTCTGTGATGAGGTTGGTCCTTTTCTGGTTCCTTCTCTGTGGATGGTGCTGCTGGCCTAGTGGGTTCTTGTAAAGACCAAGTCTCTACTATAAACATGATAAACAAAAACACCAATTGTGTAGCAGCAAAAATTTAAAATCTTGACTTTATTCAAAATGTATAAAGAGTACATTACAAAATTTTCCCAAATGGGAAGTACAACTTTATACAAAAACAAGGATCTAGGTAGAGGAATACTTAGACTAAGCCAAGATTGTCTCCAAACAAAACAACTTAAAACATAAGAGCAACTATGATCATGCAATCTATATGCTCTTCTTCTTGTCCTATCCTTAGCCTTAGGTTCACCAAGCTTCCATGCGCACTCTGATCCTAACCTGGATGGTTGGGGTCATCCAGTAAGAGAAAGATAAAAGGTATGTGTTAATAAAATGATAATGGCAATCATAAAGTTAAGCATAGTAATCCATTAAGGTATTTCAAGAAGTGAGAGCAAATGAGTGAATAAGATTCTAGAAAAACTGCCACATTTAAATATCAACAAATATTACAATTGCATGAATATAAATTATGACACAACATCCTCTCAATGTAGGGTGAGGCACCTACCGGACCTCACCAATGGCAGGGGGACTAAAACCCCAGTGCCTAATATATAAAATGGCAGGGGGACTAAAACCCCAGTGCCCGGCAGGGGGACTAAAACCCCAGTGCCCTGTGGGTGGTTTGTACTCATGTACACTACATTATCAATTGGCCAATAACTATATCATGCATAACATTCACTTGGCAGTAGAGTGAAAAGTAGATAAATATAACAACATAGCATTGGGAATAACACCCAAGAATAAAATAAATTGGCCATCATAGGCCACCACAATAATATCCAAGAACTCCAACAAGTAAAGGAGCCAATAAAGCAACAACATTATACAATGTTTCCAAGTATTTCAAAAGAATGAGCCACATAGGCAATAATAAGATTAAGCATTTCCAAGTAAAGGAGGCAACATATGTAGTAGCATGATTCACATGATTCAATTGAATGAGCCACAATGGCATTAGAAACATGAAATAAGTAAAGAGCCAATAAATGAAATTAGAAGGATAACAAGGCTAGCACAACTTTAAGGTAGGGTTGGATAATATCCCAACTGAAGAGTAGGTTGATTACACAATATACATTCCACATTCATTTCACATTCAACATAGCTATTCACAAATAGGATCCACATACTGAAATAGGGCTCACATACAAAATAGGTTTCACATACCTATTTTTTTTAATTACCATAACATCCCCCAAGTTGATTGCATCCAATTCCATAATTCCCTAGTTACATTATTACACATGTATTAATATATATAATGACATAAAACATAGGAAAAACTCTAATTTTACAAAACCACAATTTAGGGTTCAAAACCAAGCCCAAATGATTAGTCATATTCTCCTGAGTAATAAAACATATTTTATTTTCCAATTTGGAGTTACAATGAATTAATTAGGTATTTTAGAACATTTTATACTCTTAAAAAGCATTCAAGGAAAACTTCAAAAAATCATTTAGAATCAGGCTTCAAAAACCACAAAATCAGATTCTACATGAAAAATCCTTTCCATCGACTATTTATTCGTATTTTTCTGACCAATGGTTGATTTACTATGAATTAAGTAAATCTGACCAATCAGATTGCAAGAAAACCATAGCATGACAGTTATTTAAATCAAGATGTAAATCAATGTAAATAATAGCTGAAATGACTAAAATACCCTTGCTCTTCAAATCAAATTAATTAGAATGATGAGGGTAGTATGGTCATTTGGAAACATATCTTTGTTGGTGACAAACAAATGCAGGATGTGAAATTACACAAATGCCCATGCTCGTTTGTTTAACTCGATTAAGAAAACAAGGACACCATTGCCATTTTCACATTTCGATTACCTGCAGTCGAGAAGCAAAACAAAAGATGAAAGGACGAGATTGCCCCTGTCATAGCAATCAACCAAATAAGGGGGCAAGGATGCATTTGTCATTACACGACCATGCATCTTCCTACCATAGCCATGGCGAGGAAGCTGCGCGCCGGCTTGGAGAGCCAGAGGCGTACCAAGGGAAAATGGGGTTGTAGATGGATTCCCCATTTTTAGACAAATGTGTTAAACCCACATAGATGCTCACACCTACTTAGAAGCTTCGGGGAGGCTCCGCAGTCGGCAAAGAACAGGGGAAGAAGACTGGAGCCGAAACCGGCACCTGAGTATGTAAAAAAACGAAATAAAAGGTCAGAAAAGCTTCGCGGACTCAAGGCGAGGTCAAAGCAACTCTTTCCGCAGGCGGAGGAGCACCTAAACATCATACGAGTCGGCGCCGGGGGAGGTCATGACCGTGGTCTATAGGACCAGGCGTTCGGGGGTAACTCAGGCCAAAATGACAAGTGAGGAGCGAAGAAAGTGGGTCAAGGATGCTCACTGCTAAAGGAATTGGATTGAAATGCTCGGGAGGATGAGTTCTCGGCCGCCGTTGCCAGAGATGCACTTTGAGCAGGTTGGGGTGACAGGGGTGAAGATGGGTGAAATTGGAGGGAGAGGAAGAAGGCTCAGAACCTAAGGGTCGTCCACGATCCTTTAAGTAGGCAGAAGAAGGACCGAGGTCGCCTCTGCGACTCGAGGGTTTGAGAGGAGGGGAGAGGTCGTTTTGGGTGTAACGCCACCAGGGAGAGAGGGGCAATGAGCTATGGCTCATTCAAACCGGCGGCGTGAGGTGGAGCTAACGGCGAAGGAATCACGTTAAACGGAGAAGGAGGGAGGGAGTAAGGAGCTGAAGAGCCTAGCTGATGGGTTTGTCCTAACGGCTGGAGGATGAAGATGACCTCCTCACCGTTGGATCGAGGGTCCAACAAGTCAGAGCTGTCAGATGGCACGCAGACCCAAGGGGTGCGTGACTGATGCATTGAAGCCAAATCATAGCGTTACAGAATCATTTAAATGAAATCGATTAAAATCCCTAGTTATACTTTATTAAAAGCTCATAAAATGGATTTGAAGGGTCAAATGAAGTCCAAATGACACCAAATTTGGACCACATGCTCATGTTAGCATTTAGAACGATGCTATATAATTAGATTTCGTATTTATATCCAATAAGGCCCTTAATTAATATATTGCTCATTAAAGTGTATTTTAACACATTAAAAGATGTGAATTATTATGAAATGACTATATTAATGCAATTAGTGAGTCAAATTCGAGGTGATAGATATATATGAGTATTAAGAGCAAAATATCAATCTTTAAATATGTTTTCACACATTTATCATCAAATTGGAGGAGAGAGAAAGTAAAGAGGTCAATATACTCATAATTAATTCAAATGCTTATTATTATTAATATATTTATCCAAAAAGCTCCAATTTAATATTATCTACTTATATCCATACTTAATGAGCAAATTATATTATTAACCCTCACTTATCTCTTTAATTGGGTTATTTGTGCAAACACCCCTCCATTATCATAAATGAGGGAAAAAGGTGATTTTAAACATTGAATTGTGCTCAAATTGCACAAGGGGTCCAAAAAGAATATAAAACAAGGGAAATTTATGAAAATGGTCCAAATGGACTAGAAAGCAAAGAAAAGCTCAAAAGTGGGTAAATTGCAGGGAAGACCCTGAATTTCAGTATGTTACAGTTCTGAAGATTATCTTCTTGGTTGGTTTGGCTATGGGTGTTGAGCTAATCTTTCGGGAGTGGCAGAGCTCTGTTTGGAAGTGGTTGCTACGTGATGGAGCTTTGATTCTGTTGGTTATAGCTGTGTCTACCCTCCCAATCTAGTAGTGATGATCGAGGTTCCCTCTTTTGGTTTTATGAAGCTTCAGACCTCTTGTATGTTTGAGGCTCCCTTCTTTGGTTTTTTTCAGTTGTGGGCTCATAGACCGGTTTCTTCTGATGTAAAGATAGATAGATAATTTCTTTTTGAGTTGATTCTTGTTAAGGAGTCAACAAGAATTGTACAAACACAAAAAGAAAAAATGAAAAAAAGCAACAGGAGTTTTGACCAACCAAAATATTAAACTAATGTCGTCATTGATTGATAACATCAGTAGGGTACTTAATGGTTGATCATTTAACTTCTAATTGGTCTAAAATCTGACCTAAGGGGGTGACCATAGGTTTTCACCATCAATTGACACCCTTGATCACCACCATTAGTCGTTATGAAGACAACACCATAGGGTTGTTGCAATGGTACCATCATCGGGTCATGGTTTATAGAAGAAATCAGCTTAAAACCCTAAAATTGACCATTGGTTGATAGGTGCTTAGCACCATAGGTTGTCAAACCAACCTGATCCAAGTCATATTACACCTTAGGAATAACATACACATGATCACATGTTCATATATAACTGAAATCAGAATAGGGAACATTATAAAATTCGAAATCCAAGTCAAGCATAGCTTTTTAGTGCATGAATCATCATTTTCAAGCAAGAACATGATCTAGAAAGCTTATAGTAAGCAATAAACGTGGAACAAGTTATAAAACTGGCCTCTAATAAGAAGATGAAACCCCACACAGAAGAAATCTCTAGCATGTAGGGTAGAAAATCCAAGAATAATCTATGAATTCGTCCATCTAGCACCTCTCTTTATCAAATGAGCAAACCCTAAGCATAAGGAGCAAGAAACGTAGGGTTTTAGAGATTTAGAGCAAATTCTACCATGGAACGAAAAGGTTCCAACATGGAGGAATATAAGAGAACAAAGGAATAAATGGAGGAAAGAAGGGAATTCTTACACTTTTAGGTCAAGATCACTAGAAGGAAGCTTTTTGAACCCTAAAATGAAGTCAATTTCAACCTTAGAACCTTTCTCCAAGAAAATCCCCACTTTCTTCTTCCTTGGGAAGAAAAAATTGTAGATGGATAGAGGGAGAACGAGGTTGGGAGAAGGAGGGAATTGGTGGAGAGAAAATGGCTCATTTTGGTGCTTGGGGATAAGTATATGACACTTTAAGATAAAGAAAAAGTTGAAATTCTAGTATCTCTCCAAGTGTCCATGGCCTTAATTTATTAAGAATATACAAGAACACACACAAGCATCTCCCCCATCATGTGTATAGACCTGATTAGATTTCCTTTGTCGAATTTCCCATCCAATCAAATAATTCATTAGTTGATAGCTACTAAAGGTAGCTCATCCGTGAAGCAGAAAACCCTAAAATACCCTTGGAGAAAACACCTTCAAACCAAGGTTTAAATAGGCATCCCTTGGATAAAAAAGCTCAAGAATGATGAGAGAATATCCAAGGAACAAAATGCAAGTGATAAATTGCAAAGAAAACCTCTCAATTGCGTAAATTGCATAAAAGTCCAAAATGTGCATAAAATTGCATAACTTGCTCAAACAGTGTTCAAATTGGACCAAATTTGAAACTTAAGCTTGTGTTATGATTTCAAAGTATATAAAAAGGTTATATTAGGGTTATAATAATTGAATTATGATAATTAAGCTTGTTTAACTCATTAAGCAAGTTTAGGGGCCTTACAACTATAAACCCCTAACAGAGATTTCATCCCCGAAATCCAAGGTAAACGAAGATGGGTACTTCATTTGCACCTCATACTATTACCTTCATAAGGTTACTTTTATATCATGGTGATGTCACATCATTCATACATATCTCCTCTTGGGTTAGCACAAAACCCCCCACCTAAGAAGACATTCTCAATATGGAATGTAAAAACTTGTTGTGTCATCTGTACAACTCTAGTAGTAATGTTCAAATTTAAATTCTAGCTATCATCCTAAAATTATATCTATTGTATCAACACATTACTCAAAAGTCATACTTGCTAGCTTTTTACCACTCATGGCATGTGTCCCATACCATTCCTTGAGGCATAAAAAATAGGCAATGTATCCATCCTTTTTTTTTACACTGGAACACTTGTCGATTCTTTTTCATCATAAAAATAAATACTGACACTAGAACCTGTCATTCCATACTAGGAAACATCATTCCTAGTCAACCTTGTTAGGGGTGAAACAACAACACTATCTTAACCTTACTAGGATTTACACAACCTACTTAGAAGACATATCATGATCCCATAAAGACATTTAGTCAACCCCATCTCACTCTTATTCAACTTGTCTCATAGCTATTGCTACTTCGGAAACCCTAATGTTTTTGAATAAATATTGATCATATTTTTGACTATATTTGAAATACTTTGACATGTCATCATTTAAAGCTTGATATAACTTATATGACAAGACTGGAACACTTTGTTCCTCGTATTCATAAATTCTATTTGTACACTGGTTAATCTAATAGACATAACTCTAAACTCATCATGGTCATGTGAATTATGTCATCGAATCTAACTTTTATGCATTGATATTTGATCATAGGTTTATCTTAAAGGAACACAATATCACATATCTATCCTTGATAGGGGTCTTACCCAGCTATCACTGAACCATACACAACATTATAGAATCATTTTTTTAAACAACATTTAGAGGGTCATCATCAACTCTCTCTCTAAGGGAGAGGAATACTTGGAATGTTTATTTAATAAACATCTTCAACCTTCACATATTTTCCATATTGTTGATACATCTTGGATACTATGATTCATTACCTTGGTATCCACCTCATGTGCTATAAGAAACTCACATCCTTATCTCATCTACTTTTACCAACATAACAAATATTAAGAAATATAAGAGGAGTCTTTCTAATTATTGGAAGGCTCAAAAGCAAACTCATCACAAACTTTATGATCTTGGAACCATAGTCCAAGAAACATTATGCTATAATAAGCTATGCACCCTCATGTTTACAATGAATCCACACATACCAAGTGGCAATGATCCCCTTGAAAGTTGTTCCCTAGAAAGAAAAGACATAAAGGGAAACACACTTCCCATACCATAGTAGTATTTTTCAAGAGTCGCTAGAAAAAGGTAACCAATTCTATTTTCATCATGCAAGTTACAACTTCTTATGTATCATTTTACTTTTTTCATTTTGGGTTCCTTGCCATTATCATAGGAATCATCATGATTAACATATCTCATTACTCCTTCCTTGATGACTATTTATCACACTTGGTATGTTCTCTTATTTTATTATGTTTTTCAACCACTTATCGACAGGTTAATCATCATATTCCACATTTTATTTATTAAGTTGGGATCATCTCCCTTAATTTCTTTCACATGCCATGCTGATTTTTCATTAACACTTTCTTACACACATATGTTGGTCTGAGATTAACTCAGGTTCCACCTTATTTCTTTGTCATTGTTCCCATTCATCTTCTCATTTTTACTTGTTATAGGAGTTCTCTATATCTTATGCGGATTTCATACCTTGATTCACTTTATAAGCATATAATTGTTTGACTTTTACTTTATTATCTTCTTGAATCACATCTTAAAGAACTCCTCTTTTCCTTATTTGTATTCAAATTTAGATTTCATGGTGTTGTATCTTTCTCTTATATTTACCAAACATTCAAGTTTTGATAGATAATGATGCAATTATCATCTTCTTTAAGGTAGGATTGAGATATTCACACCATGATTTCTTATTCATTATGCTATTTAGATTGTCTCAAAATGACTACTTGATCAAAGTAATAAGAAAGATAACAGTCTAAGAGTTCCATAATTACCTTTTCTTCAATAATTGAATACCTGGCCAGGGCACCCAAATACTGAGATTAGACAGTATGCACCATATTTTTATGTCGTATTCCTAACTTAGATATCATCCTAGTCCTAAGTCCTAGTGTTCATGTATACTCAGTGAACCTAAAGCTCTGATACCAACATGTGAGAACCCATTACACTAAACTAAACGAGATTACTCAAAACATAAAACACAATCAATCACTAATTAATCACATACCCAAAAATATGGGTAAATTAAAACCAGTTTCAACATCAGCACCCACTCAGAAACATTTGCATAAGAGCCCAACATCTTTCTTATATCCATACTATGCCAAGAATTTGATACAAATTGTTCTATTGTCTTAGCCACAACATATATACACAGGAGAAGAATATTTGTATATGAGATACAATCAATCATTAATACGCTAACAAAAGTCCAATTCATTTGAAACACCATATACAAACTTTTCTTGCCCATACCTGAGAGTACAAGGAAGAATCTAGGACACACTAGACATCTAATCAAATTTATCAAAGATTCATTACTATACCTCCTCTTTGTTGCCACATGTTTATTTTGTCACTTCTGATTACCTAAAAAAAGATGTGTCGAACCACAAGGGTGAGACCCATGTCCCAGCAAGAGATATAACCTCCAACAATGTTTATTGATTACAACATTTTAAAGTAATTAAACAGTTAAGCAGTTTAATCAGATATAACAAATAAAATCAGCAATACTGATGATTACCAAAATACATAAGGATCCAATAATAACTATCATCATTAGCCAGACTACCATCCTTTATCTTGTTGACAATATAAGAAATTCCATAGCATATGCATATCTAGCATCATGAGAAAGTCTAGTAACATAGCATAGCTAATAACATGAGCATGTCTAATTGGTTGAATATATCAACATTATAAGAAGAGCTAACAAAATAAGCACAACTATCTAGATAAGCATGATTAGTAGTATATGCATCTCTAGTTATAAAGACATGGCTAGTAGTATTAAACATAGCTAGCAACAACATCTTTATCATCAGTGTCAGTATATTTGACAACATAACCATGTTTACAACATGAGCATAGCTACAACATAAGCATATCTACTATCTCTTATTGTACTATACATGATCTCAGTGAAAAGAAAGCAAACAAGGGTTATCATCCAATATGAAGCGTTGTGTATAACCCTAAATAGATATGCTACATGGCTGTCTTACATCTTTTATTATGTCGTGGGGAATTTGAATCGTACCATTCAAAGTCCAACCGACCCTTGTAAAGGGATATTCACTTATGTACAAGATCTAGGAGTGTCAGTATGAGTAAAAAGGTAGTGACATATCAGTCAAAGCTGCCACCACAACGACATATAGTCAAGCTGATAACCACTAGTCTGACTTTGGTACAGGTCACAACACTAGAAATTAGGGTATTCAAATCCAATGAGGTACAACCGCAGTTGTCCTCTAATCACATCATATTATAATCACTGAGACACAACCGCAACTGTTCTCAATCACATCAGATGTATGAGGCATGACCATAGCCAACCTCCACAATCTGCATTGTGGATGACAAGGATATATCCTCAACCTGCCACCCCCACAAACTCAACAATATGCACTCTGAGTTTCCCTTAGGAATACTCGTTTCACCATCCAGCAAGTTCTGACACTGAAGATGGCTCTACGGTACAAGGCACTACATGATTAGAGTTGCACTTAGTTATGCCAATTGGGTGAATTAAGGCTGCATTAAACAAGTAGATATACAAACCCTAATTCACTTCTAGCAACCATATAAATATCAAAATTTGAAAATATATAAAATGTATGAAACATAATTTCTCATCTCACCATCACATGGTACTATTCACTTGCCATTCATGAGACTACACTAGTCATCATATTATCACAAGATATAAATCCTTTTCACAATATCACAAGGTATCAACCCTTATCAACATAAGAGAATTACACCTCATTCAGGGCTCAACCATGCCCAAAGGTCATTAAGACCATCATAGTATTCCTTGCAAGATCATAATTATCTTTGCATGCCTTATAACAAGGCTCAACAACATCACTTACATATAATACACCAGATCAGCAAAATTCTTGGGAGTAGAAGACTTTCTGCTAAGCACGTCTGCTACCACATTCGCCTTACCAGGATGATACTCGATAGTGCAATCATAATCATTGATCAACTCCATCCACCGACGCTGTCGCATGTTCAACTCTTGCTGTGAGAAGATGTACTTTAGATTCTTGTGATCTGTAAAGATCTGACACACTTCCCCATAAAGATAGTGTCTCCAAATCTTTAACGCATGAACCACTGCTGCCAGCTCCAAGTCATGGGTCGGATAGTTCTCCTCGTGTTTCTTAAGCTGTCGCGAAGCAAAAGAAACCACATGATCTTCCTGCATCAGCACACAACCCAAACCTTTCTTGGACGCATCACAGAAAACAACATAGCCTTTTCCAGATTCTGGCAAGATCAACACTGGAGCACTGGTTAGGTTTTCCTTCAAACTTTGGAAAGATTGCTGACATCGATCATTCCAAACAAAAGGTACATCCTTCCTGGTCAACTTCGTCATCGGTAGAGCTATCGAACTGAAGTCCTTGATAAACCTCCGGTAGTATCTTGCTAGACCAAGGAAACTACGAACTTCCGTCGACGTCTTCGGCTGTTCCCAATCCGCAACGGATTCCACTTTCTTCGGATCTACTTTGACTCCTTCAGCAGATATCACATGACCTAAGAAAGTCACTTCATCCAACCAGAACTCACACTTACTAAACTTATCATACAACCGATGTTGACGAAGGAGAGTCAACGCTTGACGAAGATGTTGCTCATGCTCTAGCCGGTTCCGACTATAGATCAAGATGTCGTCTATAAAAACTACAACAAACTGATCTAAGAACGGACGAAACACTCTGTTCATCAGGTCCATGAAAGCAACAGGTGCATTGGTTAATCCAAACGGCATAACCACAAACTCAAAATGACCATACCTCGTCCTAAAGGCTGACTTTGGTATGTCATCTGCATTTATCCTCAACTGATGATATCCAGACCGTAGATCGATCTTCAAAAACACTGTAGCACAACACAACTGATCGAACAGGTCATCTATCCTCGGCAACGGGTACTTATTCTTGATCGTGACCTTGTTCAACTGTCGGTAGTCTATACACAACCGCATCGAACCATCCTTCTTCTTAACGAACAACACGGGAGCACCCCAAGGTGACGTGCTCGGTCTGATGAAACCTTTCTCCAACAACTCTTGTAACTGTTTCTTCAACTCTACCATCTCTGCTGGAGCCATCCTATAAGGTGTCTGTGCAATCGGCTGTGTTCCCAGAACCAGATTGATCTCAAAATCGATCTCTCGGGGTGGAGGAACACCAGGAAATGCCTCGGGAAACACATCTGCAAACTCTCGGACCACTGAAACTTCTTCAAGGTTAAGGCCTTTCGCCTTGGTATCCACAACGGTATCCACAACGTGAGCTAAGAACGCCTCACATCCTTGTCGCAACAGCCTATCTGCCACCATAGCTGACACCAGACACGTCGGAAGAATCTTCCTATCTCCCTGGAAGATCCACTTCTCTCCAGCAACATCAAACACCGCCTGCTTGGAACCACAGTCCAAGACAACCTTATACTTCTCTAAGGTATCCATCCCAAGGATAACATCGAAACCATGCATATCAAGTGGTATGAGATCCACCTGAATGCTGTGTCCCGAAAAAGACAAAACACAAGATGGACACTCTTCTCGAAGCAAAGAGGAACCATCAAGAGGGGTTTCTAACAACAAGCTATCCTTCTTACAACTAACAGGTAGATGACAGTTTTCAAGCATACTATAGGCGATAAAAGAGTGTGTAGCACCCGGGTCAACCAGAACAGATATAAAGCAAGAAGAAGACATAGCAGAATGAAATAACTCCATCTGACCTGTCACCACTTGCAGGTTGACTATCGCCTCTGGCTGATTCATGGCATAGAATCGAGCCGTAGCTTGCTGTCCACAACCTCTGCTCCCTTGAGCAGACGATCCAGCTTGAGACGCTTGACCGCGTCCTCGTCCTCTGCTACCACTGGGCTGTGGTCTCTCAGACTTCTGGAAACTCTGCCTCAGTTGCTGCATCACTTCAACATCTCTATTCGGGCAATTGAACTTCCAATGCCCGACTTGTCCACAGAGATGACATGCTCTATTGTCAACTTGTGGCCTAGATGGCCCTGTCACTGCCACCGAAGCTGAGCTGTGCGCCTTAGATGGTGAAGAAACATAACCTTTTCCCTTACTCAGAGACCACTAAGATGGTACACCAGCACTTCTCATCACTGACGGTGCTGAAAACCTGGGTTTCTTGAAGCCACCAAACCTTCGTCCTTGAAACTGAGCAGGTCTTTTAAGAGACATCGACTCTCTTTTCTCCCTTACGGTCCTCTCGATCCGTCGAACTGATTCCACAACCGTAGCAAACCGCTCTCGGTTTTCCAGTGCAGATACAGGGGTTGTCAACTCAGCACTCAAACCCTTCTCGAAACGTCTGATCCGTTCATCATCTGTCGCCGCCATGTGAGGACAGAACCTCAACAGATCCATAAACTTAGCTTCATACTCGGTGATGTTCATCGTTCCTTGCCGCAACTTCTCAAACTGACTGATCTTCTCATCCAGGTACGTCTTCAGAAAGTATCTGGTGATGAACTATCTGGTGATGAACTCGTGCCGAAACACTTCCCAACAGATCACCTCACCAGGCCGCTTCTCTTCCTCGATGGTCCACCAGTGACCAACACTACCCTTCAAAAGGTAAACAACATGCTTTACTTTGTCTGCTTCGGGGATGTCGAGGATCCGGAAAGCCTTTTCAAGACTCGTCAGCCACAGATCTGCATCCGCTGGATCAGCCGTTCCAGCATAATCCGAAGCTCCGACTCGACGAAGCCGCTCAAAGGTCTTCCCAATACCCGATGCTTCTCCATGGGGAACCTGTGCTCACGGAGGAGGCACTGGTAATCGCTCAACCATGAGATTCATCATAGCCATTAACTGCCCCATAAGCTGTTGGTAGGCAGGGTGTTCAAGTATGGCTGGGTCTGGTTGGGGGACCTCAGGCACCCGATCTTCATGTGCCCGTCCATCTACTCCATCAACCGATGCAGCATCACTATGCTCAGGAGCATGTTCTTTGTGGTTTCCAGACATCTTGGCTTTTCTTCTGCTGAGGGCATAAGATTTTTGTAAGATAGCCTGAAGAACTCATAAGAACAGACTCAACCTAGTCCTAGATCCCTGTAGACTCAGCGAACCTAAAGCTCTGATACCAAGCTTTGTGGCAACACATCCCATTATCACACAGATAACGAGGTGTTACGCGAAAACGTGCGGAAAACACCATAACCACAGATTATCAAAAACACGGGTTAATTAAAAACGATTGCGGAAGACTGATAAACTGTGAAACTATTACTTTCCAGTCCTCATCCTGCACAGAAACATATCATATAAATATGTACATTCACAAGATCTGACACGTGTCCACAGCTCAGGAACAACTGTCCATCCATCACATGAGTTCACCACCTGTTCATATATACATAAAGGCCCACATCCGGCCAACAGCAGGATATACAGATATCATCGAATGATCTTCGTGAAACATCGTCAAAACACTGCCAAGGACCTAAGAGTACAGGGATGACTCTAGACTCTACTACAAAACATCCAAAACAACAGCATGTCCATCGCTTGCCTTCTACTGCTCCTCAAGCTGCTCGTCCGCAACACCACAACCACGACCACGTCTACCTCGACCACCTAAAAAGGGTGTAAACTAGCGGAGTGAGACAATTGAACAATTGTCCCAGCGGGCAACATAGCTCCCCACCGCAACCATAGAACCTCAACGAGAGAAACTATAACAGCAATTATAACATGAGCAGATATATAAGAAGCAGTTATATATATATAGCAAGATCATTCTTACCGGCAAGCATACCAGCTGTACTAAAGCGTAAAACCAGATGTCTTTCAAAGGAACATGACTATCAAGATGAGATATATCAACATGTAACAGGATTATTAGAACAGGGTATAATGCCATATAACCTGATTATCAAGATAAGGTAGATTACCACATGACCTGCAAGGTATAACGGAATATTACACAAACAAGGCCTCAACCAATGTTTCGTATTTGATATGACTAGTAAATACTAAACGGCTGTATTACATTTTATTATGCCCTGAGGATTTGAACCGTACCGTTCAAATCCAACCTTCGGTTACGAAACCCAAGACGGTGCCATACAAGGTCAATGGAAGAGCCGGACTCCACGACCTCCCACGTCATGGTCAGTACATGAGTACAACACAAGTAGGACCGCAGTCACATGCTGAAGTGGTCTAAGCCACAGGGTTAGCTCCATAGGCTACCCATTCTCTAGCCCGCCTTGGTACAGGTCACGACGCTAGTAAAACTGAGCCACGAGCCTGATCACCATGCTCTGAGCCATGAACGCATTCATGCTCCATACATCACATATCCTGAGCCATGGGCCTGTTCACCATGCTCTACACACATATCTGAGTCTGCAACCGAAGTTACACTCTTACCTCCTCATTTTCAGGCTAGGAGCAACCTACACATATTCAACAATATGCGCTTCCAGGTTAACCCGTAGGAAAACCTGTTTCACCATCACCAAGTCCTGACGATGATGGATCTATGGCCAGGGCAAACTACATGATGTATTTCACTGTGCTTAATTAGTATCTTTTAGATGGATTGCAAGATTCAACCAAGTTGTATAACATGCAAAGATATAACAGAAAGTAAAGAACATTATATTATGATCTATTCATATCAACCTGATCCATCTTAAGGATCCAACATCACATGTTATCACTTGGCCTCTTGCCAACCATCCAGATCCATCTCAAGGATCATCACATACCACAGGGTCTCAACCCTTCATCATGCACTGCCGTTGTCTCTTAAGGCTCACCTCATCATCATGGGACCAACATATCCTACATACAGCCTCATAGGATAATTATCAAGTAATGATACTCATAAATTTCATAGCCTTCTTATGGCTAAAACATCACCTGCAAGGTTAGGGTGTACTATAATTGAAGATTCAACATAAGGAAGATGCTCACTATCATGAAATATCATTCAAGATAATCTTCTTATCAATATGACAGTTATTTGGTAATCAAGTATGTTAAGTACATCATTAAACAACCATACTGATACTTACCCTTATATCGAGATTGTACAAACAATCAGGGTATATAGAGATCAAGTTGTGTTTACAGAACCAACACTATTATTAACAAGGTCATTACTATGTCATCAACTATTGTCATCTTTATCATGAAGCAACCTTTAATGTAACTGTCACTTAGCATCATTATTACCAACATTATTATCATTAAACAAACTACTAGAGTAGTTATCATCATCTTCTTTATCATTAACAATTAAGCATAAGGGTCACATCATGCATCAATTACATGAGGGCTAACATCATATACATTACTATCATTAGCATCCTTATTGTTTGCAAGGCTACATATTACATTGTTGATATCACAAACACCACCATCGTTTTATTGGTGCATAGCTAACCACTTCCATCACATGAGGGACCGTCACCAAAGAAACTCATACCCTCACTATAGCCTCACAACCCTCATCTAAAGCCTATCACCCAACAAGGGTATCGACTACCACACTATCCCTATCGGCCATCACCCACTACTACCCTATCGGCCAACACACTCTACTAACCCTATCGACCATCACACTCATGCACATAGGGTAGGGTATCGCCCAACATGGCTATCGGCCATTAGGGTATCGCCCACCATGGTGTCGGCCATTAGGGTATCGCCCACCATGGTGTCGTCCATTAGGGCTATCGGCCATTAGGGTATCGCCCATCATGGCCCAAGGCTTATCGCCCAACCCTAACACTCATGGCACTACATGACCCTATCGTCCATCACATGGACAAGGAGATAACTCGACACAAGAGCACCCACTCTATCATCCAACACAAGGACATCCATATCGGCCAACAAGAGGAAGGGTATCGTTCATCTCCAAGGTACTCATCATATCAGCCAACAAACCCTAGCTCACCCTATCGCCCAACACATGGGCAAGGGTATCGGCCAACCTCAAGGACACAACATATCATCCACCAAGGAACCATATCGGCCACCAGAGAGAGCACCCTATCACCCAACCTAGGTCACTATCGACCTCCAACACAAGGAACTCAAACCCTAGATCACCATATCGTTCAACTTAAGGGCAAGTGTGTCGCCCAACACACCCACAAGGAAGGGGTATCGCCCAACTCTGGGTCATCTTCAACCTCCAACACAAAGAGCACAAAACCTAAAAAGCAAGGTATACAAGGAACCTTAAACCCTAGAGAGGGATATCGGCCACTAAGGTACATAAGCAAGATGTACAAGCAAGGAACTAAGCTAGACTACTAACATATAACAAGATCAAAGCTAGAGGTAAAAGAGTTAGGGTTAGAAACTATGCAACCCGCCTTAAGCTCCAAGCTTCAAGGGAGAAGATGCACTCCAAGGTCCAAAGCTATCGTCCACCAGGCTGCTCCAGGAAGGTGTATCGGCCACCACTTCAGCTCCAAGGAAGTGTATCAGCCAACACAAGCAAGATGGCGAGGGATATCGTGCACCAAGGGTGGAGGGGAGACCAAAGGACCAAAGGAGACTAAGGCAAGGAGAAGAGCTACCTATATAGGAAGAAGGGGAGGAGAAACCAAGGTACAACCATGCTATGTGTCGCCCACCCAAGGGACACATGTCCACCAACTCAAGCCACCTCTCATGCAAGCCATAAGGCACTTGTCCAAGATGTGCACCATGTGTCCATCAACCAAGCCAAGCCATCTGGGCGACACAACAAGAGCTACTGGGCAACACACCAAGCAACTGGGCGACACAAGGCTCAAGCAAGCCCAAACAAGGAACTCCAAGGCCCAAACAAGCTCAACTCAGGTCCAAAGGACTCAAACAACAAGCCCAAGCCTTCCTCTCAACCCTAGAGGAAGCAAAGAGGAAAAACATCTCACAAGATGGCAAACTTGCCCACAAAACCCTAAACTTGGGTTATTTGCAAGTAGCCCCTCGAACTCTCAACAAAGCACAACCAAACCCTAATCACCACTAAAGGTGATTAGCAAGCACCAAAGCACCAAGATCAAGCAAAACAAACAGGGTAAACCCTAAACGCAGGTCAGGGTCCTTACAATATGTATATTGGGATTTGTGGATTTAGGATTGGACATGCACACAACCAATTTTATTTGCATTGTATGGAATAAATAAAGGCGACAAATCAAAATTGATCATATCGATAATCCGAAAGTATAGAGCAATTGACGTGGCTCTGATACCACTGTTGGGTTTTTGGAGAGACAGAGAAGGCAGCAGAAACAAAAATTTTCTTCTCCCAAACCCAGTCTAAAAGAATTGCGTCAACATCTATACAGTAGGAAGGATGGTTTGTAGAGGCGTACCTTGTCTCGAGGCTTGCTCGGAGATGTTACCTCGCGGCTTGCGCGGACTTCACCTTCGGTCTTGGATGGTGTCTGAGCAGCTCCTGGTCTCACCGGGACTATCAGGATTGACAACTATCCTCCAAGCGGCAGAAGTCTCCCACCTCTGAAGTAGTCTACACAGACCACCTGGAACTCCGATCTCCTTTTCCCACAAGGAATCGGAAGGAGTCACACCCTCCTGTCAGTGTACTAGTCACCGACACTCTCTCCTGCCACCAGTCACTATTCTGTAGTTGTCTTTCCCTTACCGTGCCTCCCTTATCGGGTAGAACTTGCTCGGGCTCTCTCAGTTACCAAAACCAAAGAGAACTGTAACGTCTGTCTCATGAAAACAAGATTAACTAATGCGGAAGTGTTCATCAAGCAGCGAATTACTGAAAATCACTGAAAATTAAAACTTTTTGCAAAGAGATCCACACGTAGGAAATCTTTTCCATTGAGAACCATTGTATAACATTTACATTCTGGTTCAAACATATATAACCTGTACCATCTCTTTTCAGAGACTACAACATCAGCTGCCTTAGAAACATTATATACAGACAACATACGAATCTCAAGGCATTAAGCCAAAACCTCAGATTGATTTATAAAAAACACTGACTAAAAACTCCGAGGACCTGAGAGTACAGAGACGACACATAGGACTACTATCTATACAACTAGACATGCAGTATCTCCACCTGAGATATTACTGCTGTCCTTGATGCTGCTGTTGTTCCTTCTCTGCTAAAGGTTTCCTGCCTCTTTGTCCGCATCCACCTAAAAATGTTGGATCCCACGGGGGTGAGACAATTGTAAATTGCCCCAACGGGAGATATAACTCTCCACTAAAACATTGTTATTTCAATTTAAAGATATGAAACTGGGCAGAGGATAAGCAGTTTAAAGCATTCTCAACTTTGAAAGCATTGCAACTATTTATGATAGAGCAATATATCATCTATTCTTTTAATAAGGAATAGAAAGAACATGTATATCATTTATCCATCATATTATACCATCATATCAAACTTTTCTTGTGACACTCATTAACTTGATATGTCACCCATGAAACATTCTTGTTTCAATCTGTTGGCCTTAGCCAATCTGCTAAACAGATAAGGAATTACATCTACCATGTACTCATATATCATTAATACATGCATTGGGTTATTACCAATCCTGTGCCATCATTACAGGCTTTGAGCCTCTGCCAGGTATTGGACTCTTCCAAACCTGATTACACCGCCAGGCATTGGACTTTAACCAACCCTGATTACAGGCATTACACCTCTGCCAGGTATTGGATTTGTCCAAACCTGATTACACAACCAGGCATTGGACTTTAACCAACCCTGATTTCACAGCCAGGCATTGGACTTTAACCAACCCTGATTATAGGCATTAAGCCTCTGCCAGGTATTGGACTTTAACCAAACCTGATTACACAGCCAGGCATTGGACTTTAACCAACCCTGATTACAGGCATTAAGCCTCTACCAGGTATTGGATTTCTCCAAACCTGATTTCACAGCCAAGCATTGGTCTGTAACCAATCCTGATTACATGGATCTTGGGATATTCATCCCTATAATTCATCATTTATTGTCACATCCTTCTCTAGGCTTTGAGCCCTGAGGTTAGCCTTCATAGCTTTTCACATTCTTTATTTAATACCATGGTTCCTTTTATTATGTTTATTAAAACATTAACTTTTCTTACAAGAACTTTTATAATCATCTTAGTACCTCTCATTATTCCACAATTATTCTCATGGCTCATAAGGTCCATGAAACATCTGGTCACCTCTTAATAGGCAACATATAACCATTTAGCTCGCTAGGCCATTAAAACATCTTGTCACCTCTCACTAGGTAACAATTAACCTTATGGCTCTCCAGGCCATTAAAAACATCTTGTCACCTATCACTAGGCAACATCTAATCATATGGCTCACAAGGCCATTCAACATCTTGTCACCTATCACTAGGCAGCATCTAACCATTTTATCTCTTGTAATATAATAGTAACACCACTATTCCCTTAATAGGGTTAGGGCTTACTATTCACATCACTTTGGGGTTTCTCATGTCCCATTACCCAATTTAGGGTTAGGGTTTCCCATCTCTCATTAGGATTTCATAGTTATCAAAGTATATCAACTTTGAGATGCTAACAATGAAGTCTTTCATATCTTGATGTATCACTTACCTCATTACTTCCAACTTTCTTAAATTATTAGCTTATCTTGGATTAAGGTATTTCCCATCTTAATCCTTTCATCCACTAACCTATCACTCTTGCCATGAAGTGCATAGGTTATACATAAGAATGGTCCAACTATCTTTAATGATATGGACTCATCCTTAAGTTAGGAATTAACAAAAAGACCATATTAGGTTCTTTTTAAAACAACTTTAAGTCAAGCATAGAGTACCACAACCGTGCAACCAGGAACGGCCGTGCAAGGGATGTCACCACGACCGTGCTACCTTGCACGGTTGTGCTACAAGAGATAACCTCATGAATCATATTTATATATGAATTCTATACTTTTATCCTTTCAACTTGATTAGGTCATATCCACCCTTCAATCAAAAGTATACAACAATGATTACATAGTATACCAAGTCATTGATCCTATAAGCAATTAGGGATTCATCCCTTAATTGGCACTTAATCACTTGGGTACCATTAGGGTTTCAATCTTTGTACCTTCATTGATTATCATTGCTAATCATCATTGGATTAATAGAACATTCATCATCTTAATTCTCAAATATTCAATCACATTGGACCTCCATTACATAAGTTATCCAATTGAATTAGGGTTTCCAATCTTGATTCCTTCAATCATTGAATTCATGGAACCAATCATCAATTGGACCTATAATCATACTTCAATTGAGTTTAATATGTCAACCTCCAACTGATTTGACCCTCAATTGACCCTCAATTGGTCATCAATTAGGGTTTGGAATCAATGATTCATCAACACTAATCAATGCAAGATTGGTTACATTGAAACTATTGAACCATCATTCAAATTGGGTATGACCTGACCCCAAACGGTTTTTAGGTCGTTTGGATGACCTCCAAACGGTCTTGAGACCGTTTTACCATCAAATCACTCAAATCCAAGCCATCCAATTAAGGTTTGGAACATGGGATTGATCACCAAATCAGCAATTGATTACACTTCAACTTAGTGACATTGGATCTTCAATTGCTTAACCATACTCAACCCTAGACCTCCAAACGGTCTTGGGTGACCCCCAAACGGTCTTGAGACCGTTTGGATGAGCTCCAAACGGTCTTGAGACCGTTTGGCTCATCCAACCCTTGGATTCTAGTGAAATTTCATCAAGGTTTGGTCTATCGAGTTGATCAACAAATCAGCACTTAATTGCAATATGATTTGGTACCTTTATACCTTCAATTGGTCAACTATACTTGACCCCAGACCTCCAAACGGTCTTGGGGTGACCCCCAAACGTTCTTGAGACCGTTTGGGTGATCCCCAAACGGTCTTGAAACCGTTTGGGATAATCAACCCAAAATCTCCAATTAACTCATTGGAATTTCAGCACTGTTTTCAATTAGGGTTTGCCCAATTGAATAACCTTCAACTCACGCTTCCTTGGGAGTTAATCCCTAAAATTTGGTGAGTAATTAGACCACATCATTAGAAACAGTAATACCAAACGTTAAACCCTTTGTCAACGCACTAAAACGGTCTTGAGACCGTTTTCCCAAAAAGTTCAATTAAATCAGATTGATAATCAGCACTTAATCCAATTATGTTTCCCTAATTGATTAGCCTTCAACTCACGATTCTTTGGGAGTTAATCCCTAAAATTTGGAGGGTCATCAACAAACATAATTATGAACAGGAATCCCAAACGGTCAACGCTTGGTCAACTCACGCAAATGGTCTTGAAACCGTTTTCCCAAACAGGTCAAGTTAGTCAGGTTGAAAATCAGCATTTAATTCAATTCGATTTGCCTAATTGATTAGCCTTCAACCTATGATTCCTTTGGAGTTAACCCCTCAAATTTGGTGGGTTATCAGCCTACATAATTAGGAACAAAATTCCCAAACTTTAAACGCTTGGTCAACCATCTCAAACGGTTTTGAAACCATTTTCTCCCAAACGGTTTCAAACCGTTTGCCCTTAAACGGTTTGCTGAAACCACATAACCAATCAAATTAAAACGATTTGGAGTAGCTATCAAAACCGTTTGGCTTGGTACTTTTCTTTGGATAAGCATCTAGGATGATTTCATCATCCCCTTCCTTCGAACAACCAAGAACAGCAACCGTTCTTGATGGAAATTGCAGCAAAGGAACAAGAGTGTATCAAATTGAAGAAATCAATCAACAAAGCATAGAGAATTGATGCAATAGCAATGATTATGGGTTTAAGTTATAAAACCCGCCTCCAATTGAGCTGAAAAGATCCAAGATCATGGAAACAATGGTGAATGAAGCTCCCTTCACTATTCCAAGGGTCATCCTCAAGCTTTGAGTGAAAAGAATTGGTTAGGATTGAAGAGGAGATCGAAATAGGAAGGAATCCATAATTTATTTTCGATTTCCACCATGGAATCAAGGAGAACGAAGGTCAAGGCTTAACAACAGGTTGGGGGTCTTCCTCCTGCTCCTCCATAGATTCTTGGTCAGTTTTACAAGCAAGGGGAAGAAAGCAATATGAAAAAGCCTTTGTTTTGGCTTGGAAATGGCACTTTTATAAGAAAATTGATGAGAGAGAAAATGCCTTATTAAAATGCATTTAATCCCAAAAATAGTACCACCTCTTCCTCCTTGGTTTGATTGTATGCAAAGGCAACTCAAAGCCACCGAAATCCCTTCCATTATCCATGGATTAAGGGAAAAGAAAATAAGCACATTAATCCATTATAATACTAATATATCTTTTTGAGTGGGAATTCTTTAACTTATAATAAGGTGAGTGGAATTTCACATACTTAGGATATTTTCGTTCCTTATCTTGGAAAAAGAACGTCCATCCTTATTCAAAATCAACCAATAACATTTTGGTTGACGGCTCTTTAATTAATACAATCATTTTTGCCCTAAATTGAATTAGGGTTTCACTTAAGATTAAATCTTGATTATTTTAATATCAAGATTCTCTCTCCTCCAACTTAATTCAAATGAGATACCCCTCTCATTTTATTTGCTCTACATGATGCCAAGAAACATTAAGGACCTTATTGAAGTGGTAATTTTCATATTGAACCCTAGGTTTTGGGTAAATTGCACATTACACCAAAACTAGGTTTTAATGCACAAGGATTGCTTTATCAGCTCTTTCTTGGTATTCAGGCTATCACAAGGCATACCTCTGCATCATCTTCACTCTCATGATGCTTAGACACATTAGGAACATATTGTCATTTATAATTTACAATTTAACCCCTCAACTTGGGTAATTTGCACTTTAGTCCAAAATAAGCAAACATTGCTTCAACATTGTTCAAACAGGACCAAAATTGAAACATAAGTTTCTCATGGGCCCTAATTACTTTTCCGAAGATAATATTAAGCATCTACTCAACCTTATTAGACAAAACATCTAGGGTTAACACATAACCCAGGTCAGGGATGTTACAAATTATAAACCCCTAACAAAGATTTCGTCCCCGAAATCTCAGAAAAAGGAGGGACAGATTTATTCAATTATCATTCCCTCAAGTCTCCACATAATATCTTTGTATCATGGAGATATCATGGATTTTTTAATCCACACAAGGTTCCTTTCATTAATTCCTCTTTATCACTGTTTACGTTTATGCAAAGCATAAACCCCTAACATATGATGTCCATGTCATTGAAAGGAAGAAGCATAATAGAACATACTTCAATAATCACTCAAGAATACTTATCAAAAGGATAAACATATATATCTAACAGAGATAATTCACTTAGCAAACTCTATGTAATTGGGAATGTTCACATAGTTCTTCCTATTAGTTAGGGATGTCACATAACTTTTCCCTTTTTGTTTAGGGTTGGAATTGCACAAAGCATCTTCTTTTATTGGAATTGCACAAAGAATCTTCCTTTATTGGAATTGCACAAAGCATCTTCCTTTATTGGAATTGCACACAACATCTTCCTTTATTGGAATTGCACACAACATCTTCCTTTATTGGAATTGCACACAACATCTTCCTTTATTGGAATTGCACAAAGCATCTTCCTTTATTGGAATTGCACACAACATCTTCCTTTATTGGAATTGCACAAAGCATCTTCCTTTATTGGAATTGCACACAACATCTTCCTTTATTGATTACATATTCATGATTTCATGATACTCATTAGATTGTCTCAGAATGACTACTTGATCAGAGCAATCAAAAAGACAACAATCTAAGAGTTTCCATACCCACTTTATCATCAATAGTTGTATACCTGGCCAGGGTTTACAAATACTGAGATCAAGTAGTATGCACTTACATGCTATCATATTCCTTGCTATTCATATCATTATACACACATGATTTTCCCTTGTTCCAACATGACTAAGTCATTTAGGAACTCTTTTAAAGCTCAAACTTTCTGTATTAAGGACTGATAACCTAGATTGTAAAGCTAGTATCCAGTCCCCTATATGCATTATTGTTGCCCTAATCTGCCCAACAAGAGCATGATCATAGGATTCTCTATCCTGATCAGGTATTAATGGGGATTCTCAGGCACTCATTCTATTCTTTTCTGAGCCCTTGCACCTCTTCTTGGTGCAACAACATTGCCCTTATAAATGTGTTCCTTGTATTCTCCAATCATTTTCAAGTTCTTCTTCTCCTATGTGAGCAGAAGATACTATCAAATAAACTGGAAGACACTTAGAACAGACTCTACAACCTTAGTTCTATGTCTCTGTAGACTCATCGAACCTAGAGCTCTGATACCACTAAATTGTAACGTCTGTCTCATGAAAACAAGATTAACTAATGCAGAAGCGTTCATCAAGCAGCGAGTTACTGAAAATCACTGAAAATTAAAACTTTTTGCAAAGAGATCCACACATAGGAAATCTTTTCCATTGAGAACCATTGTATAACATTTACATTCTGGTTCAAACATATATAACCTGTACCATCTCTTTTCAGAGACTACAACATCAGCTACCTTAGAAACATTATATATAGACAACATACGAATCTCGAGGCATTAAGCCAAAACCTCAGATTGATTTATCAAAAACACTGACTAAAAACTCCGAGGACCTGAGAGTACAGAGACGACACATAGGACTACTATCTATACAACTAGACAGGCAGTATCTCCACCTGAGATATTACTGCTGTCCTTGATGCTGCTGTTGTTCCTTCTCTGCTAAAGGTTTCCTGCCTCTTTGTCCGCATCCACCTAAAAATGTTGGATCCCACGGGGGTGAGACAATTGTAAATTGCCCCAATGGGAGATATAACTCTCCGCCAAAACATTGTTATTTCAATTTAAAGATATGAAACTGGGCAGAGGATAAGCAGTTTAAAGCATTCTCAACTTTGAAAGCATTGTAACTATTTATGATAGAGCAATATATCATCTATTCTTTTAATAAGGAATAGAAAGAACATGTATATCATTTATCCATCATATTATACCATCATATCAAACTTTTCTTGTGACACTCATTAACTTGATATGTCACCCATGAAACATTCTTGTTTCAATCTGTTGGCCTTAGCCAATATGCTAAACAGATAAGGAATTACATCTACCATGTACTCATATATCATTAATACATGTATTGGGTTATTACCAATCCTGTGCCATCATTACAGGCTTTGAGCCTCTGCCAGGTATTGGACTCTTCCAAACCTGATTACACCGCCAGGCATTGGACTTTAACCAACCCTGATTACAGGCATTACACCTCTGCCAGGTATTGGACTCTTCCAAACCTGATTACACCGCCAGGCATTGGACTTTAACCAACCCTGATTATAGGCATTACACCTCTGCCAGGTATTGGATTTGTCCAAACCTAATTACACAGCCAGACATTGGACTTTAACCAACCCTGATTTCACAGCCAGGCATTGGACTTTAACCAACCCTGATTATAGGCATTAAGCCTCTGCCAGGTATTGGACTTTAACCAAACCTGATTACACAGCCAGGCATTGGACTTTAACCAACCCTGATTACAGGCATTAAGCCTCTACCAGGTATTGGATTTCTCCAAACCTGATTTCACAGCCAGGCATTGGTCTATAACCAATCCTGATTACATGGATCTTGGGATATTCATCCCTATAATTCATCATTTATTGTCACATCCTTCTCTAGGCTTTGAGCCCTGAGGTTAGCCTTCATATCTTTTCACATTCTTTATTTAATACCATGGTTCCTTTTATTATGTTTATTAAAACATTAACTTTTCTTACAAGAACTTTTATAATCATCTTAGTACCTCTCATTATTCCACAATTATTCTCATGGCTCATAAGGTCCATGAAACATCTGGTCACCTCTTAATAGGCAACATATAACCATTTAGCTCGCTAGGCCATTAAAACATCTTGTCACCTCTCACTAGGTAACAATTAACCTTATGGCTCTCCAGGCCATTAAAAACATCTTGTCACCTATCACTAGGCAACATCTAATCATATGGCTCACAAGGCCATTCAACATCTTTTCACCTATCACTAGGCAGCATCTAACCATTTTATCTCTTGTAATATAATAGTAACACCACTATTCCCTTAATAGGGTTAGGGCTTACTATTCACATCACTTTGGGGTTTCTCATGTCCCATTACCCAATTTAGGGTTAGGGTTTCCCATCTCTCATTAGGATTTCATAGTTATCAAAGTATATCAACTTTGAGATGCTAACAATGAAGTCTTTCATATCTTGATGTATCACTTACCTCATTACTTCCAACTTTCTTAAATTATTAGCTTATCTTGGATTAAGGTATTTCCCATCTTAATCCTTTCATCCACTAACCTATCACTCTTGCCATGAAGTGCATAGGTTATACATAAGAATGGTCCAACTATCTTTAATGATATGGACTCATCCTTAAGTTAGGAATTAACAAAAAGACCATATTAGGTTCTTTTTAAAACAACTTTACGTCAAGCATAGAGTACCACAACCGTGCAGCCAGGAACGGCCGTGCAAGGGATGTCACCACGACC
Source organism: Alisma plantago-aquatica (assembly GCA_963693085.1). Lineage (NCBI taxonomy): Eukaryota > Viridiplantae > Streptophyta > Magnoliopsida > Alismatales > Alismataceae > Alisma > Alisma plantago-aquatica. Next base: position 1,506,051,018 of record OY856410.1, on the reverse strand, counting down.
GTGCTACCTTGCACGGTTGTGCTACAAGAGATAACCTCATGAATCATATTTATATATGAATTCTATACTTTTATCCTTTCAACTTGATTAGGTCATATCCACCCTTCAATCAAAAGTATACAACAATGATTACATAGTATACCAAGTCATTGATCCTATAAGCAATTAGGGATTCATCCCTTAATTGGCACTTAATCACTTGGGTACCATTAGGGTTTCAATCTTTGTACCTTCATTGATTATCATTGCTAATCATCATTGGATTAATAGAACATTCATCATCTTAATTCTCAAATATTCAATCACATTGGACCTCCATTACATAAGTTATCCAATTGAATTAGGGTTTCCAATCTTGATTCCTTCAATCATTGAATTCATGGAACCAATCATCAATTGGACCTATAATCATACTTCAATTGAGTTTAATATGTCAACCTCCAACTGATTTGACCCTCAATTGACCCTCAATTGGTCATCAATTAGGGTTTGGAATCAATGATTCATCAACATTAATCAATGCAAGATTGGTTACATTGAAACTATTGAACCATCATTCAAATTGGGTATGACCTGACCCCAAACGGTTTTTAGGTCGTTTGGATGACCTCCAAACTGTCTTGAGACCGTTTTACCATCAAATCACTCAAATACAAGCCATCCAATTAAGGTTTGGAACATGGGATTGATCACCAAATCAGCAATTGATTACACTTCAACTTAGTGACATTGGATCTTCAATTGCTTAACCATACTCAACCCTAGACCTCCAAACGGTCTTGGGTGACCCCCAAACGGTCTTGAGACCGTTTGGATGAGCTCCAAACGGTCTTGAGACCGTTTGGCTCATCCAACCCTTGGATTCTAGTGAAATTTCATCAAGGTTTGGTCTATCGAGTTGATCAACAAATCAGCACTTAATTGCAATATGATTTGGTACCTTTATACCTTCAATTGGTCAACTATACTTGACCCCAGACCTCCAAACGGTCTTGGGGTGACCCCCAAACGTTCTTGAGACCGTTTGGGTGATCCCCAAACGGTCTTGAAACCGTTTGGGATAATCAACCCAAAATCTCCAATTAACTCATTGGAATTTCAGCACTGTTTTCAATTAGGGTTTGCCCAATTGAATAACCTTCAACTCACGCTTCCTTGGGAGTTAATCCCTAAAATTTGGTGAGTAATTAGACCACATCATTAGAAACAGTAATACCAAACGTTAAACCCTTTGTCAACGCACTAAAACGGTCTTGAGACCGTTTTCCCAAAAAGTTCAATTAAATCAGATTGATAATCAGCACTTAATCCAATTATGTTTCCCTAATTGATTAGCCTTCAACTCACGATTCTTTGGGAGTTAATCCCTAAAATTTGGAGGGTCATCAACAAACATAATTATGAACAGGAATCCCAAACGGTCAACGCTTGGTCAACTCACGCAAATGGTCTTGAAACCGTTTTCCCAAACAGGTCAAGTTAGTCAGGTTGAAAATCAGCATTTAATTCAATTCGATTTGCCTAATTGATTAGCCTTCAACCTATGATTCCTTTGGAGTTAACCCCTCAAATTTGGTGGGTTATCAGCCTACATAATTAGGAACAAAATTCCCAAACTTTAAACGCTTGGTCAACCATCTCAAACGGTTTTGAAACCATTTTCTCCCAAACGGTTTCAAACCGTTTGCCCTTAAACGGTTTGCTGAAACCACATAACCAATCAAATTAAAACGATTTGGAGTAGCTATCAAAACCGTTTGGCTTGGTACTTTTCTTTGGATAAGCATCTAGGATGATTTCATCATCCCCTTCCTTCGAACAACCAAGAACAGCAACCGTTCTTGATGGAAATTGCAGCAAAGGAACAAGAGTGTATCAAATTGAAGAAATCAATCAACAAAGCATAGAGAATTGATGCAATAGCAATGATTATGGGTTTAAGTTATAAAACCCGCCTCCAATTGAGCTGAAAAGATCCAAGATCATGGAAACAATGGTGAATGAAGCTCCCTTCACTATTCCAAGGGTCGTCCTCAAGCTTTGAGTGAAAAGAATTGGTTAGGATTGAAGAGGAGATCGAAATAGGAAGGAATCCATAATTTATTTTCGATTTCCACCATGGAATCAAGGAGAACGAAGGTCAAGGCTTAACAACAGGTTGGGGGTCTTCCTCCTGCTCCTCCATAGATTCTTGGTCAGTTTTACAAGCAAGGGGAAGAAAGCAATATGAAAAAGCCTTTGTTTTGGCTTGGAAATGGCACTTTTATAAGAAAATTGATGAGAGAGAAAATGCCTTATTAAAATGCATTTAATCCCAAAAATAGTACCACCTCTTCCTCCTTGGTTTGATTGTATGCAAAGGCAACTCAAAGCCACCGAAATCCCTTCCATTATCCATGGATTAAGGGAAAAGAAAATAAGCACATTAATCCATTATAATACTAATATATCTTTTTGAGTGGGAATTCTTTAACTTATAATAAGGTGAGTGGAATTTCACATACTTAGGATATTTTCGTTCCTTATCTTGGAAAAAGAACGTCCATCCTTATTCAAAATCAACCAATAACATTTTGGTTGACGGCTCTTTAATTAATACAATCATTTTTGCCCTAAATTGAATTAGGGTTTCACTTAAGATTAAATCTTGATTATTTTAATATCAAGATTCTCTCTCCTCCAACTTAATTCAAATGAGATACCCCTCTCATTTTATTTGCTCTACATGATGCCAAGAAACATTAAGGACCTTATTGAAGTGGTAATTTTCATATTGAACCCTAGGTTTTGGGTAAATTGCACATTACACCAAAACTAGGTTTTAATGCACAAGGATTGCTTTATCAGCTCTTTCTTGGTATTCAGGCTATCACAAGGCATACCTCTGCATCATCTTCACTCTCATGATGCTTAGACACATTAGGAACATATTGTCATTTATAATTTACAATTTAACCCCTCAACTTGGGTAATTTGCACTTTAGTCCAAAATAAGCAAACATTGCTTCAACATTGTTCAAACAGGACCAAAATTGAAACATAAGTTTCTCATGGGCCCTAATTACTTTTCCGAAGATAATATTAAGCATCTACTCAACCTTATTAGACAAAACATCTAGGGTTAACACATAACCCAGGTCAGGGATGTTACAAATTATAAACCCCTAACAAAGATTTCGTCCCCGAAATCTCAGAAAAAGGAGGGACAGATTTATTCAATTATCATTCCCTCAAGTCTCCACATAATATCTTTGTATCATGGAGATATCATGGATTTTTTAATCCACACAAGGTTCCTTTCATTAATTCCTCTTTATCACTGTTTACGTTTATGCAAAGCATAAACCCCTAACATATGATGTCCATGTCATTGAAAGGAAGAAGCATAATAGAACATACTTCAATAATCACTCAAGAATACTTATCAAAAGGATAAACATATATATCTAACAGAGATAATTCACTTAGCAAACTCTATGTAATTGGGAATGTTCACATAGTTCTTCCTATTAGTTAGGGATGTCACATAACTTTTCCCTTTTTGTTTAGGGTTGGAATTGCACAAAGCATCTTCTTTTATTGGAATTGCACAAAGAATCTTCCTTTATTGGAATTGCACAAAGCATCTTCCTTTATTGGAATTGCACACAACATCTTCCTTTATTGGAATTGCACACAACATCTTCCTTTATTGGAATTGCACACAACATCTTCCTTTATTGGAATTGCACAAAGCATCTTCCTTTATTGGAATTGCACACAACATCTTCCTTTATTGGAATTGCACAAAGCATCTTCCTTTATTGGAATTGCACACAACATCTTCCTTTATTGATTACATATTCATGATTTCATGATACTCATTAGATTGTCTCAGAATGACTACTTGATCAGAGCAATCAAAAAGACAACAATCTAAGAGTTTCCATACCCACTTTATCATCAATAGTTGTATACCTGGCCAGGGTTTACAAATACTGAGATCAAGTAGTATGCACTTACATGCTATCATATTCCTTGCTATTCATATCATTATACACACATGATTTTCCCTTGTTCCAACATGACTAAGTCATTTAGGAACTCTTTTAAAGCTCAAACTTTCTGTATTAAGGACTGATAACCTAGATTGTAAAGCTAGTATCCAGTCCCCTATATGCATTATTGTTGCCCTAATCTGCCCAACAAGAGCATGATCATAGGATTCTCTATCCTGATCAGGTATTAATGGGGATTCTCAGGCACTCATTCTATTCTTTTCTGAGCCCTTGCACCTCTTCTTGGTGCAACAACATTGCCCTTATAAATGTGTTCCTTGTATTCTCCAATCATTTTCAAGTTCTTCTTCTCCTATGTGAGCAGAAGATACTATCAAATAAACTGGAAGACACTTAGAACAGACTCTACAACCTTAGTTCTATGTCTCTGTAGACTCATCGAACCTAGAGCTCTGATACCACTAAATTGTAACGTCTGTCTCATGAAAACAAGATTAACTAATGCAGAAGCGTTCATCAAGCAGCGAGTTACTGAAAATCACTGAAAATTAAAACTTTTTGCAAAGAGATCCACACATAGGAAATCTTTTCCATTGAGAACCATTGTATAACATTTACATTCTGGTTCAAACATATATAACCTGTACCATCTCTTTTCAGAGACTACAACATCAGCTACCTTAGAAACATTATATATAGACAACATACGAATCTCGAGGCATTAAGCCAAAACCTCAGATTGATTTATCAAAAACACTGACTAAAAACTCCGAGGACCTGAGAGTACAGAGACGACACATAGGACTACTATCTATACAACTAGACAGGCAGTATCTCCACCTGAGATATTACTGCTGTCCTTGATGCTGCTGTTGTTCCTTCTCTGCTAAAGGTTTCCTGCCTCTTTGTCCGCATCCACCTAAAAATGTTGGATCCCACGGGGGTGAGACAATTGTAAATTGCCCCAATGGGAGATATAACTCTCCGCCAAAACATTGTTATTTCAATTTAAAGATATGAAACTGGGCAGAGGATAAGCAGTTTAAAGCATTCTCAACTTTGAAAGCATTGTAACTATTTATGATAGAGCAATATATCATCTATTCTTTTAATAAGGAATAGAAAGAACATGTATATCATTTATCCATCATATTATACCATCATATCAAACTTTTCTTGTGACACTCATTAACTTGATATGTCACCCATGAAACATTCTTGTTTCAATCTGTTGGCCTTAGCCAATATGCTAAACAGATAAGGAATTACATCTACCATGTACTCATATATCATTAATACATGTATTGGGTTATTACCAATCCTGTGCCATCATTACAAGCTTTGAGCCTCTGCCAGGTATTGGACTCTTCCAAACCTGATTACACCGCCAGGCATTGGACTTTAACCAACCCTGATTACAGGCATTACACCTCTGCCAGGTATTGGACTCTTCCAAACCTGATTACACCGCCAGGCATTGGACTTTAACCAACCCTGATTATAGGCATTACACCTCTGCCAGGTATTGGATTTGTCCAAACCTAATTACACAGCCAGACATTGGACTTTAACCAACCCTGATTTCACAGCCAGGCATTGGACTTTAACCAACCCTGATTATAGGCATTAAGCCTCTGCCAGGTATTGGACTTTAACCAAACCTGATTACACAGCCAGGCATTGGACTTTAACCAACCCTGATTACAGGCATTAAGCCTCTACTAGGTATTGGATTTCTCCAAACCTGATTTCACAGCCAGGCATTGGTCTATAACCAATCCTGATTACATGGATCTTGGGATATTCATCCCTATAATTCATCATTTATTGTCACATCCTTCTCTAGGCTTTGAGCCCTGAGGTTAGCCTTCATAGATTTTCACATTCTTTATTTAATACCATGGTTCCTTTTATTATGTTTATTAAAACATTAACTTTTCTTACAAGAACTTTTATAATCATCTTAGTACCTCTCATTATGCCACAATTATTCTCATGGCTCATAAGGCCCATGAAACATCTGGTCACCTCTTAATAGGCAACATATAACCATTTGGCTTGCTAGGCCATTAAAACATCTTGTCACCTCTCACTAGGTAATAATTAACCTTATGGCTCTCCAGGCCATTAAAAACATCTTGTCACCTATCACTAGGCAACATCTAATCATATGGCTCACAAGGCCATTCAACATCTTGTCACCTATCACTAGGCAACATCTAACCATTTTATCTCTTGTAATATAATAGTAACACCACTATTCCCTTAATAGGGTTAGGGCTTACTATTCACATCACTTTGGGGTTTCTCATGTCCCATTACCCAATTTAGGGTTAGGGTTTCCCATCTCTCATTAGGATTTCATAGTTATCAAAGTATATCAACTTTGAGATGCTAACAGTGAAGTCTTTCATATCTTGATGTATCACTTACCTCATTACTTCCAACTTTCTTAAATTATTAGCTTATCTTGGATTAATGTATTTCCCATCTTAATCCTTTCATCTACTAACCTATCACTCTTGCCATGAAGTGCATAGTGACGTGTCTTTTACTACGCGCTAAAAACGCAAGTATACGCGTCGAGTAGTACAGGCCTTGTGAGGCCCGAGTCGAACACAGGGATACTCGGAATTATCGGAGACTCCTACTAACTATTTGCGATCAGCTAAGCCGAATGACAAATTGGGTTTGTTGAATAAAATTAAAAGAAAATAAAAATAAAACAAAGCAAACAATCGATTAAAGGTTAATTTAATCAATTAAAAAAGGTATCTTTAGGATTGCGGTTTCACCACATGTATTCATTGTATTAGATTTTATATAATGCCTCAATCTTCTCTCTCTATCCGGGTAGTGGCCTAAAAATAGAATTGCCCACTGTCGTGGTGCAATTCACTACTTAGGTTTAGGTCGGTTCCACCGTCGTAGTAACCTATTCCCTAAACTAAGTGCATTACAAACGATCTCTCAGTATCCACCATTAATTTTACACCACCTTGTTCAAGGGATTTATCGATTAATGTAGGTTTCATCTCTTTTCAGCTGTTAATTCTTCTTTCGAAGTGATTAAGGGCATTAGATTATTATTATGGTGATCAAGCATAACAATATATGGAGAAAACGAAACTATACCACGGATTTAAGAGAGAAAATATGAATTACTATAATAAAACTGTCATACAATGAATTCCCAGGCTACTCTCGGTCCTAAAGATGGAGGGGATTAGCCTCGCATGTTCATCTCACACAAGTACATGGTAGAAATAGGGGAAATCATATGAAAAACATGAATTGAATAGGAAAACCCCTGAACGGAGAAGAACCAATTGATCCTTTGTGTAGAACACGTGCTTTCCCGCCTCTCGGTGGTGAAATCCGTCTTTGGCAGCATCCGGATCGACTGGTATGAACTTCTGGCCTCCGTTCTCCTTTCTCTCGCTCCTCGGAACTTGTGCAATGGCTCCTCCGCTCTCCTCCTCTCTCAGGCGGCCGTCATTAGGTATAAGTCCCTAATTAGGTCGCTAATTAACTCCAGCCATCCGATTGAGATCATTAGAAAGCAAACTCATATCCTACGGCGTCGATACCATCGACTCGGGTCGATGGTATTGACTTCCTTTTGGCGTCGGTTTTGTCATTTTGCGGCGCTGTAGCCTCCGTGCGTCGATGGTATCGACTTCGTGTCGATACTATCGATTGCTTCTTCGCCAGCAACCTGAAGGTGTCTCGATACCATCGACATCAGCGTCGATGGTATCGACTCTTTGCTGCTCCTTTCGACTGGCAACCTGTGGCCTTGTCGATGGTATCGACTTCCGTCCATGGTATCGACGAAAGCAAATACTCATTTTTCCTAAAATTCAAAGACAAGATCACATAAATCCACACAAATAATAATAATGTGACAATTCATGCTCAAAACAATGAAATAAAGGGGATTTGACATAAAATGATGGCAAAGACCAAATTGGATGAATTATGCGATATTAACCATAAAAATGACTAATAAAAGCATAAAACACATATCAAACAGGTCCATAAATGCGACTCAAAATCATCGCATCAAACTCCCCTAAGCTTGAACATTTCTCGCCCTCGAGCAACTAATCCTTAGAATAGAATTGCAAATGTCAACTAAGAAACAACACACCAACCCAACATCCCATATGACTCCCACTGAACATTCACAAACCGGCCTTCTCTAACCACAGAACGGTAATTACCCTAAAGGCGACAATAATCATCAATAAAAGAAATTAACCTCCTAACCGATGAACACTATCACATAAGGCAGTTAACATAATAAAATTCGCCGATTCAGCATTGGTGCATCTTGTGATCGCCTATACTACGTTGCTCGCCCTAACTACCATCTACATGGAAGAAGTTCTCCTGATATTCATTAGTGAGGAGAAATTCACGGTGGCCTACCAATCCGAGCAACGGGTGGATGAAGATGGGTGGCTCATGGAAGAACGTGGAAGTATTGTACAATTTCAACATGCATATACAAAAATGTCCTATATGATGCACATGCACATTAGAAATGCCCTAATGCCTAAACTTGGATGGAATGATGCATGCGCTAACCATCCATCTCAAAATGGGATGGATATCTAGTCAAGCTACATCATGTACTCAATTATCCTGAAATGCAACTAATATCATGTTCCTTTCTCCTTCTTATTTTACTTTCTTCTAAATTCTTTTTCTTTTCCCTTTTTTTTATATTGCAGATTTTCAACTTTTTTTTTCCAGCCCACATATCCATAATTGCTTAAAGATAAGTTTATTGGGCTATTTTTATCATTGATAAGACATTTTTGCACTATTTAGAAGGTATGGAACAATTAATTCACCATTGGGGAAAAATTGAGATACATGATATACTTTATGCATGAAGATCATGAATGCAACTACATGGCATGCACCTAAAGGTAATGTGCATGAATCACTATATTTTTTTTCTTTATGCAACATATGGAAAATACCAATGCAAGTCCTATCTAAATGCTATGCACACAAAAAGGAATTAAAACTGCACTTTACTTCCAATTCTTAGGTGGATTATGGAAAAATGAAGTGGAACGATCACAAGACTAGATGACTGAACCTTAGAAAGATATTATGCGTCCCTCCTTACTGACATGTGTAGTAGTTTAGAGGGTTCTCTCTCTTACATCCAATTAAGGTCTCATTACCCTTTGGTTAGGTTAGGCTCAAACAACCATTTCCGTCCACTTTCATGAATCATTAGGAGTACAGGTATGAAATGTTGTTTTAAAGTTGACATAATCAATCATTTTCATAGGATGTGTGCCCAAGGTCAAACAAAACAAGCTATCCAAACACACAAAAATTTTCAAATTTCCCTTAAATTCCCCATGCACTAACAACAAGATGACACACTTTTACGACATCCACAATTACACTAGATAGCACGTGGATCCTACAAAACTAAAATTGCAAGAAACAAATAACAAGAGAACAAAAGCAATAACACTAAAAACTAAAAATAATAAAAGATAGAGCTGTTCCAACTACCCCCCTAAGCTTGAATTCGACTATGGCCTCATAGTCAAAAACAAACTTAAAGATTGGAACAGGGATACCCGATCACTCTTGTGGAGGTGGAGGCGGGTAAGGCGGCGCCGTGGGGTCCCAAGATGGGTATTTCCCCTGGAAAGTCGGATCATACTGGGGCATCGGAGGAGGCTGTGGATACCCCCCAAAATAATTCTGGCTCTAGTAATAATCGTAAAACGGCTACTGCTGCTGCTCCATCCTATGCATCCGATCATGGATGTTCGCTTGATTTGCGAAAAGAAGGCGTTCATTCTCGAAGATCGCCTGCTGGTTGACAAAAAGCCGATTGGTGGTATCTTGAATATCGGCGTACGCAGCGGTGTGGCTGTGCTGCGTCTGCTGAATATCTTGGAGCATGCTGTACATGCCTTGCATGGAATAGGCATCCTCGCTAGGCTGCGAGGGCTGTGGTGGAGGTGGCGTAGGCTGTGATGATGAAGACGCACCCGGATGCATCCGAGGACGCTTCTGGGGTGCTACTCGTGCTCGAAGAGGTGTAAAGGCCTCTTCTTCCTCCTCAGCCTCGTCGGCCTATCCGTCGTCGCCGCCGTCATTGCCGCCTTCTTCATCATCGGAGTCAATGGCTATGATTGGCCATCTGAAATGTTGTGCGCCTTCGATGTTGAAGACGGGATCCGGCAGCGCGCACTCCTGGTACGCTTGATTTATGTGGCAATGCGCAAAAGCCACGCCATCCCGGAGAAGAATGAGGTTGGCCCGGTGAAGATGTTGCAAGTTGACCTTGCTTCTCGTGGAAAGAGGAGTCAGCTGATCGAGATTCAAACCCAAGTATAGGGATATCCTGGTGACAAGCCCGCCAAAATGAATCGGGGATTTTCTCGTGCTCCTCTTCACCGCCAACACTCGGTGTAGAAAGAATACACCCCAGTTGCATTCTTGTCTCGTCAGGAGCTTGTAGAGAAAGAAAAGATCGGGCTCCTGGAATTTGCTCAAAGCCAGATTGCTTCGAGCAAAGATGGTTGAACTCAACATCCTGTGCAAGACCCGCGCAAACGGGTGCTCGAAGTTGGCTACCGCGGCGTTGTGGTAGCTCACCGACCTCCCATACGGAACCGTCACCAACTCGGCAAAGATGGCGGCATAGTCGGTGCAGTTGTCCGGCTGCCGGTAGTCATACCGGGAGCTGTTCCAGTTGAAGATGTCGTTGAACTGCTCCAGGGTGATGGTTTAGTTTTGGTTGTAGAGCCGGAAAGACACCCGACCCTTCTCCCACTCACGGTCGCTGGCGGACATCTCGTTGGGAACGACATTGTCGTCAAGGGACGCCATGAATTCTGCCACCAGTTCCTTGTACGTCGGCCACTCGCCGAAGAAAGGCTGACTGTCCTCGTGGCACTCAAGCTCGTTGTGGCCATGGCCCGTTTGGTGTGCTTGTCCTTTTAGCACGTAGTCTAGATTCGCCTGGAAGCCAAGATCACGGAGCATCTCCGGGTCCACATACCGGGTTGGCTCGATCTTGCGCTTCATGATTTCGTCGAAGATCTTCTTCACCTCCGTAGAAGGGTGGATAAGTCGAGGACGTGCTACCGATGATGGCGGTGGTGGCACGAACTCGGGAATGTCATCCTGACGAGCATGTGAGGAAGAAGCTCCAGCGGTACACACCATGATGGCGAAGAGAAAGGGATTAGAAGGAGAGCTCGGAGAAGAATGGAGATATGAATCTCCGCTCGGTGAAGATCGTCGCTCGGTGATGCTGCTCTTCGCTCTTTGATGGCTCGGGGAAGTGCTCAGCGCAAAGGGAGGAGATCACTCTGAAGGTGTGACGTCAAATGACGTAATGACTCTCCTTATATAGACTTGGTCGGCGCCACTGTTGACCCGTCGATACCATCGACGCTGCACCAGGATCGATGACGTGGACGCCGCGATCGCCGTCGATTTCTTTGCACGGATCGGTGACATGGATGGTCGATACCATCGACAGGTGTCGATAGTATCGACGTGGCTTCATTGCGACACCGCCACTTTACATTTCAACCTGTAACCATGTCGATACCATCGACGAGGCCGTCGATGGTATCGAGTTGACTGAGACAAATCGGTCTGAACTTCTCCAGAGATCTCGATGGTATCGACACCCTTGTCGATACTATTGACTGTTTCTTGGCGACCTGCCTGTGGGTGTGTCGATACCATCGACAATGCCGTCGATAGTATCGACTCAGAACGAAATCTGCAGTCATCAACCTGAACCCTTGTCGATACCATCAACTTGTGTGTCGATGGTATCGACTCTGCCTCAGCCTGCACAATGAACAAACGGATCAAGGTATCTTCTTTACACTAAAAATTGAACAAAAATAAAGCAACCTACAATTATAATTAAACTATCCTAATGTACCGATGGTTGGGTTGCCTCCCAACAAGCGCCCTTATTAACGTCTTAGGCTAGACGGTATGAAGCTCATCATCCTTTCACTTTGGGAACTGAGCTTAGAGGATCATGTGGTAATTTGAATTCAACTTGATCTCCTCCAATTCCCAAGGACAAAGTACCTCTCCCTAAGGCAGTCATGACATCCGCCGTTGCTTGAAACGGTCTTCCTAGAAGAATTTCACAGCTTCGGAGCGGTGGCATATCCATGACAACGAAATCCACCGGGAATATGAATCTATCCACTTTGACAAGAACATCCTCACACACACCATATGGTCTCACGATAGACCCATCCGCTAATTCAATTGTTGCGGCTGACTTCTTTATCTCTTTTAACCCTAGCTTTTGAAACGTCGCTAGAGGCATGAGATTTATGCTGGCGCCTGAATCACATTGCACTTTAGGAAAATGTCGACCACCTATTGAACAAGGAATGTAGAAGCCTTCTGGGTCTTTTCTCTTCTTGGGCGAACTCCCGTGAATCATAGAGCTCACCGTCTCATTCATATGACAAATATCACTGTCTTTTATTCGCCTCTTCTTATTGATGATTTCCTTGATGAACCTCCCATAGGCGGGAACCTTCTCGATCATCTCCACTAATGGAATATTGATGTGGAGTTTTCGGAATATTTCCAAGAATTTCCTAAAATGACGATGCTCTTTCTTTGACTTCGGATTGTCTAGTTTTGAAACATCTGCTGCATCAGCACGCCTGTGAGGTGGCACATATGAGCTTTTCGGGGTCAACTCCCCTAAGCTTGCTTCAATCACTCCCTCTGACGTGGGATTTGGCGAGAAATCATCAACAATAATGGCTTGTTGTGGTTCCTCTCTCGCATTCGATGTTTCCACACGTGCACAAACAACCTTCAATTGTTCTTCTTGCCTAGATGGAGATGCAATATTCATAACTCACTGTGATTTTCTGAAGAAAGGGTTTCCGCCCAGCAGTCCATAGTAAGTGTGTGGATACAGTATCTCTGGTGACGCATGCGTATTAAAAGTCATTTTTCTTTCTTCTTTAGCTTCTTGCACATGAGATTCCTCCTCATTTCTTACCACAGACATATACTTGACCTGACGGTGTGCTTGGGCCACGTTTGCATTCTCGGCCGGTTTCTGTTGATTGGCGTGCTTGATGGCCTCCACTTCACTAGAAATATGTGCCATGGTGGTTTCTAATGCCCGCATTTGTGCTCCATGGCTTTGCAGCGTCTGCCCAAATTTGGTTAGAATATCACCTTGAGATTGTAGTTGTTTACCAAACATAGCCATCATCTCCTGATTTTGCTGCACCATTTGACTAAGTAATTCAGTGTTCTTGTCCTCCACTCTAGGTTGTGGCATGGCATCCGGATCTTGCAGAAAATTATTCGGATCCTTCCATGAGAACTTCTTGTCCCTCCTCCAAGCATAATCATTGCTTCTATAGCCCTGTTGTTGCATGAATTTGACTTGGATTTCCTCATCAGATGGTGCATCTTCCTTGGCAAGCAATTTCTTAGCTAGAAGATCTAACTTGTCGTTCAGCTCCTTAATTACTTTGGATTCACCTGCAACTATGACCTGCTCCACAATGCCTCTTTCACCCCATGACTGTTTCCTAGCCATGTTCTTTAATATCTCCCAACATCTGGTGTCCGTATTATTCAGAAAGAATCCTGACCCAGCTGAATCAAGGTTGCTCCTATCGTGCTCAGAGAGTGCAAAATAGAAAATTTTCACTTGTGTTTCCTTATCCAGCCCATGATGTGGGCACCTCCTCAGCATGACCTGAAATCTCTCCCAGGTCTCCGAATATGTCTCACCAGCCTGTTGAGTGAAATTGTGAATTTTTCTGATCATGTCGTTAGTCTTCTCAGGAGGGAAGAACCTCTCAAAGAAGACCTCCACCATATGGTCCCAGGACTCCACGAACTCATCGTCTAGATTATTTAACCACTCTCGTGCTGCTCCCGCCAATGAACTTGGGAAAAGCTTGAGATACAATGCATCTTGTGGAAACCTGTCAATTTTTACCTTGTCACAGTTCTCAACAAACTGGCTGATGTGTGCAACATGATTCTCATTCTTCAGCCCATGAAACACATTTGATTTCACCAAATTTATCAACGCAGGATTAATCTTATATGTCGGTATGTTGATCGCCTGCTTCTTTATATGCCCCTTTGAAGCTGATGAGGAAGAAGCTTTGATCTTCTCCCATATGGTCTGTGACTCGGCCATGTCTTCTTGTTCAGATTTAGAATCTATCTCTTCTTGGTGCTCTTGCTCGTAATACTCCTCGTCCTTAGGTCCCGACAACAGAACCTCGGGTGTGGGATTCGCGTAGTCAGTACTGCGCGTCTGCACCATACACAGTACCTGAAATAAGAAAATTCGAGTTCAGTACTATGCTTAGACGAGTATAAACAATTATAGCCCAATGTAAAAATATTTGAAATTGAATGAAAAAAAAAAATTGTGGCCTAGAGTGGCCACGCGTAGCACTCGAAGTGCCAACAATTCACCGTATCCCCGGCAACGGCGCCAAAAACTTGACGTGTATTTTACTATGCGCTAAAAACGCAAGTATACACATCAAGTAGTACATGCCTTGTGAGGCTCGAGTCGAACACAGGGATACTCGGAATTGTCGGAGACTCCTACTAACTATTTGCGATCAGCTAAGCCGAATGACAAATTGGGTTTGTCGAATAAAATTAAAAGAAAATAAAAATAAAACAAAGCAAACAATCGATTAAAGGTTAATTTAATCAATTCAAAAAGGTATCTTTAGGATTGCAGTTTCACTGTAGGTATTCATTGTATTAGATTTTATATAATGCCTCAATCTTCTCTCTCTATCTGGGTAGTGGCCTGAAAATAGAATTGCCCACTGTCGTGGTGCAATTCACTACTTAGGTTTAGGTCGGTTCCACCGTCGTAGTAACCTATTCCCTAAACTAAGTGCATTACGAACGATCTCTCAGTATCCACCATTAATTTTACACCACCTTGTTCAAGGGATTTATCGATTAATGTAGGTTTCGTCTCTTTTCAGCCGTTAATTCTTCTGTCGAAGTGATTAAGGGCATTAGATTATTATTATGGTGATCAAGCATAACAATATATGGAGAAAATGAAACTATACCACGGATTTAAGAGAGAAAATATGAATTACTATAATAAAATTGTCATACAATGAATTCCCGGGCTACTCCCGGTCCTAAAGATGGAGGGGATTAGCCCCGCATGTTCATCTCACACAAGTACATGGTAGAAATAGGGAAAATCATATGAAAAACGTGAATTGAATAGGAAAACCGCTGAACGGAGAAGAACCAATTGATCCTTTGCGTAGAACACGTGCTTTCCCGCCTCTCGGTGGTGAAATCCCTCTTCGACAGCGTCCGGATCGACTGGTATGAACTTCTGGCCTCCGTTCTCCTTTCTCCCGCTCCTCGGCACTTGTGCAATGGCTCCTCCACTCTCCTCCTCTCTCAGGAGGCCGTCATTAGGTATAAGTCCCTAATTAGGTCGCTAATTAACTCCAGCCGTCCGATTGAGATCATTAGAAAGCAAACTCATATCCTACGGCATCGATACCATTGACTCGGGTCGATGGTATCGACTTCCTTTTGGCGTCGGTTTTGTCATTTTGCGACGCTGTAGCCTCCGTGCATCGATGGTATCGACTTCGTGTCGATACTATCGACTGCTTCTTCGCCAGCAACCTGAAGGTGTCTCGATACCATCGACATCAGCGTCGATGGTATCGACTCTTTGCTGCTCCTTTCGGCTGGCAACCTGTGGCCTTGTCGATGGTATCGACTTCCGTCGATGGTATCGACGGAAGCAAATACTCGTTTTTCCTGAAATTCAAAGACAAGATCACATAAATCCACACAAATAATAATAATGTGATAATTAATGCTCAAAACAATGAAATAAAGGGGATTTGACAGAAAATTATGGCAAAGACCAAATTGGATGAATTATGCGATATTAATTATAAAAATGACTAATAAAAGCATAAAACACATATCAAACAGGTCTATAAATGCGACTCAAAATCATCGCATCACATAGGTTATACATAAGAATGGTCCAACTATCTTTAATGATATGGACTCATCCTTAAGTTAGGAATTAACAAAAAGACCATATTAGGTTCTTTTTAAAACAACTTTAAGTCAAGCTTAGAGTACCACAACCGTGCAGCCAGGAACGGCCGTGCAAGGGATGTCACCACGGCCGTGCTACCTTGCATGGTTGTGCTACAAGAGATAACCTCATGAATCATATTTATATATGAATTCTATAATTTTATCCTTTCAACTTGATTAGGTCATATCCATCCTTCAATCAAAAGTATACAACAATGATTACATAGTATACCAAGTCATTGATCCTATAAGCAATTAGGGATTCACCCCTTAATTGGCACTTAATCACTTGGGTACCATTAGGGTTTCAATCTTTGTACCTTCATTGATTATCATTTCTAATCATCATTGGATTAATAGAACATTCATCATCTTAATTCTCAAAGATTCAATCACATTGGACCTCCATTACATAAGGTATCCAATTGAATTAGGGTTTCCAATGTTGATTCCTTCAATCATTGAATTCATGGAACCAATCATCAATTGGACCTATACTCATACTTCAATTGAGTTTAATAGGTCAACCTCCAACTGATTTGACCCTCAATTGACCCTCAATTGGTCATCAATTAGGGTTTGGTTCAATTGAATTAGGGTTTGGAATCAATGATTCATCAACACTAATCAATGCAAGATTGGTTACATTGAAACTATTGAACCATCATTCAAATTGGGTATGACCTGACCCCAAACGGTCTTGAGGTCGTTTGGATGACCTCCAAACGGTCTTGAGACCGTTTTACCATCAAATCACTCAAATCCAAACCATCCAATTAAGGTTTGGATCATGGGATTGATCACCAAATCAGCAATTGATTACACTTCAACTTAGTGACATTGGATCTTCAATTGCTTAACCATACTCAACCCTAGACCTCCAAACGGTCTTGGGTGACCCCCAAACGGTCTTGAGACCGTTTGTCTCATCCAACCCTTGGATTCTAGTGAAATTTCATCAAGGTTTGGTCTATCGAGTTGATCAACAAATCAGCACTTAATTGCAATATGATTTGGTACCTTTAGACCTTCAATTGGTCAACTATACTTGACCCCAGACCTCCAAACGGTCTTGGGGTGACCCCCAAACGGTTATGAGACCGTTTGGGTGATCCCCAAACGGTCTTGAAACCGTTTGGGCTAATCAACCCAAAATCTCCAATTAACTCATTGGAATTTCAGCACTGTTTTCAATTAGGGTTTGCCCAATTGAATAACCTTCAACTCACGATTCCTTGGGAGTTAATCCCTAAAATTTGGTGAGTCATTAGACCACATCATTAGGAACAGTAATACCAAACGTTAAACCCTTGGTCAACGCACTAAAACGGTCTTGAGACCGTTTTCCCAAAAAGTTCAATTAAATCAGATTGATAATCAGCACTTAATCCAATTATGTTTCCCTAATTGATTAGCCTTCAACTCACGATTCCTTGGGAGTTAATCCCTAAAATTTGGAGGGTCATCAACCAACATAATTTTGAACAGGAATACTAAACGGTAAATGCTTGGTCAACTCACGCAAATGGTCTTGAAACCGTTTTCCCAAACAGGTCAAGTTAGTCAGGTTGAAAATCAGCATTTAATTCAATTCGATTTGCCTAATTGATTAGCCTTCAACCTATGATTCCTTTGGAGTTAACCCCTCAAATTTGGTGGGTTATCATACTACATAATTAGGAACAAAATTACCAAACTGTAAACGCTTGGTCAACCATCTTAAATGGTTTTGAAACCGTTTTCTCCCAAACGGTTTCAAACCGTTTGCCCTTAAACGGTTTTCTGAAACCGCATAACCAATCAAATTAAAATGATTTGGAGTAGCTATCAAAACCGTTTGGCTTGGTACTTTTCTTTGGATAAGCATCTAGGATGATTTAATCATCCCCTTACTTCGAACAACCAAGAACAGCAACCGTTCTTGATGGAAATTGCAGCAAAGGAACAAGAGTGTATCAAATTGAAGAAATCAATCAACAAAGCATAGAGAATTGATGCAATAGCAATGATTATGGGTTTAAGTTATAAAACCCGCCTGCAATTGAGCTCCAAAGATCCAAGATCACGGAAACAATGGTGAATGAAGCTCCCTTAACTATTCCAAGGGTCTTCCTCAAGCTTTGAGTGAAAAGAATTGGTTAGGATTGAAGAGGAGATCGAAATAGGAAGGAATCCATAATTTATTTTCGATTTCCACCATGGAATCAAGGAGAACGAAAGTCAAGGCTTAAAAACAGGTTGGGGGTCGTCCTCCTGCTCCTCCCTAGCTTCTTGGTCGGTTTTACAAGCAAGGGGAAGAAAAAAATCTGAAAAAGCCTTTGTTTTGGCTTGGAAAGGGCACTTTTATAAGAACATTGATGAGAGAGAAAATGCCTTATTAAAATGCATTTAATCCCAAAAATAGTACCACCTCGTCCTCCTTGGTTTGCTTGTATGCAAAGGAAACTCAAAGCCACCGAAAATCCCTTCCATTATCCATGGATTAAGGGAAAAGAAAATAAGCACCTTAATCCATTATAATACTAATATATCTTTTTGAGTGGGAATTCTTTAACTTATAATAAGGTGAGTGGAATTTCACATACTTAGGATATTTTTGTTCCTTATCTTGGAAAAAGAACGTCCATACTTATTCAAAATCAACCAATAACATTTTGGTTGAAGGCTCTTTAATTAATACAATCATTTTTGCCCTAAATTGAATTAGGGTTTCACTTAAGATTAAATCTTGATTATTTTAATATCAAGATTCTCTCTCCTCCAACTTAATTCAAATGAGATACCCCTCTCATTTTCTTTGCTCTACATGATGCCAAAAAACATTAAGGACCTTATTGAAGTGGTAATTTTCATATTGAACCCTAGGTTTTGGGTAAATTGCACATTACACCAAAACTAGGTTTTAATGCACAAGGATTGCTTTATCAGCTCTTTCTTGATATTCAGGCTATCACAAGGCATACCTATGCATCATCTTCACTCTCATGATGCTTAGACACATTAGGAACATATTGTCATTTATAATTTTCAATTTAACCCCTCAACTTGGGTAATTTGCACTTTAGTCCAAAATAAGTAAACATTGCTTCAACATTGTTCAAACAGGACCAAAATTGAAACATAAGTTTCTCATGGGCCCTAATTACTTTTCCCAAGATAAGATTAAGCATCTACTCAACCTTATTAGACAAAACATCTAGGGTTAACACATAACCCAGGTCAGGGATGTTACAAGAACGACAACTTTATAGAACAACTGGTGTTCTCAGTTGTTTTTCCTAAGAAGACCCCACTACCCCTATATATATATAGGAGGGTCATGGGACAGGGTTCTCTACCCCGGGCAATGCAGGATTAAAGCAGGAGGAGAAGGGTTTGAGATTTTCCACAAAACAACCAACTGCGCCACCTGAACCGATCGGTTCACACCCTGAAATGATCATTTCAGGTCCTGAGCTGATCGTTTGGGACTTGAGCCGATTGTCTAGGGCTTTGAGCCGATCGGCTGGTGCTCTGAGCTGATCGGTTCATGGTCTTGATCCAACTCAAATTAACTTTCATATTTGTTTTTGATTAATCAAATATTAATCCTTGTCCAAATCAAATTTGTACAAGTGAAACAAATTGTATTTGTAAAATAGTCTTCTGACTTTCCAAACGATCTCGGTTAGACCAGTTGAGCCGATCAGTTCAACTCTTAAACTAGTTAGTTCAACCTATCTTGAGCCGATCGGTTCACCAACCTGAGCCGATCGGTTCATCCCATGAGCCGATTGGTTGGGGCAACAAACTATGCTTAATCAGTCAATTGCAGTTTCAATCAAACCGACACTCTAATCAATCGGTCAAACACCTTGAATACTATGATATTGAGCTATCAATTGATTGAGTGTTTAATTGAACTACTAAACTCCTTTAGCAATCAATATAAACATCATTTGTGGATAAACTCCTCTTCTAGGTTAAATCCTATGTGTGTGACCCTGCAGGTCCATTTCAGGTTGGCAGTGAAAGTCCATAACACTTATGACTTCACAAGCAAAGAGCGGTGCCTAGTCACACATCAGTGCTACCCAAGTGAAATAGAAAGCTGGAGAACAACTTTCAATCCTACAATCCGTGAATGGTGTTTCAGTGAATGTATAATTCCTTTGCCACTGATATCCCGAATGAACTCAAGGCATGGAACAGTCATCATGTCAACGTTCATTCACTTTCTTGATCTCAGAGTAGATTGGAGGAGATATGTATGACATCAATATCACATACTGATTCACACATGTGTGCACATGCCTATTTCAATCCTACTCATCAAGTGGATATGGATATCAAAATCCCTCAGGAGGGGCAAATCCCATATCTATCACTCACCCCTCAAAAGCCCCATGTGTCAAAGCCACCCAATCATCACCTTTATAACAACCCATGTTTCAGGACTGCGTTTGATGATGTCAAAGTGTACCCAACGACATGTGTTGAGTGTAGTGATTTCAGGTCAAAGAATCACACTTACCACCATCACTGTGAGAACTGACTGTGACTACCATGTCATGGTTCCATGTGTCAAACTCACAGTGGGTCTGTCCGGTACATTTCTTCTCAAACAAGTACCTATGTGTTTGGTTTGATATCTCCATATCATGACTAATGAGATTCTATCATCAACCAACACCACAATCTAGTCTTGTGTGTCATTGTTGTCTATCTACCTTCCACAATGACATCTGACTGGGGACATAATAAGAATGTACAAACTCTTAGCATCCGTATGATCTTACCGTTCAGGTCCTTAACCTGAAAGCATACATCATTGAGTACTGTCATTCTCTAGACATTCAATCTGTTATATCATTATCTCATATGACTGAACCAAAAGGAATTGGAAGCATTCCTTTGATGTTTATCAAATCAATCTTAGTGTATCCCACCAATCATCCCATGATTGGCTCTCAGGGCATACATACCAACACTTCCAAGTAGATAGGAAGATTCTCCCGACGTGCTTGGTTTCGGCGATGATAGTAGAGAGGATGATGAGGTAGGGGTGTGAAGTTTTTCTGACACATGTGGTGGATACCAAGGTGAGGAGTCCTAGTATTCAGGAGGTTCCCGTTGTTAGTGAGTTTGAGGATGTGTTTCCTGATGAGTTTCCCAGTGTTCCCCCTCTTCGAGAGTTTGACTTTGAGATCAATCTAGTTCTTAGTACACGAATGATAGCACAACCGCCATACAGGATGACACCAACTGAGATGCAAGAGTTGAAGAAATAGTTGTAGGAGCTGCAATAGAAGGGCTTTATCAGACTGAGCACTTCCCATTGGGGTGCTCCAATGTTGTTCATGAAGAAGAAGGATGGATCCATGAGGTTGTGCATCAATTACCAACAATTGAACAAGGTGACGATCAAGAACAAGAACCGTTTGTCATAGATAGGTGATCCATTTGATCAATTGACAAGTGTTATAGTGTTTTCTAAGATAGACCTAAGGTTAGGATTCCATCAGTTGCATATCAAGGTGGATGGCATACCCAAGTCAGCTTTTAGGACTAGGTATGGTCATTACAAGTTTGTTGTTATACTGTATGGGCTAGCCAATTCACCAACAACGTTCATGGACCTAATGAACATGGTCTTACAGATTTATCTTGATTATTTTGTAGTAGTGTTCATTAATGACATCCGGATATACTCCAGAGACAACTAGCAACATGAGGGAACACATGCGACATCCTTTGACATTGTTGAGACAACACAAGTTGTATGCTATGTTCAGAAAGTGAAAGTTTTGGTTGAAGGAGGTGTCTTATCTTGGGCATGTAATATCTGATGATGGTGTTTGTGTGGACCCTAAGAAGGTTCAGTCAGTGTTAGAGAGGGAGCAACCTAAGACACTAATGGAGGTTCCTAGTTTTCTAGATCTGGCAGGCTACTACAGGAGGTTCATTCATAACTTCAGTGATGTGGCCTTACCCCTAATGAAGCTGACAAGGAAAGGTGTGCCATTCGTTTGGGACAAAGAGTATCAGTGTTCCTTTTAGTTTTTGAAGGAGAAGCTGAGTGCACCAGTGCTAGTGCTGCCTGAGCAAGGGAAAGATTATATTGTCTTCTGTGACGCGTCGAAAAATGATTTGGGATGTGTTCCAATACATGATAAAAATGTGATTTCTTTTGCTTCATGATAGCTTAAGAAACACAAGGAGAGCTCCCCAACACATGATCTAGAGCTTGTAGTTGTGGTCCATGCTTTGAAGATTTCGAGACACTACCTTTATGGTGAGACATGTCAGATCATCACCGACTACAAGAACATTCAAAACATCTTCTCAAAGCAAGAGATGAATATAAGGTAGCGATAATGGATGGAGTTGATAAAAGATTATCATTGCACCATAGAATACCATCTATGGAAGGCAAACATGGTGGCATATGCTTTGAGCAGGAAGTCTTCTTCGTCATCATCTACCGCGAAGGTGTAATTGTGTTCCTTGGTGTGCCACAAACGAGACATGTTGGTGTCCCTTCGCCATATGAATGTGAAGTTGGAGGTCTCCTTGTTGGCAAGCTTGTTGGCACAGTTACATGTGAAGCTCATGTTGAGAGAGCACATCATAGATGCACAGTGAAATGATACTGAGATACAATAGATCTTATAAGAGTTTGGCAGCGAGAAGTGTGATGGCTTTCATGAGTCAGAGGATGGGATAGTGTGTTTCCACGGTAGGGAAGTGGTTCCTCATGCTAATGGTACAAGGAAGATGGTTTTGGAGGAGGCTCACTCTTCGATGTACATTGTGCATCCAGGAAGTATCAAGATTTACCATAACTTGAAAGATTTATATTGGTGGCCTGGGTTGAAGCATGATGTGTTTGAGTTCGTGGCTAGGTGTCCTATGTGTCAGTAGGTCAAGGCTAAGCATAAGAAGCCTGCATGAATGTTGCAACCGTTGCCTATACCATAGTGGAAATGGGATGATATCATGATGGAATTTGTGGTTGGTCTCCCTAGGATAGCCAAAGGTCATGATTCCATATGGGTGATAGTGGACAAGTTGCCAAGTTAGTGCATTTCCTTCCTATGAAGACAAAGTATACAATAGATAAGTTGGTATAGGTGTATGTTGATGAGATAGTGTGTTTGCATGGTATCCTAGTAACAATAGTGTCTGACAGAGGTCCTCAATTTACTAGTCATTTTTTAGAGCGTCTGCATGCAGCGATGGGTACACAATTGAGGTTCAGTACAATGTTTCACCCACAGATAGATGGACGATATGAGAGGACTACTCAGGTCTTGGAGGACCTATTGAGAGCCTGTGTTTTCCAATTTTTGGGTAGTTGGGATGTGCACCTAAGCTTGATAGAGTTTTCCTATAATAATAGTTACCATAGGAGTATCGACATGACACCTTATGAGGCTTTGTATGACAGACATTTTCGGTCTCCGTTGTGTTGGTACAAAATGGATGAGTATCAGCTTTTGGGGCCTAAGCTTGTGTAGCAGACAACAAAGAAGATTAAGATGATACAACAATAGTTGAAGGTAGCCTAGGACAGGAAGAAGTCTTACACTGATAATCATTAGAGGCCTTTGGAGTTACAAGTAGGAGACAAGGTGTATCTCAAAGTCTCTCCTTGGAAAGGCATGCTGAGGTTTGGTAAGAAGGGTAAGTTGGCTCTGAAGTTTATGGGACCTTACCCTATGGTGGAACGTGTTGGGAAGGTTTCCTACAAGTTGGATCTACCTCCAGAGTTGTATAGGTTGCATATTATCTTCCATGTTTTGATATTGAGGAAGTGATCCAGATATCGAGTTGGTGTTGCAACCAATAGAGGTTGAGTTGGAGGAGGACATGCTGTATGTGGGGGTCCTGTGTTGGTCCTTGATAGAAGGGTGAAGAAGTTGAAGAAAAAGGGTATTGTTTTGGTTAAGGTTTTGTGGAATCAACTTGGTGTGGAGGAAGCCGCATGGGAGTTGGATCACGATATGTGTAGGAAGTACCCATTCATTTTCATGTAGGATTTCAGGGGTGAAATCCTTATTAGGTGTAAGGCCCCTAAACTTGCTTAATGAGTTGAATAAGCTTAGTTATCATAATTGAATTCTTATAACCATAATCTAACATTTTGATATGCTTTCAAATCATAAGATAAGCTTAAGTTTCAAATTTGGTCCAATTTGGACACTGTTTGAGCAAGTTATGCAATTTTATGCGCATTTTGAACTTCTCTACAATTTACCCAATTCAGAGGTTTTATTTGCAATTTATCACTTGCATTATGTTCCTTGGATATTATATTATCATTCTTGAGCTTGTTGAGCCATGGGTCACCTATCTAATCCTTGGTTTGAAGGTATTTTCTCCAAGGGTATTTTAGGGTTTATCCCTTCATGGATGAGCTACCTTTAGTAGCTATCAACTAATGAATTATTTGTTTTGCTTGGAAATTCAAGAAACGAGGGATAAGCATGTCTATATGGAAGGTGGGGGATCTTCATGTGTGTGTGCTTGTATATTCTTAATAGTTTAAGGCCATGGACACTTGGAAAGATACTAGAACTTCAACCTTTTCTTTTTCTTTATCTTAAAGTTTCATATACTTATCCCTAAGCACAAAAATGAGCCATTTGCTCTCCACCACCTCCCTCCTTCTATGAAACTTGTTCTCCCTCTGTGCTGCTACAAATTTCCTATCTTAGGAAGAAGAAAGAGGGGATCTTCTTGGAAAAAGAATCTAGGGTTGTAATTGACTTCCTTTTAGGGTTTAAAAGGCTTCCTTCTAGTGATGTTGACCTTAAAGAGTAAGAATCCCCTTCTTTCCTCCATTTATTTCTTTGTTATCCTTCCTCCTACCTTTATCCAGGTCGAAACCTTAATGTTCCATGGTAGAAATTGCTCTAAAGCTCTAAAACCCTACCTTTATTGCTCCTTATGCTTAGGGTTTGCTCATTTGATGAAGAAAGGTGCTAGTTGGACAAGTTCACAACTTATATTTGAATTTTATACCCTACCTGCTTGATTTTTATTTTATTTGGTATTTTCATCTTGTTATTAAGTGATGTTGCTGATCCAGTGTATTATATGTAAGTGATGTTGCTGAGCCTTGTTATAGGGCATGAAAAGATAATGATGATCTTGTAGGGAATAGTATGATGGTCTTAATGACCTTTGAACATGGTTGAGACCTGAATGAGGTGTAATCCTCTTGTGTTGATAAGGATTGATACCATGTGATATTGTGAAAATGATTTAGATCCTGTGGTAGTATGATGGTCTTAATGACCTTTGGGCATGGTTGAGCCCTAAATGACATGTAATCCTCTTGTGTTGATAAGGGTTGATACCATGTGATATTGTGAAAAGGATTTATATCTTGTGATAGTATGATGACTAGTGTGGTTTCATGAATGGTAAGTGAATAAAACCATGTGATGATGAGATGATAAATTATGTTCCACATATTATATGTATTTTAAAAGTTATGATATTTATGTGCTTGCTAGAAGTGAATTAGGGTTTGTATGTCCACTTGTTTGATGCAACCTTAATTCACCCAATTGGCATAACTAATCAAGTGCAACTCTAATCATGTAGTGCCTTGTGTCGTAGAGCCATCTTCAGTGTCAGAACTTGCTGGATGGTGAAATGAATATTCCTAAGGGAAACTCGGAGCACATACTATTGAGTATGTGGGGGTGGCAAGTTGAGGATATATCCTTGTCATCCACAATGTAGGTTGTGGAGGATGGCTATGGTCATGCCTCATACATCTGATGTGATTGAGGACAACTATTTGTTGGCTAAATGGACATCTATAAAATCCCTTTGTTTTGATTATGACAAACATTTCATTCTTATTAATCTAACGAGCTACTTGAGTGTGCAGGATGACAAAGCAACAAGGGAAAATCTACAAGCTTACATATTTACATTTTCATGCAATGTAATCACTATTGTAAAAACTTAGAATTGCATGTAAATCAAGCGTTAGATTCTCCCTAGATAAACACCACAGTTAGACAAGTCATCCCATTCAAATAGGATTATTTTTGCACACTCACACACATAATTAGTGCCTAATTTGAAACCTTGAAACAGGATCAATCTCGGTCGACAAACCCCTCGACCGAGACACTCTCGGTCGACAATCTTCTCGACCGAGAAAGATCCAAAGTAGCCGTTAGACACAACATACAAGTTAGTTGGTAGTTGAAGAAAGACGTTGCAAATCACTTGTTCCAGAGAGCCTATCGGTCGACAAAAGTTCGACCGAGTAGGTGTCTCGGTCGACCATTTGTCGACCGAGATGGTCTCTGACAGCAACTGCAGAATAAATTAATTAGCCGTTGTTAAAGCAACAACTTTGTACCTAACGGCTAGTTAAGCACTTAGAAACCCCTAGAAGTTGTCTAGAACGTCCTTAAGCATCCTTAGGCCATTCCTATAAATAGGACAAGCCATAGGACACTCAAAACTCACTTGTTACACTTGAGAAATACTTGAGCATACTTGAGCAATCTGTTGCAAGCAAATTGAGCACTGTGATCATTGGCCTACTTTCTCCTTAGCTCAAATTCGTGTCCTATAGGCTAGAATCTCCTACCACAGCAATCACAAGTTCACACACTTGGTTAGGAGATCTATACGCTTGATCTAGGCATATCAAGCCTTGGGCTTCAAAGGATAAGTTGTAATTTCTATTTTCCTTCTTGTTCCTTTTTATCCTTTGTTTTCTCCTTGCTACTCCTAGGGTTGGAGGCTGCGGATTGGAGAAGGTTCTTCTCAGGAGGAGAAGGTGGACTTCAAGCTACTTCAAGAAGGATATCGCACGGGAAGCTACTTCAAGAAGGCTATTGCAACGGGAAGCTACTTCAAGAGGAAGGTTGCTTCAAGGTGGTGCAATTACTTCTAGGTGAAGGCTGCTTCAAGGTTGGGCGATTACTTCTAGGTGAAGGCTGCTTGAAGGGTTTAGGAAAAGAAATTGTATTTTATGTAAAATCCTTGCGAGGTAATAAAATAAATTTCTTTTCAAATCCCGGTTGGGTAAGCAACCGGGTAGTGGACTGACTTCCTTAGTATTTGCTAAGGTTGGAACCACTCTAAACTCTTGTCTCCTTGTCCAATATCTTTGTGATTGATTGGTTGAGTTAATTAATTATTAAAATCTTTATAAAACTCTATTCACCCCCCTCTAGTAGTTTTCAGTTGGTATCAGAGCGAGGCTTCAAGGAACCCTAACAAGGTCTTGAAGAAATGGGTGATGGAGTGCTCAACAACCTCAACATTGAAGGGACACTTGTTGCTAGGCCCCCAGCATTCGATGGGACAAACTACCAATATTGGAAGAGAAGGATGCAATTCTATTTCCAAGGAATCAACTGGGATCTATGGAGAATGGTGTCTACTCCATACATGCTCCCTCAAAATGAATTTGCGGAATGGGATGCAAACACGGTAAAACTAGCCCAAATGAATGCAAAAGCTGTAAGTATCTTATATTGTTCTATTTCGGTAGGAGAATTTAATAGAATATCAAATTGTGATACAGGTTATGATATTTGGCATAGACTGTCCATAACCTATGAGGGTACAATCCAAGTCAAAAATTCCAAAATTAGCTTGCTTAAAACGAAGCTTGAACATTTTCGTATGGATCCTAATGAATCTATTAGTGAAATGTTTTCAAAATTCTCTATCATTGTTAATGGTTTAAGTGCCCTAGGAAAACCTGTCCTTGAGGAAGATCAAGTATCAAAAATCCTTCAATCACTTCCTCCAAAATACAAGCCAAAGGTGACAACCATTGAAGAAGCAAACGACCTCACTCGACTCAAAATGGAGCAACTCATCGGCAATTTAGAAGCTCATGAAGCAGATCTAGAAGAGGAAGAAAGAAGAGAACGTGAACGTCAAAATGGGAAGAAGAAGGATGTGGCTCTCAAAGCTTCAAAAGTCGTCACACAAGAAAGTGAGGAGTCAAGTGAAGAAGAAGGAGAAGAAGCCTTGATCGTCAACGGTAAGAAATACAAAAGGTTTAAAACTAACAAAATTTCTAGTTCTTCTACCCCTCCTAGGTGCTTTGAATGTGGGAAGAAAGGGCATTTCAAAAATGAATGTCCCAAAGCAAAGAAGGGAAAGAAAAGCTCACACAAGAAGAAAGGAGAAAAAGCCTATAAAGCTGCATGGGATGAGTCAAGTGAGAGTGAAAGCGGAGAAGAGGTGGAATGTCTAATGGCAAGAGAAGACAATGAAGACTCTCAAGAGGTAAGCCTAATTGATCTTCCTAAAGAAGAGTTAGTTACTAACTTACAAGAAACTCATGATAAATATATTGATGCCAAGAAGAAACTAAAGAAGGCTGTAAAATCAAATGATGAGCTCATTGCCAAATTAGACGAACTTTCTTCTGAAAAGAACAACACTGATCTTGAGAATCTATCTTTAAAAACATCTTTAGATGATTGTACTAGAAAGCTACTCACTTTAGAAACAAATGTTGATCTTCTTTCTAAGGAAAAGACTGAATTGTTAGCTAAACTACAAGATTTTCAAACTCAGCCTATTTTGTGTAACCATTCGAACTATGATAATCTTTTAAAGGAAAAGGACTCATTATTTTCTGATTTAGATCAAGCAAGAAAAGATCTACACAAGAAAATGAATGACATTGCTATGTTACAAAGAGAACTGTATGAGTTAAGAAGAAAAGATATACTTGATAACATACTAAGAGTTGGCACTGTTTACAATGGAAGAAAAGGTGTGGGATATGCTCCAAAGAAAAATCAACCCAAAAGAACTCAAACTAGGTTTGTACCTAAGAACACAATGGCTAGAAAGAGAAATGAAGTTGATTCTATTACTTGCCATTTCTTCTTACGTCTTGGACACTATTCCTTTTCATGCCCCTACAAGACTAAGGAGTCCGACTTAGTTTGGATCCCAAAACCCCAAACTTAGTGGAGTGGAATGTAGTTGAGATATGACCAAATGCTTTATTTTGCTATTTATATTGTCTTATCTCAACTAAACAAAAGGTGTCATGCATATTGTTATTATTTTTCTGCATTGTTGTACTGAAACAGAAACCTTGTCGGTCGAAGTATTGTCGACCGAGCTTTAGATCGGTCGAAGTATTGTCGACCGACTGGATGACTTTAACAAATCAAAATTTACAGCACCTATTTCGGTCGAAAATTGGTCAACCGAGCAAATTTCTGGGTATCTTTGATTGTAATACAGTAACCTTCTCGATCGACAAATTGTCGACCGAGACATATGTCGGTCGAACAATTGTCGACCGACTGGAATTCTGTTTCAGAACTTTTATACAAATATGTATTTAAATGATTCTAACCATATCGGACCATCACATGGGTACCAAAATCTACATTTTAATGCAGGAATGGGTGGTTGACAGTGGATGTTCCAAACATATGACCGAAAACAAGGATGCATTCCAAACTTTTGAAGATAAGAAAAGTGGAACAGTCACTTTTGGAGACAATGGTAAGGGCAAAATCGTTGGAATAGGTAATGTTGGTACAAACCTTGAAATTAAGAATGTTCTACTTGTTGATGGTTTGCACCATAACTTAATAAGTGTTAGCCAATTATGTGATAGTGGTTATGATGTGTTATTTAACAAAACCTGCTGCAAGTTATTAATAGAAAATACTACAAATGTTGTTTATGAAGGAAATAGAGTTGGTAATCTTTATATTCTTAAACCTAACTCTATGAAAACAGTAGTAGGAAAATGCTTGCTTGCAAATGACAATACCTTACAAATATGGCATAAAAAGCTAGGACATGCTAGTTCACATGTTATAAAAAAGTTAGTGAAATATGATCTTGTTCGCGGATTGCCTACTTTATCTTTTGATCAAAGTGAAAACTGTGAACCATGCACAATGGGAAAGCAAACCAAAACATCTTTCAAATCAAAACATGTACTTAGCACCAGTAGATCATTAGAATTAATTCATATGGATCTATTTGGACCAATGAGGACACAATCAATTGGTGGTAAGAGATACTGCTTTGTGATTGTTGATGATTATAGTAGATATACATGGGTACATTTTATTGCAACTAAAGATGATACTATTCATGTTTTTATGCAATTTTGTTCAAAGATTGAAAATCTCTTACAAAATAAAATATGTACCATTAGAAGTGATCATGGTGGGGAATTTGAAAATCATACATTTGAAGAGTTTTGTACATCTCAAGGATACACTCATAATTTTTCTGCTCCACGCACCCCACAACAAAATGGTATAGTTGAAAGGAAAAATCGATCACTACAAGAAATGGCTAGAACTATGATGCTTGAACATAACACACCCAAAACCTTTTGGGCTGAAGCTGTAAACACTGCATGCTATGTGCTAAACAGAGTAACTGTTCACTCTTATTTAAAGAAAACTCCATATGAACTCATACATTCTAAGAAACCTAGAGTTGACTATTTTCATACCTTTGGCTCCACATGCTACATTTTAAATACCAAAGATGATAGAGACAAATTTTATTCTAAATCACACAAAGCATTCTTTTTGGGATATTCCACTTCTAGCAAAGCTTTTAGAGTATATAACACTATCTCTAGAAAAGTTGAGGAATCCATTCATGTTTCTTTTCATGAGGAGTCAAAATCTGAAAATCTAGAAATTACTGATCTCACTAATCAATTCGAAAATTTAACCATACCAAATGATAATGAAAAAGCTACTACATCCAATCCCCAAGTTGAAACACAACCTACACCTAGGCTTATCAAGGATCATCCCCAAGAACTGATTATTGGAGATCCAAATGATAAAGTCAAAACTCGGTCTTCCTTCAAAGATGTAGCAAACATGGCTTTTGTTTCTATCATTGAACCTAAAAAGATATCCGAAGCTCTTAAGGATGATTATTGGATAATAGCCATGCAAGAAGAATTGAATCAATTCACTAAAAATGATGTATGGGATTTAGTTCCTAAACCACAAGATAAAACCATAATAGGAACTAAATGGGTTTTTAGGAACAAGCTAAATGAGTCAGGAGAAGTAATAAGGAATAAAGCTCGGTTAGTAGCACAAGGATATAATCAACAAGAAGGAATAGATTTTGATGAAACATATGCACCCGTAGCTAGACTTGAAGCTATTAGGATGTTACTAGCTATTGCTGCCCATAAAAACATTAAGCTCTATCAAATGGATGTCAAAAGTGCATTTCTAAATGGCATTATTCAAGAAGAAGTTTATGTTGCCCAACCACCTGGCTTTGAAATACCGGAAAAAGGTGACTATGTTTATAAACTTAAGAAAGCACTTTATGGTTTAAAACAAGCACCTAGAAATTGGTATGAAAGGCTCAAAACATATCTTTTTGATAATGGCTTTTCTATTGGAAATTCAGATTCTACTTTATTTTTCAAAACATATACATCTGATTTCCTAGTTGTGCAAATATATGTTGATGACATTATTTTTGGAGCTTCAAATGATTCATTGTGCACACAATTTAGTGATATTATGCAAAAAGAATATGAAATGAGCCTCATGGGTGAACTAACTTTCTTTCTTGGTTTTCAAATTAAGCAAACACCTGCAAGAATTTTCATAAGCCAAGAAAAATATACTAAAGAACTCTTAAAACGTTTTGGGATGGATCAATGCAAACATGCTACTACTCCTATGGCTACTTCTGTCAAAATTGATAAGGATGAAAATGGGGAACCTATTGATGATTCCTTATATAGAGCCATGATTGGTAGTTTGCTTTACTTAACGGCTTCTAGACCGAATATTATGTTTTCTGTTGGTCTTTGTGCTCGATTTCAATCACAACCTATGCATTCTCATTTTCTAGCAGTTAAACGAATTCTTCGTTATCTAGCCGGTACTACTTGCTTTGGTTTATGGTATCCAAAAGGACAATCCTTAGATTTTAAAGCTTATACTGATGCGGATTATGCTGGTTGTCGACTTGATCGCAAGAGTACTAGTGGTGGCTATTTCTTATTAGGGAGAGCTTTAGTATCTTGGTTTAGCAAGAAACAAAATACGGTTGCCCTATCTACAACTGAAGCTGAATATATGGCAGCCGGGTCTTGTTGTGCTCAAGTGCTTTATATGCAACAGGTGTTAAGCGATTATGGTTTTAATCTGTCATCTACACCTATTTTTTGTGACAACACGAGCGCCATTAACTTAGCACACAATCCTATTTTACACAGCCGAGCTAAACATATTGAAATCCGTCATCATTTTTTAAGGGATCACATCTCCAAAAATCATGTTTCCCTTCATCATGTTGATACGGAAGATCAATTGGCTGATATTTTTACAAAACCGCTTCCACTAGATCAATTTAACAACATTAGGAAGCACTTTCTTATCACTCCTTTGGAGGATGTTTTCTTTGATATTTGTGCTACTTAAACAAAAACTCTTGTTTACATTTTTGGCTTTTAAATGGACATCTTTTTCATTAGATTTGATGG
Organism: Alisma plantago-aquatica; assembly: GCA_963693085.1. Lineage (NCBI taxonomy): Eukaryota > Viridiplantae > Streptophyta > Magnoliopsida > Alismatales > Alismataceae > Alisma > Alisma plantago-aquatica. The sequence goes on along the minus strand of OY856410.1, from coordinate 1,506,018,378 downwards.
GATATCTAATTAAGGGGGAGTTTTTATTCTTAACGGTTATCTTTTTGAAATGACAAAGGGGGAGAGATAAATATAAAATTAACATTTAGTAATTATGTCAAACTCAATTAATGAGTTTCATAAATAAACTCTTGGCTTTACATTGAAAGTTGCTATATTCCCAAATGATCTGGATTTCATGTTCCATAATTCATGGGGAATAATAAGCACACATTTTATACACAAGAGAAAAAGCTACAAAAGGTAATCTAAAGGTATGAAACTCATATGTTTTATATTTCCTTTATTTATATTTTGGAAATGTTTGTCATCTTCAAAAAGGGGGAGATTGTTGGCTAAATGGACATCTATAAAATCCCTTTGTTTTGATTATGACAAACATTTCATTCTTATTAATCTAACGAGCTACTTGAGTGTGCAGGATGACAAAGCAATAAGGGAAAATCTACAAGCTTACATATTTACATTTTCATGCAATGTAATCACTATTGTAAAAACTTGTACAAAAATATAATGTACAAGTACTTAGAATTGCATGTAAATCAAGCGTTAGATTCTCCCTAGCTAAACACCACAGTTAGACAAGTCATACCATTCAAATAGGATTATTTTTGCACACTCACACACATAATTAGTGCCTAATTTGAAACCTTGAAACAAGATCAATCTCGGTCGACAAACCCCTCGACCGAGACACTCTCGGTCGACAATCTTCTCGACCGAGAAAGATCCAAAGTAGCCGTTAGACACAACAGACAAGTTAGTTGGTAGTTGAAGAAAGACGTTGCAAATCACTTGTTCCAGAGAGCCTGTCGGTCGACAAAAGTTCGACCGAGTAGGTGTCTCGGTCGACCATTTGTCGACCGAGATGGTCTCTAACAGCAACTGCAGAATAAATTAATTAGCCGTTGTTAAAGCAACAACTTTGTACCTAACGGCTAGTTAAGCACTTAGAAACCCCTAGAAGTTGTCTAGAACGTCCTTAAGCATCCTTAGGCCATTCCTATAAATAGGACAAGCCATAGGACACTCAAAACTCACTTGTTACACTTGAGAAATACTTGAGCATACTTGAGCAATCTGTTGCAAGCAAATTGAGCACTGTGATCATTGGCCTACTTTCTCCTTAGCTCAAATTCGTGTCCTATAGGCTAGAATCTCCTACCACAGCAATCACAAGTTCACACACTTGGTTAGGAGATCTATATGCTTGATCTAGGCATATCAAGCCTTGGGCTTCAAAGGATAAGTTGTAATTTCTATTTCCCTTCTTGTTCCTTTTTATCCTTTGTTTTCTCCTTGCTACTCCTAGGGTTGGAGGCTGCGGATTGGAGAAGGTTCTTCTCAGGAGGAGAAGGTGGACTTCAAGCTACTTCAAGAAGGCTATCGCACGGGAAGCTACTTCAAGAAGGCTATTGCAACGGGAAGCTACTTCAAGAGGAAGGCTGCTTCAAGGTGGTGCAATTACTTCTAGGTGAAGGCTGCTTCAAGGTTGGGCGATTACTTCTAGGTGAAGGCTGCTTGAAGGGTTTAGGAAAAGAAATTGTATTTTATGTAAAATCCTTGCGAGGTAATAAAATAAATTTCTTTTCAAATCCCGGTTGGGTAAGCAACCGGGTAGTGGACTGACTTCCTTAGTATTTGCTAAGGTTGGAACCACTCTAAACTCTTGTCTCCTTGTCCAATATCTTTGTGATTTATTGGTTGAGTTAATTAATTATTAAAATCTTTATAAAACTCTATTCACCCCCCTCTAGTAGTTTTCACTATTGTTGTACCTCGGATTAGAGGGTTTTGTATACCCTGGTTTCTAGTGTTGTGACCTGTACCAAGGGCAGACTAGCGGTTAGCAGCTTGATTATATGTCACTGTGGTGGTAGCTTTGACTGATATGTCACTGCTTTTTACTCGTACTAACCGAGGGGAAGAGATCTTAGGATACCAACACTCCTAGATCTTGTACAGAACTGAATAGCCCTTTGCAAGGGTCGGTTAGACTTTGGATGGTACAATTCAAATTCCCCAGGGCATAATATAAGTTGTAAGATAGCCATGTAGCATATTTGTTTAGGGTTAAAGACAACACTTCATATTGCATGATAACCCTTGTTTGCTTTCTTTTCACTAAGATCATGTATAGTATAATAAGAGATAATAGATATACTTATGATGTAGTTATGCTCATTTTATAACCATGCTTATGTTGTCAAATATACTAACACTGATGGCTAAGATGCTACTGCTAGCTATGTTTAATATTGCTAGCCATGCCTATGTAATTAGATATGCTTAAACTGCTAATCATGCCTATGTAGTTCATTGTGTTATGATGTTAGTTCTACTTATGATACATATCTGTTCACTTTATTTGAGATGCCAATATTGATAGCCATGTTATGTTACTAGACATATTCATGATGTCAGGGATGCTTATGCTACTAGATTGCTTGTGTTGTTAGCAAGGAATATGATGATAGTCAGATTAATGATAATGATTGTTATTAGATGCAATTTGAGTAGATATCTATCCAAAGAAATGGATTGATTTGTTATATATATATGCATTGATGATCATACTTGTTGCTAAGATTATTTGCTGAATCTGTTTAGCATACTTGATTTGTTCAATATGTTCAATTGATTATTAAATACTCCAACTGCTTAGTTATCTACTATTTAGAATATTGTAATCAATATGCATTGTTGGAGGTTATATCTCTTATTGGGACATGGGTCTCACCCTTGTGGTTTGCCACATTTTTTATGTAATCAACAATGATGACAAAAAAATCGTGAAAGTAAAGAGGAAGTACAGTAATGAATCTTTGAGAAAGTTGATTAGATTTCTAGTGTGACCTAGAGTCATCCCTGTACTCTCAGATACGGGTAGGAAAAGTTAGTATATGGTGTTTCAAACGAATCAGAATTTTGTTAGCATGTTAATGTTTGTTGTGTGGCATATACAAATATTGTTCTCCTGTGTATATATGTTATGGCTAAGGCGCTAGAATAATTTGTATCAAATTTTTGGCATAGTATGGATATAAGAAAGATGTTGGGCTCTTATGAAAATGTTTCTGAGCGGGTTCTGACATTGAAATCAGTTTTAATTTACCCATATTTTTAGGTATATGGTTAACGGGTGATTGATTGTGTTTAATGTTTTGAGTAATCTCGTTTAGTGTAATGGGTTCTCACAAGTTGGTATCAGAGCTTTAGGTCCACTGAGTCTATAGGGACACTAGGAATTAGGACTACAATGATGTAAAAATTAGGAATATGACATAAAAATATGGTGCATGCTGCCTAATCTCAGTATTTGGGTGCCATGGCCAGGTATTCAATTATTGAAGAAAAGGTAAGTATGGAACTCTTACTCTGATCAAGTAGTCATTTTGAGACAATCTAAAGAGAATAATGAATAAGAAATCATGGTGTGAATATCTCAATCCTTCCTTAAAGAAGATGAGAATTGCATCATAATCTATCAAAACTTGATTTTTTGGTAGCTAAAGAGAAAGACACAACACCAAGAAATCTAAATCTGAATACAAATCAGCAAAAGAGAAGTTCTTGAAGATGTGATTTAAGAAGAAAATAAAGTAAAAGATAGACAAGTCTATGCTTATAAAGTGATTCAAGGTATGAAATCCACATAAGATGGAGAGAACTCCAATGATAAGTATATAATGAGGAGATAAATGAGAACAATGACAAAGATATAAGGTGGAACCTAAGTTAATCTCAGACCAACCTATGTGTGTAAGAAAGTGTTAATGTAAAACCAACATGGCATGTGAAAGAAATTAAGGGAGATGATCCATGTTTAATGAAGAAAATGAAAAATATGATGATTTACATGTTGATAAGTGGTTGAAAAACATAATAAAATAAGAGAACATACACTAGTGGGATAAATAGTCATCAAGGAAGGAGTAATGAGATATGTTAATCATGATGATTCCTATACTAATGGCAAGGAACCCAAAATGAAAAAGGTAAAATGATACATAAGAAGATGTAACCTGCATAATGAAAATAGAATTGGTTACCTTTTTGCTAGTGACCCTTGAAAAATACTACTATGGTATGGGAAGTGTGTTTCACTTTGTGTCTTTTCTTTCTAGGGTACAACTTTCAAGTGGATCATTGCCACTTGGTACATGTGGATTCGTTGCAAACATGAGGGTGGATAGCTTATTATAGCATAAGGTTGTTTGGACTATGGTTCCAAGATCATAAAGTTTGTGATGAGTTTGCTTTTGAGCCTTCCAATAATTTGAGAGACTCATCTTATATTTTTTGAAATTTGTTATGTTGGTAAAAGTGGATGAGATAATGATGTGAGTTCCTTATAGCACATGAGGTGGATACCAAGGTAATGAATCCTAGCATCCAAGATGTATCAACATTATGAGAAATATGTGAAGGTTGGAGATGTTTATTAAATGAACATTCCAAGTATTCCTCTCCTGTAGAGAGAGAGAGAAAGAGAGTTGATGATGATCCTATAAATGTTGTTTGGAAGGAAAAACAAAAGTGACTCTATAATGTTGTGTATGGTCTAGTGATAGCTGGGTAAGACCACTATCAAGGATAGATGGTTTGTTGATACAATAGATATAATTTCAGGATGATAGCTAGAATTTAAAGTTGAAAGTTACTATTAGATTTGTATAGGTGGCACAACAAGTTTCTATGTTCCGTATTTGCAAATGTCTTCTTATGTGGGGGTTTTTGTGGTGACCCAAGATGAGATATGTATGAATGATGTGACATAAACATGATATGCAAGTAACCATGTGAAGTTAATAGGATGAGGTGCAAAGGAAGTACCCATATTTGTTTACCTTGGATTTCAGGGGCGAAATCCCTATTAGGGGTTTATAGTTGTAAGGCCCCTAAACTTGCTTAATGAGTTGAATAATCTTAATTATCATAATTGAATTCTTATAACCCTAATATAACCTTTTTATATGCTTTGAAATCATAATATAAGATTAAGTTTCAAATTTGGCCCAATTTGGACAATATTTGAGCAAGTTATGCAATTTTATGCACATTTTGGACTTTTATGCAATTTACCCAATTCATATATTTTCTTTGCAATTTATCACTTTCATTATGTTCCTTGTATATTCTATCATCATTATTGAGCTTTTTAAGCCATGGGTCACCTATCTAATCCTTGGTTTGAAGGTTTTTTCTCTAAGGGTATTTTAGGGTTTACCCCTTCATGGATGAGCTACCTTTAGTAGCTATCAACTAATGAATTATTTGTTTTGCTTGAAAATTCAAGAAATGAGGGATAAGCATGTGTCTATGGACGATGGGGATCTGCTTGTGTGTGTGCTTGTATATTCTTAATAGTTTAAGGTCACAGACACTTGGAAAGATACTAGAACTTCAACTTTTTCTTTTTCTTTATCTTAAAGTTTCATATACTTATCCCTAAGTACCAAAACGAGCCATTTTCTCTCCAACACTTACCTCCTTCTATCAACCTTGTTCTCCCTCTATTCTTCTGCGAATTTCCTATCCAAGGAAGAAGAAAGAGGGGATCTTCTTTGAAAAAGAATCTAGGGTTGTAATTGACTTCCTTTTAGGGTTTAAAAGGCTTCCTTCTAGTGATCTTGACCTAAAAGAGTAAGAATCCCCTTCTTTCCTCCATTTATTTATTTTTTATCCTTCCTCCTACCTTTCTCTAGGTCGTAACCTTGCTGTTCCATGATAGAAATTGCTCTAAAGCTCTAAAACCCTACCTTTCTTGCTCCTTATGCTTAGGGTTTGCTCATTTGATGAAGAAAGGTGCTATATGGACAAGTTCACAACTTATACCTGAATTTTCTACTCTATCTGCTCAAGTTTCCTTCTGCTTGGGATTTCATCTTCTCATTAGAGGCAAATTTTATAACTTTCTCCTCGTTTATTGCTTACCATAAGCTTGCTAGCTCATGTTCTTGCTTTTAAATGATGATCCATGCACTAAAAAGCTATACTTGACTTGGATTTCGATTTTTATAATATCCCCTATTCTGATTTCAGTTCTAGATGAACCTGTGATCATGTGTACATGATTCCTAAGGTACAATATGATGTGGATCAGGTTGTCTTGACAACCTATGGTGCTAAGCACCTATCTACCAATGGTCAATTTCAGGGTTTTAAGCTGATTTCTTTTATAAACCCATGACCCGATGACGGTACCATTGCAAGAACCCTATGGTGTTGTCTTCATGACACCTGGGATCAAAGGTTTCAAATTATGGTGGTCACCCCTGATGCGATGATTTTTAGTCACATTTATAGACTTGTTTTACTCGTGTTTTATGCGTTTATTGGTCATTTTGGTGGTTAATATTGCATAATTCACTTACTTTAGTCTATGATCCTTCTTAGTCTCAAATTTCTCTTATTTTATTGTTTTGAGCATAAATCATTACAATAATAGGTTTTATCTCGGCTTATGTGGTTTTGTTTTGCAATTTCAGGAAAAACACATATCTGTAGCTGTCGATACCATCGATGGCAGTCGATACTATCGACACAACCACAGGCAGCCAGCCGCAAGGAGTAGCACAGAGTCGATACCATCGACAGGGAAGTCGATGGTAGTGACATTCCATCAGGTTGCTGGTGACCAATCAGTCGATACTATCGACCCCAAAGTCGATACTATCGACACGTGTAGCTTCAACGACGGAAAAGGGATAAAACCGAAGCCTAAGGGTGTCAATACCATCGACCCACGTCGATGGTATCAAGTCAACATCAGGCGCAATGAAGAAAAGAAAAGAAGGCTTGCTGATATCGCGAGGGGTCGATACCATCGACTCGCGTCGATGGTATCAACACCGTCAGATCAGTGTTTGTTTCAGATCGGTTCTAATCCAACGGTTGTGATATTTTTGCAACCTAACTCGGTGATTATACCTAATGACAGCGGCCAAGAGCAGGGTATCACGTCATTAGCTGCTGCACACGTCCCGAGAAGGTGTGGAGAGAAGAACGGAGCCCAGAAGCATGCCCCAGCCGTTCCAGAAGCCGAAGAAGATGTTTTCCACCACCGAAAGGCTGTAGATCGCACATTCTACGTCGAGGAACACTTGGATCTTCTCCGTTCAGGGGTTTCATTACTTATCACGTTTTTCTCCACGTTTCCCCTTTCTTCAACCATGTTTTGCTCTGAGATCAACATGCGGGGCTAATCCCCTTTGTATTTAGGACCGGGAGTAGCCCAAGGAAGCATTGTATGACATTTTTACCATAGTAATTCATAATTTATCTCTTAAATCCGTGGTATGATTTCTCTTCTCAATTATATTGTTATGCTTGATCACCATAATGATAATCTAATGCCTTTCATTACTTTGAAAGAAGAATTAACGGTTGAAAAGAGATGAAATTCACATTAATTAACAAATCCCTTGAACAAGGTGATGTAAGGTTAATGGTGGAAACCCAGAGGTCGATTCTAATGCACCTAGTTTAGGGTATAGGTTACTACGACGGTGGAACCGACCTAGACATAGGTAGTGAATTGTACCACGACAGTGGACAATTCTGACTATAGGCCACTACCCGGATTGAGAGATGAACCTGAGTAACTATATGGAAATTCATACAATGAAAACCCGCGGTGAAACCGCAATCCTAAAGATCTCCATTTGAATTGATTAAACTAAACATTTAATCGATTGCTTTATTTTATTTTATTTTATTTTATTTTTAAAATAACCCTCATAACCTTGTTATTGGTCTAGCTGATTGCAAGTAGTTAGTAGTAGTCTACCGATAATTTAGTGTCCCTGAGTTCGACTCGGGCCTCATAAGGGCCTATACTACTTTGACGCGTGCACTTGCGTTCTACGCACGGTAAAATCGTATCAAGTTTTTGGCACCGTTGCCGGGGACACGGCAATTGTCGGCACTACGAGTGCTGCAAGCGGCCACTCTAGGCCACATTTTTATTCTGTTATTTTATTATCAAATTTGAAATTCATAGTTTCATCTTTCATATTATTGTAATCATCTAGCATTGTACTGAATTGAAATTATCATCTTGTAGGTACTAGTACATGGTGAGGATGCGTAGCACCGACTACACGCAGCAATCACCAGAGGTTCCATTGCCGGGACTAGACGACGAGGAGAACTATATTCAAGACCAACCAGACGAAATAGATTCTGACTCAGAACAAGAAGCCATGGCAGAATAGCATGCGATATGAGAGAAGATAAAAGCTTCTTCCTCATCTACTTCAAAGGGGCCAATAAAGAAGCAGGCAATCAATATTCCAACTTATAAAATTGATCCTGCATTAATAAATTTGGTCAAATCAAATGCATTTCACGGGCTTAAAAATGAAGATCCGGTGACTCATATAAGCCAGTTCGTGGAGAACTGTGATATGATCAAGATAGATAGGTTTCCACAGAAGACATTGTACTTGAAGCTATTTCCCAGCTCTCTGGCGGGAAATGCATGAGAATGGCTACATAATCTTGATGATGAGTATGTGGAATCATGGAACCACATGGTGGAAGTGTTCTTTGAAAGGTTCTTTCCGCCCGATAAGACAAATGATATGATCAGAAAAATTCATAACTTTAGTCAGAAAATAGGAGAGACTTACTCTGAGACCTGGGAACGATTTCAGATCATGCTAAGGAGGTGCCCACATCATGGGGTTGACAAGGAGAAGTAGGCTAAAATCTTCTATTTTGCTCTTTCCGAGCATGATAGAAGCAACTTAGATTCTGCGGGTTCAGGTTTCTTCTTAAATAACACAGGCACAAGGTGTTGGGAAATTTTGAAGAACATGGCTAAGAAACAATCTTGGGGCGATAGAGACGTCGTAGAGCATGTTCAGGCTGTAAGAGAGTCAAAGGCCATTAAAGAGCTAAATGAGAAGATGGACCTTCTAGCAAAGAAACTACTTGCAAAAGAAGATACCGAGTCTGAGGATGAAGCTCAAGTAAAATTCATGTGTCAACAACAGGGGTACAGAAACAATGACTACTCGTGGAGGAAAGACAAGAAATTCTCCTGGAAGGACCCAAATAATTTCTTGCAGGACCCTGATGCAAAACCCCAACCGGCGCCAGAGGATAAGAGCACTGAGTTGCTCAACCAAGTGATCAAGAAAAATCAAGAACTAATGAGCACGTTTGGTCAGTAGATCAAGCAATAAGGGGAATTAATGAATCAATTCGGGCAGACCCTACAAAGCCATGGGGCTCAGATGAGGACGATAGAGACATCCTTGGTGCAAATGGCAGCTGAGATAGAACATCTGAAGAAACCAGCACAACAAGGCTTTTCGGGTAATACAAACATTCCAGGAGGAAACCAACAGGCTAAGGCAATCTTGCTAAGGAGTGGTAAGAAGATTTTAAACCCCAGGGCCGATGAACCAAGCAAACCCCAGTCAGAAACCACATGTGAGGCCACAGAGGAGGTTCTGATCCCAATCACCAAGCCGGTAGAGGATGTGGTAGACGATGTTGCAACAGAATCCGTCATTGTTGAGGAGGAGACACAGAAGAGGACGCCATATGTGCCTCCACATCAGAGGGCACAGAATGTCCCAGTCCCATATCCCAATAGCGTTAAAGCCAAGAAAGTGGACGCTCAGTTCAAGAAATTTCTAGATAGCTTTAGAAAGATTTCTGTCAACATTCCTTTATTAGAGGCAATGGAGCAGATTCCCTCTTATGGCAAGTTTCTGAAGGACATAATTACAAAGAAGAGGAAAATCCCAGATACCGAGGTCATGGTTCTTAAGGAACAAGTGAGTGCTTTCATCATGGGCACATTGCCACCTAAAAGGCAAGATCCGGGATGCTTCAACATTTCGTGCTACATTGGTAAAGTGAAATTTGGCGAAGCACTGTGTGATTCCGAGGCAAATATAAACCTGATGCCTCTCTCTACATTCAAGAAGCTGGGACTTAAAGAATCAAGGCCAAGCAATATGACAATATAGTTGGCAGATAATTCCATGGTGAAACAGTATGGTATTTGTGAAGATGTGTTGGTAAAAGTTGATCAGTTTGTATTTCCAACAGACTTTGTTGTAATGGAAATGCAAGATGAACAAGGCAATGAGTTACTCCTTGGATGACCCTTCCAAGCCACTACTGACATGATACTTGATATGGGGAGAGGTCGTTTGACCTCGGGTATCACTGATGATCGGTTTGAAATGGTCATGCCCTCAAGCACAACACAATCTAAAGTAAAGGAGCAATGCTGCATGATGAAGCACTTTGATCAGAATATTTCTATTTGTCTAGGTAAGCCATTTCTAGATATGGCTCATGTGATGACTAAGGTGGAGAAAGGGACACTGGATGTGGACATTATAGAACAAACTAAAGTTGTTTCTCTCACCAAGGCTGTGGGTTTTCCAAATGATGAAGAGGAGGACATCCCGCCTTCTACTGAAGATGAGGCCATAACAAGTTCTATTTTCAATGCATATCCAGAACTACCTCTTGAAGCCTACCTGGTTAATATAACACATGATTGGATGAGAAGCAAGTCACTACAAGAATGCACCAAGATGCTTCAGGTGCTGCCATGTTTCTACGCTAGGTACTATGAAGACCTTAGAGAACTCCCACCACTGCTTCAATCATCCTTGATCAGCCTGCCAGATTTAGAATTGAAGCCTCTACCACCTCACTTGAAATATGCATTTCTAGCTGAGGGTGAGAAGCTTCCATTGATTATTTCGGCATATCTGAGTGCCGAGGAGCAGGATCAACTGCTGATCGTGATGAAGAACCACCGAGGTGCATTCGGATGGTCGGTTGCAGACATCAAGGGGATTTCCCCTACATTATGCCAACACAAGATCCGGCTCGAGGAGGGAGCCAAATCTGTAATTCAGCCACAACGCCGACTAAATCGTAGCATGATGGAGCTCGTCAAGAAGGAGGTGATCAAGCTCCTTTCTGCAGGTATCATCTATGCTATATCTGACTCGACGTGGGTGAGTCCTACACAGGTAGTCCCTAAAACGGGGGGAATTATTGTAACACATAATTTGTTAAATGAGCTAGTCACGACCCGTATGGTAACCGGGTGGCGTGTATGTATAGACTACCACATATTTAATGCTACTACGCTTAAGGATCATTTCCTCTCCCATTCATTGATCAGATTTTAGAGCGATTGGCAGGTCGATATCATTTTTGTTTTCTCGATGGTTATTCAGGCTACAATCAGATTTCCATTAATCCTAAAGACCAAGAGAAGTCCACCTTCACTTGTGCTTACAGAACATTTGCATACCGTCGTATTCCCTTTGGTTTGTGTAACACACCAGCAACCTTTCAGCGTTGCATGCTTGCCATTTTCTCCGATATGGTTGAATGCTATTTGGAAGTCTTTATGGATGATTTCTCCGTCTATGGTGCGTCTTTTGATGAATGTTTATACAATTTGGATAAGGTTTTGCAACGATGTGAGGACACACATTTGGTTCTCAATTGGGAGAAATGCCATATGATGGTTAGCGAAGGGATCGTGCTTGGAAATAAAGTGTCTAGCAAAGGGTTGGAGGTAGATCCGGTAAAGATTGAGGTTATTTCCAAATTACCCCCACCGAATTCGGTAAAAGGGGTATAGAGTTTTCTAGGTCATGCTGGGTTTTATCGCCATTTTATAAAAGATTTCTCAAAAATTGCCAAACCATTATCTGAGTTGTTGGAGAAAGATGCGGTATTTGATTTTAATGAAAAGTGTTTACATGATTTTGATGTGCTTAAAGAAAAATTAATTTCCGCACCGATTGTGCAAACACCAGATTGGACAAAGCCGTTTGAATTGATGTGTGATGCATCAGATTTTGCAGTGGGGACTATTTTAGGACAACGGGTGGACAATAAACCCTCTATGATTTTCTATGCGTCCAAAACTTTAAATGAAGCACAACTTAATTACACGACAACTGAGAAAGAGCTTCTCGCCGTAGTTTTTGTTTTTGAAAAATTTTGGCAATATCTTGTTGGATCTAAAGTCGTGGTATGGACGGACCACGCCGCCATAAAGTACTTGATGGAAAAGAAAGATGACAAACCTAGACTGATTAGGTGGATCTTACTGTTATAAGAATTTGATATTGAAATCAAAGATAAGATGAGAATAGAAAATGTGGTTGTGGACCATTTGTCTAGGTTGGAAAGGGTAGATGAGAAGGACGTGCATATACCCATTACCGAGACGTTTCCTGATGAACAACTTATTTCTATTAAATCTAAAGATCCATGGTTCTCTTATATTGTAAATTATCTTTTTCTGCAAAATTATCCCAGATGATTGGACATACCAAGAGAAAAAGAAAATTTTCCATTCTTTGCGATATTATTTCTGGGATGACCCCATTTTGTTGAAGCGGTGCAGGGATGGTGTGTTGCGCAGGTGTGTACCAGAGGTGGAATATGAAAGTGTCCTTCGTCATTGCCATACTCTACCGACTGGTGGCCACCATGCTAGTTCCAGAACGGCGGCCAAGGTACTTGAGAGCGGCCTTTACTGGCCTACTTTGTTCTGGGACACATATGACTATGTGCGGCAATGCGATTCCTGCCAACGGGCAGGTAACATTTCAAAGCGACAAGAGATGGCCCTCAATGTATTTCAAGAGGTTGAGGTGTTCGATCTGTGGGGTATTGATTTTATGGGACCCTTTGTGTCCTTCAACTCTAACTTGTACATTCTATTAGCTGTTGACTATGTATCGAAGTGGGTAGAGGCAATCCCCACTAGGACTAATGATGCCGCTGTAGTGTGCAGGTTTGTCAAAGAATACATTTTCTACAGGTTTGGTGTACCAAGAATGATTATTAATGATGGAGGTACACATTTCCGAAATCAGAAGTTTGCGGCATTGTTGAGAAAGTACGGGGTAAAGCACAACATTGGTACCCCGTACCACCTGCAGACACAGGGACAAGTGGAAGTCTCCAATAGAGAGATTAAGAAGATCTTGGAGCGCACTGTGGCTTCGACGAGAAAAAACTGGAGTACCTTGATACCAGACGCTTTATGGGCGTACAAGTTGACATTTAAGACACCTATAGGCACTACACCTTTTAGGTTGGATTACGGTCGGGCCTGCCATTTTCCGGTGGAATTGGAGAATAAGGCGCACTGGGCGCTAAGGAAGTTGAATTTGAAATATGATGAAGCAGGGAGGAAACACTTGTTAGAGCTAAATGAACTTGATGAGATGAGGATGAATGCCTATGAAAGCTCGCGGATTTACAAGGAGCGAACGAAGTTGATTCATGATCGACACATTTAGATGCGTGTCTTCAAGAAGGGAGATCGTGTGCTCTTGTTCAATTCAAGGTTGAAGATGCATCCCGGGAAATTGAAATCCTGATGGAGTGGACCATTCATTGTAGAGGAAGTATGGCCACATGGAGCAATCATGGTGCGTGATGGCGAGACAACATTTTTGGTTAATGGACAACGATTGAAGTTGTACTTCGGAGAGGGTTACACGAGGAAGGTGAATGAGGTCAAACTCATTGCACTTGCGGATGCATGAGGAGCTTGATTTCGTCTAGCCTAAGACGTTAAATAAGGGCGCTTGTTGGGAGGCAACCCAGCCATTGGTAGTTTCGTTTAGTTTCTTTCACATTTGTACATTAGTTTGATTCGATTTTGTTTTTAGTATAAACAAGATACCTTGATTGTTTGTTCAATGTGCAGGACTGGGGCAGGGTCGATACTATCGACCCTTGTGTCGATGGTATCGACATGGGCACAATTAGGCGGCTGGAAAAATCTCTCTGAGTCGATACTATCGACGGCCTCGTCGATGGTATCGACCAACCATCAGGTTGATCGCCAAAATGGGGTCGATAGTATCGACATAGCTGTCGATACTCACGAGATCTCTGGAGATATTCAGACGAAATTTGTCTCAGTGAAGTCGATACCATCGACGGGCCTTTCGATGCTATCGACCCGGTTATAGGCAGAAAGCGGCGGTCGGGCCTCACGAGGGTGTGTGCCCTAAGCAGAGTCGATACTATCGACTTGCGTTGATGATATCGACGCGACATGTCACCCATCCGCGAGAGGAAATCAACGGCGATCGCTGCATCAAGAGAGTCAATCTGTGGGATGGGTCGATACCATCGACACCCATCAATGGTATCGACGCGTCATCGATCCGGGCCCCCACTTCAGGCTATCGACAACCGTCGATACTAGCGGAAGACCAGATTGTGCTACAGGTATCGATACCATCGACTCGCATTGATGGTATCGACAGGTGCACAATAGTGCCGACCGTGGTTATAAAATAGAGGGATGGTTGTCATATGACGTCACACTTTCAGAGCCTTTTCCCTCCACTTGTGCCGTGCATCTTGTTGTGCGACCGGAGCCCGGCTACGAGCATCCAAGGAGTGTGATCTTCCCCGAGCCTTCACCAAGCAGAGATTGTCTTCTTCGACCTTCACCAAGCTCCATCTTATATTCCTTCTTTCTTGGCAACGATGGTGCGTACAACCAGTGCATCTTCTTCACGGGCGGATCCTATGGAGATCCCCGAGTTCATTCCTCCACCTACTGCATCTATTCCTCATATGAGGATTGTCCATCCTTCCGTGGAGTTTCAGAAGGTCTACGAGGAACTGATGAAGAGAAAGATCGAGCCCACACGCTATGTTGATCGAGCGATGGTCTGTGAGTTGGGGTTTGAGACCAACCTCACCTACGTCTTGAAGGGGTAGGCAAGACACACATCCAGGAGGCCCGACGAGCTGCAGTACCACACTGACGGCCAGCCTTTCTTCGGCGAGTGGTCGACATACAAGGAACTCCTCGCGGAGTTCATGGCATCATTGGACATCAATGTGGTGCCCAATGACCTGATCGCCACCGACAGAGAGTGGAGAAAAGGGCGGGTGTCGTTCAAACTCTACAACAACAACTACACCCTCACTCTCGCCCAGTTCAATTCAGTTTATAACTGGTTTCATAATGACTACCAGTACCAGAGGCTAGATAACAGGACGTACTACGATGATATATTCGCCCATCTCGTGACTGTTCCCCCGGGAAAATCCGTCAGCTACCACAATGCTGCAGTGGCGGATTTCGAGCATTCATTTGTACAGATTCTTCATCACTTTCTCTGCACCACGTTGTTCGCTCGTGGCGACCTATCTCTCAGCAAGTTTCAAGAGACGGATTTGTTTTTCCTGCACAAATTGCTGAAGCACGAGGAGTGCAATTGGGGCGCGTTCTTCTTAACGCGCGTGTTGGCCATAAGGAGGAGTACGCGGAAGGCTCCAATCCACTTTGGAGGGCTCATCACACCGCTGACCCTCTATCTTGGGTTAGATTTCTCCCAGCTTACTCCCCTTTCTAACAGGAGCAAGGTCAACCTCCAGCATCTGCACCGCTCGAACCTCCTCCTGCTCCGTGATGGCTTGACATATGCACATTGCCATGTAAATCAAGCATATCAAGAGTGTTCACTTCCAGACCCCATCTTCAACATTAAGGGAGCTCAGCATTTCCGATGGACTGTCATTGCCATCGACGACTCCGATGAAGACGGTGGTGATGATGACAACAACGATGAAGGTGATGAGCATGAAGAGGAAGAGGAGGCCTTCACTCCTCTTCGGGCACAAGTAGCACCTCGAAAGCATCCCCACATGCATCCAGATGCATCTTCATCTTCACATCCTCTGCCACCTCCACCCTCTCATCAAGGAGAGGATGCCTACTCCATGCAAGGGATGTACTCGATGCTACAGGAGATTCATCAGACGCAACAGCAGCATACAGCTTCATACGTCGGTATTCAAGATACAACGAACCGGTTGTTAGATAACCAGAGGGCCATCTTCGAGAATGAGCGCCTCCTCCTCGACAACCAACAAAACATCCACGACAGGTTGCACAGGATGGAGATGCAACAACAACCCTTCTATGACAATTACTGGAGCCAGAATTATTTTGGGGGGTATCCACAACCTCCACCAATGCCCCAGTACGATCCGAGCTTCTAAGGGCAATACCCATCTTGGGACCCCACGGCTCCACAGTACCCGCCTCCTCCTAAAGAATGATCAGTATCACTGTTCCACCTTTTAAGGTTGTTTTTTATTATGAGGCCATAGTCAAATTCAAGCTTAGGGGGGGAGTTGGAACAACTCTATCCTTTAGTTTTCTCAGTTTTAGTTTTTATTGCTTTGTATTTTGTCATTTATTTTTCTTAGTTATGAGTTTGTTTGTAGGATCCACACTCTATCTAGTGTAATTGTGGATGTCTTAAGTCATGTGTCATCTCGTTGCTTGTACATGGGAATCAGGGGAAAATTTAATTTTTTTTAGTGTTTTTGCAAGCTTGTGTTGTTTAACTTTGAGCACATAACTTAAGGAAATGATTGGGTTTGTCAACTCTAAAATAGGAAATTACAACTGTACATTCCTATGATTCATGAAAAGTGGACATAACTGGTTGTTTGAGCCTAAACTGATCAAATGATAATGAGACTTTAATTTGAAATAACAGAGGGAAACCTCTTGATTACTACACAGGTCAGTAAGGAGGGACACATAATAATTTCCAAAGGTTCAGTCAATTAGTCTTGTGATCTATCCACCCCATTGTTTTCATATTCCACCTTAAGAACTGGAAGTACATTACGATTTTAATCTCTTTGATTGCATCCCATGAAGGTAGGTTTTGCATTGCAACTACTTTCACATATTTTGCATGAAAATGAAAAAAATAGACTAGTTATACATGCACGTATTCTTTAGTGTGTGTCATTTAGTTGCATAACTATCATGTTGTACCTTCATTCACATATTTTGTGCATATAGTATATCATGCATCTTATGTCTTATGAAACATTAAGGGTGATGAACTTGTTCCATACCTTCTGAATGCTTCAGATGTATAAGTTGTGCAACAATCAGTGAGCCCGACAAATAATTCATTGTCATCTATGAAAATAAGGGCTTAAAAAAATAATAAGAAAAAAAAAGTTTTGAAAAAAAAAGATTATTGAGAAGCAAGTAGGATTGAGAGGGAGAAAGGAACATAGTCTCACTGCATACTAAGAAGATAAGTACATGATGTAGTTCTCTTAGATATTCCATCTCACCTTGGAACGGGATGATAGTGCATGCATCATTCCACCCAAATGTAGGCATTAGGGCATTTTTACTTGCATATGCATCATTTAGGTCATTATTGTTTTGTGCATGTTAAAACTATATAATGCCTCCGTTTCTTCTACTAGCCACCCATTTCATCCACCCGTTGCTCGAATTGGTAGGCCACCGTGATTTTCTCCTCACTCGTTAATACTAGGAGAGCTGCTTCCATGTAGATGGTAGTTAGGGAGAGCAACGTAGAATAGGAGATCACAAGATGCACCGAGTCTGAACCGAAGAATTTTATTATGTTAACTGCCTTATATGATAGTGTTCATCAATTTTGAGGTAGATATCTTTTATGGATGATTACTGTCGCCTTTAGGGTAATTATCATTCTGTGGTTAATGAGGGCTGGAATGTGAATGTCCGACGGGGATCATATGGTGATGTTTGTTGTGATAATTTGTTCTTTAGTTGACCCTCACAATTCTATTCTAGAGTTTGTTACTCGAGGACGAGCAATGTTCAAGCTTAGGGGAGTTTGATGCGATGATTTTGAGTCGCATTTATAGACTTGTTTTACTCGCGTTTTATGCGTTTATTGGTCATTTTGGTGGTTAATATTGCATAATTCACTTACTTTAGTCTATGATCCTTCTCAGTGTCAAATTTCTCTTATTTTATTGTTTTGAGCATAAATGATTACAATAATAGGTTTTATCTCGGCTAATGTGGTTTTGTTTTGCAATTTCAGGAAAAACACATATATGTAGCTGTCGATACCATCGACGACTGTTGATACTATCGACACAACCACATGCAACCAGCCACAAGGAGCAGCACAGAGTCGATACCATCGATAGGGAAGTCGATGGTAGTGACATTCCATCAGGTTGGTGGCGACCAGTCAGTCGATACTATCGACCCCAAAGTCGATACTATTGACACGTGTAGCTTCAGCAACGGAAAAGGGATAAAACCGACGCCTAAGGGTGTCGATACCATCGACCCGCGTCGATGGTATCGAGTCAGCATCAGGCGCAACGAAGAAAAGAAAAGAAGGCTTGCTGATACGCGAGGAGTCGATACCATCGACCCGCGTCGATGGTATCGACACCGTCAGATCAGAGTTTGTTTCAGATCGGCTCTAATCCAACATTTGTGATATTTTTGCAACCTAACTCAGTGATAATACCTAATGACGGTGGCCAAGAGTAGGGTATCACGTCATTAGCCGCTGCACACATCCCGAGAAGGTGTGGAGAGAAGAAAAGAGCCGAGAAGCACGCCCCAGCCATTGCAGAAGCCGAAGAAGACGCTTTCCACCGCCGAAAGGCTGTAGATCGCGCATTCTACGCCGAGGAACGCTTGGATCTTCTCCGTTCAAGGGTTTCATTACTTATTCACATTTTTCTCCATGTTTCCCCTTTCTTCAACCACGTTTTTCTCTGAGATGAACATGCAGAGCTAATCCCCTTTGTCTTTAGGACCTGGAGTAGCCCGGGGAAGCATTGTATGACATTTTTACCATAGTAATTCATAATTTATCTATTAAATCCACGGTATGATTTCGTCTTATCAATTATATTGTTATGCTTGATCACCATAATGATAATCTAATGCCTTTAATTACTTTGAAAGAAGAATTAACGGTTGAAAAGAGACGAAATTCACATTAATTAACAAATCCCTTGAACAAGGTGATGTAAGGTTAATGGTGGAAACATAGAGGTCGATTCTAATGCACCTAGTTTAGGTTATAGGTTACTACGACGGTGGAACCGACCTAGACATAGGTAGTGAGTTGTACTACGATAGTGGACAATTCTGACTACATGCTACTACCCGGATTGAGAGATGAACCTGAGTAACTATATGGAAATTCATACAATGAAAACCCACGGTGAAACCACAATCCTAAAGATCTCCATTTGAATTGATTAAACTAAACATTTAATCGATTGCTTTGTTTTATTTTATTTTCTTTTATTTTTAAAACAACCCTCATAACCTTGTTATTGGTCTAGCTAATTGCAAGTAGTTAGTAGTAGTCTACCGATAATTTAGTGTCCCTGAGTTTGACTCGGGCCTCACAAGGGCCTATACTACTTTGACGCGTGCACTTGCGTTCTACGCATGGTAAAATCATGTCAACCCCCTTAGGTCAGGTTTTGGATCAATTAGAGGTTTAATGATCAACCATTAAGTACCCTACTGATGTTATCAGTCAATGATGGCATTAGCTTAATATTTGATGTTGATTAATGAATATAGTGCTGATCTAATAACCTATGGGGAGTTAATAGTCACTAATGACGGTGGATCAGGTCTCCACAACCTATGGTGAGTTAATCGTATAGTTTTAGCATCAATTAAGTCTTAGACCAATGGTTTCTTGGGTCACTTGATGTAGTGGTCAGACTTATACTGTAATTGATGGTTTTAACATATGAACTTGACCCAATGGTCAAGATCTAATGTTTATTCCTCCAATAAAGTGGAATGATAGCTAATGTAATATGTTGGTCCTAATAATGTGATTTAGATGGTTTCCTTTATATGATCAACTTAAGGAGCTTACTTGTTGACAACAGATGGCTTGTTTTAAATGAACAATCGATTGTGGGTTTTACCCTACTGCCAACAAAACCCTTATTGTTGTTAATCAAAGGATGTCTAGGGTTAAATGTTGACTTTTATAGATCACAACTCAATAAAATTATAGATGATTCATTCAAGGTGTTTACTTATGTAAATGACCAATGGCTTTACCTTTTCAACATTTCATGGTTAGAAGTTGATGCCTCAATATTCCCATTGTTTTGGGTGAAGCGTGTAGTGTAATGTAATGATTCTAATGATGAGAATTTGATGGATCAATGCCTTAAACTTGTAGTGTTACCCTTTCCCTCATATGATTATGGTTTATAATCACCATAATGAATTAATGGGTAACCCTAATGAGGTATATCTTGTTATACCTAGCTTTAATATAATAAATGATGGTAATTGGGTATGAATATTTCTTTAATGACTAATACAATCATGGAGTACTCTGTTACTATTGTGGAAACCATGTGTGGGTTCATACTTGAGAATAATATGGAATGTGATGGTGATGCTTCACCGTATGCATCCATGATCTAATGGGGATGTCGTGAGTTAGGGTTTGGGTATGAGTGTTGATTAGTAACATCAATATAATGTATCTTGTCGAACATAACTCTAATGCAAATAGAAAAATATGAGTATTCATCTTTAACCTTCTTATATGATTGCATGATGGTGAAATAACCTACTTAATATGATCATAACCTTAATGTGTTAATTGGTAGTTATCATAGACACATGGTTGATACTTTCTTATGCTAAACATGTGCATTATGAATATGATGAGGGTTAATCATATATAGATTCTTGCATGTTGATGTAATAAAGGAATGTTCTTCATGTTACTATAACCCTGCTATGATTGTTTATGAATATCTCCTAGATCATTAATGTAATATTGTGCTGATCCAGTGTATTATATGTAAGTGATGTTGTCGATGTTGGGTTTTGTGGAGAAAACATGCGCGACGGAAGCAACAAAAATCCACGTAACCCGAAATAGGATCTCGTCGACAACAACGTATTTGGAAGGAGTGTTTGCGGGATATACCTTATCGCGGAGCAAGTCCGGTGATGTCTCATTACATGACGGTGCAACGCTGCTGACCTACACGGACAGAACTTCTCTCCCGTTCACTATCGCAGGAAGATCCGACGGTGCTCCTTTGTGGCAGTGATGTACGTCGCTCGTAGCGTGTATAGGTGGTCGTCGACGTCCTCCAAACGCAGGTGTCAAGGCGTCTGCATATCTACTTCGTCCACGCAGATGGACGAAACTCCACGTCACACTTCCCAAACCGGCGGGAAGGTGTCATGTCTCTGCGACAGCGTGCTAGCAGTGTGTTTCTCTCCTTTCTCTCCTAAGGATGATGACGGCTAGGGTTTACGTACGTGAGCGTAAACGGAAAAGCCTCTCTCGATATCTTATATAGATATCGGCCGTCAATCCTCCTTTAAATAGAATACGAAGGGAAGTAGGGTTTCCCAAACCCATCGGTAAATAGAAACGTTGCGTTAATTAAAACGCTCGTGGATTAATTAGAATCTTCTAGAATTCATTAATTAACCAAATAATCACATTAATTAATTAATTAATATCCGACTCCATGCAATCTCTTGGGATGGCTCTATGGGCATATATACCAACAGTCGAGCCTTGTCATAAGGCATGCAAAGATAATGATGATCTTACAGGGAATAGTATGATGGTCTGAATGAACTTTGAACATCGTTCAACCCTGAATGAGGTGTAATCCTCTTGTATTGATAAGGGTTGATACCATGTGGTATTGTGAAAAGGATTTATATCCATTGATAGTATGATGGTCTTAATGACCTTTGGGCATGGTTGAGCCCTGAATGATGTGTAATCCTCTTATGTTGATAAGGGTTGATACCTTGTGATATTATGAAAAGGATTTATATCTTGTGATAGTATGATGACTAGTGTGGTCTCAAGAATGGTAAGTGAATAGTACCATGTGATTATGAGATGAGAAATTACGTTCCACACATTTTATATCTTTTAAAAGTTGTGATATTTATATGCTTGCTAGAAGTGAATTAGGGTTTGTATGTCCACTTATTTGATGCAGCCTTAATTCACCCAATTGGCATAACTAATCAAGTAAAACTCCAATCATATAGTGCCATGTGCCATAGAGCCATATTCAGTGTCAGAACTTGTTGGATGGTGAAATGAACATTCCTAAGGGAAACCCAGAGTGCATATTGTTGAGTATGTGGGGGTGGCAAGTTGAGGATATATCCTTGTCATCCAAAATGTAGGTTGTGGAGGATGGCTATGGTCATGCCTCATACATCTGATGTGATTGAGGACAACTGTGGTTGTACCTCAGATTAGAGGGTTTTGTATACCTTGAGGAAGTTCCGTCTTGATATAGAGTTAGTGTTACAACCAGTGGAGGTAGAGCTTGATGAGGAAATGTCCTGTGTGGAAGGTCTAGTGTTGATGCTTGACACGAGCGTGAAGAAGATGAAGAAGAAAGGTATAGTTCTTGTGAAGGTTCTATGGCATCACTGTGGTGTTGAGGAAGCCATGTGGGATCTCTAGGAAGAGATGGGGAGGAAGTATCCCTCTCTATTCTCTTAGGATTTTGGGGGCGAAATCCTTGTTAGGGGTTTATGGCTTGTAAGACCCATGACCTAAGTTTTGGGGTAATCCTATTTGCTTTGTATTAATCATGTGAATAGAATCTTACTATAATATTTTTAGATGTAATTAGGGATTATGGAGAGCTTAAGTTTCAAGTTTGAGCTTGTTTGGATGTTGTTTGTGCTTTATGTGCTAGTTTTGGTGTAAATTGCAATTTACCCAATGTAGAGGGTTGATGTGCAATCTGTCACCTGTAGAGCGTTCCTTCTCTTTATTGACATCTTCTAGAGGAGAGAGAAATAAGTGGGTGCCTTGTTTGAGTCTTGGTTGAGGAATGCCGCCCTTAGTAGTGATTAGGGTTTCTTTGAGTGTTGAGTGTTTTGACCTATGTATATATGGTAGGTTGTCTTGACCTAGGTCGTGACCTTGGGTGAAGTTTAGTGGGTTTTGTAGTCAAAACATACCCTCTAGATGGTGGGGTTGTAACCAAGGTTGTCTTGGGTCGAGATGGTTGCCCTCCTATAGGATGTCTCGACTAGGATTTGAAGTGGTCCCTTGTCTCAACGAAGTGGTGATGGTGGTGTGTGTTTGTCGAGACCATGGATGGCGAACCATGGGAGGGTTGCGATCACAACCATGTGGGTGACCAAGGTGATCGAGACCCAACCTAGAGTGTACACCATGTATTACATGTATGGTTAAGGTGCTTGAATATGGTTGCATGTTGGTCTTTTGAGTGGACAAGTGTCCCTTTGATACCTTGGAGTGTTGACACATCATCCCTTGCCTTCTGTCTCATCTCCCACCTATATAAACCCTTATCTCTCCATGTTTGTAACCCTTTCAGCCCTCCATCTTATTCCTTCTCTTTTTCTTTCTCTTCTGAGCTTGATGGAGCAAGGAGATCCGACCTTTGAGCTTGGTAGCTGAACTCTCCTTGCATGTGGTGCTTGCAGTGATCATAGCACATTTTCAACCCTTAGTAAGCATTTATCTTCCTTAATGGCATTTATTTTGATCTCCTATCTCTATCTTCCTCTCTTTTCTCGGCCCTAGATCATGGTTCCCCCATGGTGGTCGTTTTGGGAGAGAAGATCTTCATCACAAGAGTCATAGACCATGTTTTGACAAGGTAGACCCAAGTGTGAGGAGGGTTTCTTCTCTCTTTCTCCCTTTATCTTTTGGCTCGACCTAGAGATTTTTGGCTCTATTATCTTGGATGATCTTTGACCTTGGTGTCTTATCCTTCTTTATGTGATCTTTTGGTCGAGATTCAAGCTTTTGGTGGAGCATCTTCAACCCTTGGATCGTGTGCTTGGAGCTCTTGATCTTAGAGGTTGGAATCCTTGGTGGTGATCTTCTTAAGGTGGGTTATATGACACTTAATCTACTCTATTGTTGCACTATTTTATGCATGTTTGATACTATCTTATCTCTCTAAAATGCTTCCTTATCATGCTAGTAGAGAATGATAATCTCTAGAGCTTGTTTGGTGGAGATATCGTGCTTGGTTTGGTAGAAATCCAAAACCCTAACTTGCATGCATACATTTTTGTGTGGTTGATATGTTATGGAGGTTCTTCCCTATCTTTTAACCTTAGTCTTGCTCTCATTCATGGTATTCATATCCTAGATGTTGGAGGGAGGCTAGGTTCTATTTTGGATACCTCGATCAATGCTTTCTCTCCCTTGGATGATATCCTTTCTTGGTGGTTTCATAATCCATGACCTAGGGTTTTGATGATTATTTTTTCCTTCTTAATGATCATGGTTTTCCCCCTTAGTTTTGTTCCTATTTTAAGACTAAGATATATTTCCTTAGGATGGTCAAGACACCCACCTCCTTGTAGGTCGTGATCATGGGTGCTTCCCTTTTTATGGGACGGACCTTGTGTTGTTTGAGGTCGCGACACTTGGTGTTGATGGTCAAGTTGATCCATGTTTTGCTTGGGTTGTTGCCCAAGAATTTGGGTCTCAATCTTGCCCTTGTCCCAGTCGTGTCCTGTCCCTTAAGGGACGTCACGACATGTTGGTCTTGGGTCACGACATACTACTTTGGTTTGAGGTCGAGACAACCATGTTCTGTGGGGTCGCAATAGTTTTGTGAGGGGTCAGAACCCTAACTCTAGGTGTCATTATCGAGACACCCTAGACATCAAGGTTGTGACATGATTTAGGCGGTGTGGTCATGACCTAGTGGTATGGGTGGTCGAGACATGAGGATGATAATGGTTAAGGGGTATGCTTGGATACTTAATGTTACTCTTGTAGGAGTAATGTATAAGCCATATATATATATATATATATATATATATATATATATATATGTTATTTGGATTAATATCAAATCAACTCTAATGATGTTGTTTACCCCTAATATACTCCAATATGATGGGAGGTGGTGAATCTAGTGTTGATGGTTGAACCTAGATTTGTAAACCCTAATTGGCTAAGAAGGAACCCTAACCCTAATAATGTGCAATGATCATGCTTGTTTCTCTTTTCATGGAATAGCTATGGTTTGTGATGTTATCTATCTTGTTTATGAAATTCTAACCATGCATGTGTTATGAGCTTGATAATCATAGTTAGTGTATTCTATGGTGACTATGACATGAAAAGGGTTGAATGGGCCTTCATGAGGCATTATGAGACACTTGTGGTACATGAATGATGTGAATGGGTCCTATGACTTGGCAGTGGATTATTGTCAATTATGAGATGACATTTCCCAATGATGAGTTGAGGGATTGATATCTCATAGTATGTGACTTTTGTATTGGTGATGTGGTGAATGTCAGTGATACCTTATACATTTTATATCTTCTGGAGTTGTATCATGCCCTTATTTTTGTAGATTTTTTATGACTTTATACGTTGTAATTTGATTGATGATAAAAGACACTTAATTGACTTAACTAATCAAGTGAAACTTAATCATGTGGTTTTGCCCTGTGCCATGGACCCATCTCAATGTCAGCACTTGTTGGATGGTGAATTGGGCTTTCCCTAGTGAAAGTTTGGAGTCATATACTGTTAAGTATATGCATTCACATGATTGGTTGCGGGCCATACCCTGGCAAGACTGTGACTGTGGGTCGTATATCGGTGACATGATGCTTATGAGGTTTTACAGGATGATGTGGGCCATACTCTGGCAGTAGTGCGACTGCGGGGCATAGCTTAGTTTCACTAGCACCATGACCTGTACCAAGGTGGGCTAGGACTTTCACTATTTGACTATATGCCACATGTTGCAGTTGAATGGTATGTCTCTGTTGTGTACTCGTGTACTAACCACATGGTTTGGTGAGGTCATGGATTCCAACTCTTCCATAGACCTTGTATGGAATCGATTTTGACTTAGTAGTGGTTGGTTGAATTTGGGTGGTATGACTCAATTCCTCGGGGCATAATAATATACGTAATCAGCTGTGTAGTATACTTGCTTAGGATCAAATTCAAAAATATTGGATGAGGCCTTGCTTTGATTTTGTACAGTATAGTTGGAAGTAAATATACATGTTCTTCATATTCCTTCTGAACTATTAGATGACAATAACTACTTTACTGATATCATAAGTTGAATCTACTTATCATAGTTGTAACTTTACTTATGTCTTTTAATTACCTTATCTGTGTTAATAATAACGTTGGTGGAGAGTTATATCTCCTACTGAGATTGGATCTCACCCCGTGGGTTCTCCACATCTTTTAGGTGGACATGCATGAGGAGGTAGAGATTGTGCAGTTGAGGCAGAGTAGCAGCAAGAAGACAGAGTAGCATACAAGGTTGGTTGTGCTTCTAGTCTTTTGGTGTAGAGTCCTAGAGTCTTCCATGTACACTCAGGTCTTTCAGATGGTTTTTGGGTTTGTTTTGTAGATGTGCTATCGCTACGTGGTTTTGGCTTGTGTTCCCCTTTTGATGTAAGGATATGGCAGATGTTCATGTATATATATATATTAATATATATATATATATATATATATATATATATATATATATATATATATATATATATATATATGGGATGGGTTTCTCTTATAGCAGGATGATGACATATGTAATATGAACATGTTGATGTAAGCACCTTGTGAATTATGATATCCAATGTAGGTGTCATGTGAGGACTTACGTGTAAAGGTTTTTGCAGCTTTGTTGCTTTATGAAATCAGTTTTAATTTTCATTGTTTTCTACTAATCTTCTTGTTTAGTTTTGTTTCTGCATTTAGTTTGGAGTTATTGTTGGATAAATTGGATATTATGATAAATCCCTTTGTTTCGATGATGACAAACATTTCATTCTTATTAATCTAACGAGCTACTTGAGTGTGCAGGACTAAGATGGATGGCAAAGCAACTAGGGAAAATCCACAAGCTACAATGTTTATATTTTCATGCAATGTAATCATTGTTGTAAAAACTTGTACAAATATATAATGTACAAGTACTTAGAATTGCATGTAAATCAAGCGTTAGATTTTCCCTAGCCAAACACCATAGTTAGACATGTCATCCCATTTAATTAGGATCACCTTTGCACACTCACACATCTAATTAATGCTTAAATTGAAACCTTGAAACAGGATCATTCTCGGTCGACAAACTCCTCGACTGAGACACTCTCGGTCGACAATCTTCTCGACCAAGAAAGATCCAAAGTAGCCGTTAGACACAACAGACAAGTTAGTTGGTAGTTGAAGAAAGACGTTGCAAATCACTTGTTCCAGAGAGCCTGTCGGTCGACAAAAGTTCGACCGAGTAGGTGTCTCGGTCGACCATTTGTCGACCGAGATGGTCTCTGACAGCAACTGCAGAATAAAGTAATTAGCCGTTGTTAAAGCAACAACTTTGTACCTAACGGCTAGTTAAGCACTTAGAAACCCCTAAAAGTTGTCTAGAACGTCCTTAAGCATACTTAGGCCATTCCTATAAATAGGACAAGCCATAGGACACTAGAATTCACTTGTTACACTTGAGAATACACTTGAGCATACTTGAGCAATCTTTTGCAAGCAATTTGAGCACTGTGATCATTGGCCTACATTCTCCTTAGCTCAATCTCGTGTCCTATAGGCTAGATTCTCCTACCCACAGCAATCACAAGTTCACATACTTGGCTAGGAGATCTTACGCTTGATCTAGGCATATCAAGCCTCGGGCTTAAAGGATAAGTTGTAATTTCCTTTTCCTTTCTTGTTCCTGTTTATCTTTTGTACTCTCCTTGCTACTCCTAGGGTTGGAGGCTGCGGATTGGAGAGGGTTGACTTCTCAGGTGGAGAAGGGGACTTCAAGCTACTTCAAGAAGGCTATCGCAAGGGAAGCTACTTCAGAAGGCTGGTGCAACGGGAGTTGGTGCATCTACTTCAAGGGAAGGTTGCTTCAAGGTTGGCGATTACTTCTAGGTGAAGGCTGCTTGAAGGGTTTAGGAAAAGAGATTGTATTTTATGTAAATTCCTTGAAGAGGTAATAAAATAAATTTCTTTTCAAATCCCGGTTGGGTAAGCAACCGGGTAGTGGATTGACGGCTATAGTATTTGCTATAGTTGGAACCACTCTAAACCTTGTGTCTCCTTGTCCAATATTTTCATTGTGGTTGTTTGAGTTCAATAATTGTTAAATTGTCTATAAAACTCTATTCACCCCCCCTCTAGTAGTTTTCAATTGGTATCAGAGCAGGCTTCAAGGAACCCTAACCAGGTCTTGAAGAATGGAGGGAAATGGTGAAAAGTGCTTGGACGAAACCACTACATGCTGCAATTGGTGTTTAGGAACAAACCACAAAACAACCGGATGCCCATGGAGATCAAAGGAAGAGGATAAGCACAAAGAATGCTTTATTGCTACAACTAGTGAAGAAGAAGAAG
Organism: Alisma plantago-aquatica; assembly: GCA_963693085.1. Taxonomy (NCBI): domain Eukaryota; kingdom Viridiplantae; phylum Streptophyta; class Magnoliopsida; order Alismatales; family Alismataceae; genus Alisma; species Alisma plantago-aquatica. The sequence continues at coordinate 1,505,990,134 of OY856410.1, read as the reverse complement.
AAGAGGTAAGTCTTTTTGATTTATCTAAAGAAGAACTAGTTGCTATTATTGAAGAAACACATAATAAATATGTTGAGTGCAAAAAGAAATTAAAGAAATCAAATAAGGAAAATCATGATCTAAATGTTAAACTTCTTGCTCTTGCATCTGAAAATGAGGATCTTAAAGAGGGAAATAAATTTTCTAATCTTAAGTTAAAATCTATGGAAGCCGATTGCAAGCTCCTTTCTGTTGAAAATTCAAACTTACAGACTCAAGTAAACGATCTTCAAAAACAACCATTATTATGCACCCATATAGATTATGACACTATTGTTAAAGAAAGAAATTTATTGTCATCCAATCTAGACCAAGCAAAAATAGACATTAAGAAAAGAATGGATGAGATTGCCAAGCTACAACAACAAGTTCGTAGTTTGAATAACCATGGCATTCTTGATCAAATTCTAGATAATCCCTATCAACAAATTGGGAGAAGGGGACTAGGTTACAAGCCTAAAGGAAAATCTCATCAACAACCTAGTCAGAGAAAGTCACAAACCCAATCTATATATGTACCTAAAAGGACATCCTCACCCAATGACAACATAGGACACAACCATAGAAAAAGATATGAAGTTGACTCAATATGTTGTCATTACTGTTTGCGCCTTGGTCACTATTCATTTTCATGTCCTTATAAGAGAAAAGATGTAGAGTTAGTTTGGGTTCCAAAACCTCCAAACTAAATGAACAAAATCAAAGTTGAGATATGACCAATGACATTAGTTGCATATTTCTATGTCTATCTCAACTCTACATAATTACAAATATAAATGAAATTAATATTAGTTTGTTCCCTAGATGATTTAAAGTCTAAGTCAAAAAGAAAATTCCTATTTTCATATAATTTTTCGTAAAAATATTTTCTGGTCTATTCATATACTAATTATAATGGAATTATCATTTTATGCTTTATACCATGCTTTCATCATTGGGTGCGCATAGAAAATTGTATGCAAACAAGCAAAATAACTTATTAGTCATATGTTATTGCTTGCAACAAAATCTCTAACTCAGTATCTTTGAAATAATTAAATTGTGTCTCCAATTAAGTAGTATGCTTCAACTTGATATTTAAATTTTATGCAGATATTAGACTCAATATATTCAATCTGAAAAATCTGCAAAATTTGCCTCTTGGTCAAAATAAAACTTGACTAAGGGGCGCTATGGTCGTAGTCAAGGGTGACCTAAAATAAGCTTCGACAAAAATTGCTTATTTGGATATCATTTTATTGTAATTAATCTTAGAAGCTTTAAATTATTTCAAAAATAAGAAAACAATATTACTCCCTTAGAATATCCATATATATGCTCTACAAAAATGATCTACCATTTGCATTTAAAAATCAGCTTTAAAAGATGTACTCAGTAAGTCTGTCGGTCGACGAATTCGTCGACCGAGAACCTCTCGGTCAGCCCATCTCTCTCGACCGACAAATACTAAACAGACTCAATATTGGACAAACTGTCGGTCGACAAATGCTCGACCGAGACAACGTCGGTCGACAAGTGCTCGACCGAGAAATAGCCGTTGGATACGACTGTTGTAAACCGACCGTTTTTTACCGTTGGGGAACCAAGTGGCGCGTCTGCAACTCGACCGTTGCGGACGCTCGGTCGACGAATCGTCGACCGACCAGGTCGCTGGAATGCTATAAATAGGAGCAAAAACGAGTCACTTACTCACACTTGCATTTCCTTGCCTCCATAGTCCATCTCTAGTGTATTTTTGTGCAACCCTTCAACATTCTTATCCTCCAATCTTTCTTGCTTCTTCTCCACACTCAAGAAACACAAATGGCCTCATCCTCAACTGTCCGTGGGAAGAAGAAAGTCGCCGGAAGAAAAAGAAGAGAAGATCGGGAAGCCACTCCGCCACTGACGATCATCAATGACATCGCCTTCGTCGACGGAGATGCTGGAGATCGATATCTACGGCTTTCCTCTAAAGCTCCTCTTCCCCGACGCCCGGTCGAAGCTATGGACTTCATCAACATAGTCGATCTGGAGAATCTCTTTGGAGTGCAAAAGCTGAAGGACTTCATCAATCCTTCTTTTCCTTTCTATTCCACTAAGGTAGTCAACGAATTCTATGTCAATCTCTTATCCCACACCGAAAATGAAACCACATTCTTCTACACCATGGTCAATGGGCGTAGTTTTTAAATTTACCAAAGGGGATATTCTTGATATGCTAGAAATTGATATAGATGAATACCAAGATTTCCTTGACCTTACCACCGGCAATCCACTAAATTTATTATCCCATGATGACCACTCCACTAGCCTTAGTGATATAAAAAGAGCCATATTTCAAACCAATACCACTTGTCATGAAGATAGGGGAACCTATTATGCAATAAACCTGAAACCTGCATGTAGGATAGTAAACCTCATTGTTTCCACAAACATACATCCTAGAGCCAATAAATCTGAGGTCCCTATTTTCCGCATGTGTCTAATTTATGCTATCATAAAAGAAATTCCTATGAACTTCATTCGCATAATACTTAAAAACATGCTTGAGTTTTCTGGCAATCCACCGTATGCCAATTTTGTATGCCAGATCACTCAACATTGCCTTAAGTTACAAATTGAAGATATGGGGTATACATGGGAGCGTAGACCACCAAAGATAAGTAAGAACACCATAGAGAAGATGGGGATTGACTTTGGTCATAAAAGGGCAAGAGTAGAAGGAGAATCATCACATCAAGATATACCACCACCCCCTCCTCCTACTAATCTTTCTGTTGATCCCATTCAAAATACTCTCACTTATCTTGTCGGCTCCCAATATCATCTTAGTAACCAACTCAACTATACCCACCATGCCATGACATACTTAAATCAAAGAATGCAAAATCTTTCTCCAAGTCAAACCGATGAATATCCGCATTCCTTAAATCCTGGCATGCTCAACCCATTTAACCCTTCATACAACTACTATCAAACTCCACCTCCACCATCAATGGATCTTGCACATACTCAATTTTCCTCCATGCAATTGCAAGATATAGCTGCTCACTTCCGATTTGACCGAGTTCCCACATTTCTGGAAGCATATGCGTTAACTACGACAGGTGCTTTGGATTGGCAAACTCTGGTCAAATATTATGGAGCTGAGCCATTCCTTGGGAAAGATCCGGACATCGATGTAATTCTTAAATCTTTCCAGTGAAGTGTTGAAGTTGTACTAGTTGTAATGACAATGATTGTAATAAATTGGTCATTTCTATATGATTGTAATATTTTCCAAGCTATTGAATGAAGTTTGCCATCTTTGCTTGATTCAAATGGTTATTTTTTTTATGCATATGAGACATCTTCAAAAAAAAATATGGATTATAAGTTCATTATTGTAGAGCATAACAAATAAGGGGAGTAATAATTAAAACAGGCAACTATTAAAATTGTGGCTAAATTGACAAATGACAAAACAGTTCTCCAGAAACATCCTCGGTCGAGCAACTAGTCGACCGAGAACACTGTCGGTCGAGCAATTGTCGACCGACCGGGTTTCTGTTTTCCAGACTGACATAAATTGCATACATCTTTGTTAAATCATGGAGATCATCTACAACATTTTATATATTTGCTTAGTACTCAAACTTTCATTTGAGATATCTATCTAAGGGGGAGCAAAGCATAAGACTTCGGGGGAGATCTTAAAAACAACTTTGACCATTTGATTGAAGAAGCTTACAAAAACATTGTAACCACCATGTGTAGCTGGACATTTTCCTTGATTATAAAGCAATTTATGAATTTATTCAAAATAGTATCTTGTACTTGAAGGAACTCTCTACCCAAAACAGGGCTTAACATCCCTTGCATTTGGATGGAGACATTTTTATGTACTCTAAGCTTAGAGGATTCTCATTTAATTTAGGGCTTAACATCCTTTGATAAATGAGAAATCAATATATATTCATCATACGCTTAAGGGAATCTCATATCATTTCAAGGCTTAACATCCTTTGCAAATGATTGAGAAACAAATTGTGGATAAATTAGACAAAAAATCCATGTTTCTAATAGGATATCTATTTAAGGGGGAGCATAATATTAAGGGGGAGAAGAAAAATAAAATATTCAACTTGGATATCTTTTTGAAATGACAAAGGGGGAGAAAGAATATAAAAATCAAAAATATAAATGAGTTTTCATCACATCTTGGCCAGCACTCACTTGCAAAACATAAATGGCTACAAAAGGTAATTTTCAGGTATGAAACTCACATGAGTTATATTTCCTTATTTCATATTTAGGAAATGTTTGTCATCTTCAAAAAGGGGGAGATTGTTGGATAAATTGGATATTATGATAAATCCCTTTGTTTCGATGATGACAAACATTTCATTCTTATTAATCTAACAAGCTACTTGAGTGTGCAGGACTAAGATGGATGGCAAAGCAACTAGGGAAAATCCACAAGCTACAATGTTTATATTTTCATGCAATGTAATCATTGTTGTAAAAACTTGTACAAATATATAATGTACAAGTACTTAGAATTGCATGTAAATCAAGTGTTAGATTTTCCCTAGCCAAACACCATAGTTAGACATGTCATCCCATTTAATTAGGATCACCTTTGCACACTCACACATATAATTAATGCTTAAATTGAAACCTTGAAACAGGATCATTCTCGGTCGACAAACTCCTCGACCGAGACACTCTCGGTCGACAATCTTCTCGACCGAGAAAGATCCAAAGTAGCCGTTAGACACAGCAGACAAGTTAGTTGGTAGTTGAAGAAAGACGTTGCAAATCACTTGTTCCAGAGAGCCTGTCGGTCGACAAAAGTTCGACCGAGTAGGTGTCTCGGTCGACCATTTGTCGACCGAGATGGTCTCTGACAGCAACTGTAGAATAAAGTAATTAGTCGTTGTTAAAGCAACAACTTTGTACCTAACGGCTAGTTAAGCACTTAGAAACCCCTAGAAGTTGTCTAGAACGTCCTTAAGCATACTTAGGCCATTCCTATAAATAGGACAAGCCATAGGACACTAGAATTCACTTGTTACACTTGAGAATACACTTGAGCATACTTGAGCAATCTTTTGCAAGCAATTTGAGCACTGTGATCATTGGCCTACATTCTCCTTAGCTCAATCTCGTGTCCTATAGGCTAGATTCTCCTACCCACAGCAATCACAAGTTCACATACTTGGCTAGGAGATCTTACGCTTGATCTAGGCATATCAAGCCTCGGGCTTAAAGGATAAGTTGTAATTTCCTTTTCCTTTCTTGTTCCTGTTTATCTTTTGTACTCTCCTTGCTACTCCTAGGGTTGGAGGCTGCGGATTGGAGAGGGTTGACTTCTCAGGTGGAGAAGGGGACTTCAAGCTACTTCAAGAAGGCTATCGCAAGGGAAGCTACTTCAGAAGGCTGGTGCAACGGGAGTTGGTGCATCTACTTCAAGGGAAGGCTGCTTCAAGGTTGGCGATTACTTCTAGGTGAAGGCTGCTTGAAGGGTTTAGGAAAAGAGATTGTATTTTATGTAAATTCCTTGAAGAGGTAATAAAATAAATTTCTTTTCAAATCCCGGTTGGGTAAGCAACCGGGTAGTGGATTGACGGCTATAGTATTTGCTATAGTTGGAACCACTCTAAACCTTGTGTCTCCTTGTCCAATATTTTCATTGTGGTTGTTTGAGTTCAATAATTGTTAAATTGTCTATAAAACTCTATTCACCCCCCCTCTAGTAGTTTTCAGTTATCTCATTGGTCTGTGGCATGGGACGTCACAAAAATATATTGAAATACCTTAATAACCTTCTATCACTTTGGATTTTAGTCAGATTTTCTTTATCATTATTTAATGTCACGCGACCCCCTTTACATAAATCTCTGATTCGAGTCTGATATGGTTTGTTGGGGGTATATGTGGGATGTGGGACTCATCCCATTCACTGGACTCTCCCTCCTTATTTGGACTCTTTTGTCCCAGTGATTCCTTCTCCCTTTTTATCCTTGATCTCTTCCCATCCGAGAAATCCCACTCACAAAACCCACCGCCATATTCAACACTGAGATATGAATCTTAAGATGTACATGTTTTGATAGGGTTTCCTCTGCTGCACCTAGTTGACAAGGACTCCTTAGTTTATCTTGAATTGGACTTTTATGGCTTCCAAAGCATCTACAAACCCCATCCATATAAAGGGATATTCTAAAATGGGATTTCCAAATATCTGGAAATTTGAATATATAATCACATTGCCCTAACCTATTGCCCTCCATCATAACCAAAAACAATTAGTTTTACTGCTCGAACAAGTTCACTACCAAGGCCATTTTGACTGCCAAGAATCTAGAGGAAGCTATCGTGTGATTCCCCAAGACATGATGAACCTCTTCTGACATTCTAATCTACCGAACCTTGAAGGTATCTTGTTCCACTTCCTCTCATTCTAGGGTCCGCAATCTAAGCACAACTAAGCAATATGAGCTTAGTCTCCATTGGTTAGCCCTATTTTCCATGGTAGCACTTCAAGACAAAGTTCACAAACTCAGTGAATGCCATTGTTTCTCCCAGTGTGTGTATGTTTTCTATATTTCTTCTCATCCACCTTCCTAGCCATGATAGACAACTGTTACAACCCCAATTTTTGGGCTTGAATAGTTGAAATGCAATTTATCCACTAAATGTATGATAATGAAATTTTATGATTTATGTATGGATTTCTTTGATAATATATCCTTTAAATATATGATTTCATGGACCCTAGAAAGAAAATTGAAGGAAATCAAATAATGCATAAATGAGAAAAGAAATTGAGATAATCATGGAAATATGAGAAATATGTGGAAAGATGTATGATTGAATAATCATGAATTAGATTTCGAATCCACAAGGTTCCTAATGGTAAAAGGAATCCAAATAAAGAATATAAAAGAGTAAGAGAGAGAAAATATGTATAAAATATGTCTTTTTAAGTGATAACTTGCATACTCTCATACTTTCAAATTTGAGTCCCAAAGTTGGCACACAATAAGTTTAAGCTATTATGTACTTTCTCTTAAAGTTTGGAATGAAAATGATAAAAGGAGAAAAAGATGTGGTATTTAATTAAAAGTTCACATATAAGTCCTTGAGAAAAAAGGGAATCTCCTGCCCAAGATTAATGTCCTAGATAATTTTAGATAAGAGATAATCCCAATCTAAGATTGTGGGAGAAAATCTAGGTGGTTCCAAGATACCTTGGGGCTTAAGTAACTTATTTGATAAATATTTAGTTTTATATTGGAAATCAAGAATCATATAGATATGGGGGTTATTTGGTTAATTTTTGGTTCCAATGAAAGGAAACACTATGATTCGACTTCTCCTAATTGTTGGTGTGAAAAGAGGCGATGGAGGAAAATGTATAATAACTTTTCTATTATGGGGTTTAATCAAAAGGAAAAGGAAACTTTCCTTCTTGTTTCCTGGTGGTGATCGAAGACCCATGGTCTCCTTCTCGTATGGGAAGTGTATCGAGAGAAGGCTGAGTGCCCAGCCTATAAAAGGGGGTTAGATGGGGTTGTGTTGCACAACAGACTTCACGATCCCAGACCCGATGCAAATATGCACCCCAAAACTAAGACCTTGACGCCCCTCCTCCTTGTTCAACCATCTCCTGACAAGGTAGATGTTTGGTTTGGTGGCCAAAGTCATCTAAGGATGCAGTGAGGAAGTGCGAGACTGTTGGATGGACCTTGTTCCACCATCCATGTCCCAGGATTGCCAACGAAGCCTTGCCCTAGGCCTTCGACCCTACTACAGTAGAAGATACGACAGAGCAGAGGGAGGCTGTCTCACCCCATCTCCTATCAAAGAACACCACCATCGAGGGTTGGGCTGGGTCCGATAGGGATCTGCGGAGGTGCAACTACCCTCTTTCTACCTCGCATCGCTAGCACCCCCAAGAACGGAGGCCCACTCGTGACGGACGTTGCTACAACCAGGAAATCACGAGGAAGGGGATGGATAGGAGTGAAAGGACGTGAGGGCCCCTAAGGATGCACGTTACCCATATGGGTAAAAAGGTAAAATGGTTCTTTTATATAGCCTACCCACTGATAAATGAAATATACACTAAGAGTGACGTGTCAATCTGTGATCGGTCTCTTAGTATTTAACTTGCAAATACCATAGTAAATATACCATAACTCACAACTGGAAAATAATATATGGTTTTTTATCAGAAAAATGCAAGGAATTCAATAAAAATAAAATTAAAACCTAGATCTGCTTGTAATCCAAAAAGTACCTAAAGTGGATATCTTTAATGCTTTCATGAGTAAAAAACCCTAATTTGACGATTAATGAAATTGGGAAAAGTAATATGGATGTTCTATGAAAATATTAACCTGTTGATAATAAAAATGACATTTTTAATCTAAATAGATGAACCATATGCTTAATAGGTTAATTTAGGGTTTCACATGAGTAAAGTGCATTAATGGTCTTAGAAACCATAATCTAGGTGTTAATGGCTTTTAATGAATTAATTTTCGAGATCCTTTGTATGAGATGATATTAGTATGATCCTATGACAAATTGATAATGAGGAGGCTTTAATATGAATAGTTGAGTAATTAAGGTTTTTGAACCTAGAATTGCTATTTAAGGGTTTTGTTGACATAAAAAGGGGAAAGTTGTGAAATAGATCTAAAGAACCCTAAGGAAACCCTAATTCGGATTAGAAACCCTAGGAAGAAATTCCAAGCCATTAAAGTAAGTTCTTGATGAGTATGTAGTAAATAGGTCATGCATGTTTTCAGGATCAAGATTGATTGATTGGTTGCTTGACGTTCTTGATTGGACATCTTAATTAGATTGGATATCTTGCTTATATTTGAGACTTCAATCAGGTATGCGGTTATGATTATGGCTAATCACTCTAGTTTCACGATGATTTAAGAAGTTTTACCGGTTGCTTGAAATGAACTGCTTGGTTGATATTTATTTCATGCAATTATAAAGTGACTATGGCTATCATAATAAGTGTATGTGCATGACTAGCTCCTTTCCTAGTCCTCCTATGTAGCTTTGATGATGATGAGATGGATGACCTAGTACATGGTTTACCCTTGGGGTAGGATCACCTGGTTATCATGAGTCGATGTGTTGGTCTACCCTTTGGTAGGACCATATGACTACAAAACCCTAGGTCGTGGTCTACCTATAAGGTAGGATCATAGGGGCTACTTGAGATCTACCATATGAGAGAGGTAGTATCCATGTCCATTGTAGGGATAACACAGAGGCAAGGATATGTAGGGATTGAGTGGTCATGTTTAATACATAAAATTTGATATGTTAAATAATAATCTGGTTGCATTATGTTGTTACAAATAGATGCAAGACTTTGGTTCCCCACATACCAGTATAATTCATTATACTGACTGACGTTTTGTTTGTCGGTGTTTTAGGAATATCTAAAAGTGGATAAATAGTAAAGAGGAATTTGTGAAGAATAAAGGTAATCCATAAATGAGGATTTTAGGTAGAACTCTACAATGGGTAGATGTTCCAGATTCCTATTTTTGAAAGGTATGTGAAAAGTTTTATCCTATTTTAAGCTTAGTCTTTGGTAGAATTTATTAATTATTTTTTATTATTTGCAAAACCATTGATCCTATTTTGGGATAGCGGCTCTGACTTCTTGGTCTTCCTTAATTGGGGGTTACCAGGAAGTGGGGTCATTACAATTGGTATCAAAGCATGGTTTTCCATTTAATCTATAATAATTATTAAATTTTACAAACTCTTTAGAACCCAAGGGAGTTATTAGAAAATTTTCCAATGATGGAGGTGTCTAGAAAAGGAACACAATCTGGGGGCCGACAAGATTTTCATCCGCCTCATTAGTCAGTCTATGAGGACTCCCAGATGCTGTGTGACTGCTTGGTCGAAGTCAAAGGTTTTGACTCAAAATAAGATACCTGTAGGACTCTCTCATCTGTCTTCTACCCTTCTCAACCCTAATTCAGGTATAACTCTAAGAGATTAGGGTTTCTCTCTCTCTACCACCCTCCTAAGTTTTGGGATTAAGAATGATAAGGATTAAGGAATCCTCCACCAAACAATAAAAAGCATGTAATAAAGATGTCATGGGCATAAGTTTTGATAATTAGAAATTTAGACTGAGTTTACTTACATGCTTAGGTTGCATGGCCTGTGTTTCCATACTCTTAGGAGAACACTGAGATTAGACCATCTCGTAGGCTGAGGAGGATATAGATAGCCTTGGAGGAAGAATCCTTCAGGAAGAGGAAGAGACCAGACACATCCTCCGAGGACGATGCTCAACCCAAACCTTAAGCGGTGGATAGAGAAAGAGAAGACACGATGAGTTTGATATCATAGTTGACCATGCATGCATGTACGTGGGTTTGGCATGCATGCTTTATGTAAAGGCTTTGAGTATGCATGAGTCACATAGACTATGAGTGGTTGTATGACCTCTAGTGCCTTATGGCGACCCGATCTTGGGTGGGTCATGCCTGTTAGAGTGAGTGATAGTTCCCTCAGTGAGAGGGTTTCTAATGACCGTATAGGAACCCTAACATGCATATATGAATAGGAAGAGGCACATACCTACATAGAAGAGAGTGACAACAAGGCTAGAAGTAGGTTTTAGACCTAAGCTAGATAGGTTGTGCCTAATAGTTTATGAGATGGGCATGCAAGAGCTTTGGATGATCTTGACCAGATATAATTTTGGTTAGTATGTTTCACCATGGTAGGGGGGTAGACGTGTAACCTTAAGAGCTTGACCCATCTTCTGGGAGATAGAGAGAGATAGAGATAGAGATCAAGACTTGATGACAAAGGTTGGAGACCTTGAATCTGATCCATGAGGAATCATGAGAAGTTGGATATCATATGGCCTGGAATAGATGACCCTGAGTAGATATATGTGGTTGCCTCATGCATGATCCTTGGAGGCTTATCGTACCTTGGATTCCTTTAGAGGAACCAAACCTGAGAAGAAATAAAGAGGCTTCTGGTATAGGTATACAAATGATACGTGTGCCTACCTTTTAGGTGTAGGAAAGAGAATTCCATAAACCAGAAGAGGTATAGTAACAAGTTGTGAGGCCTCCTACCCAGTTGGTTTTCCTTGTGTAGGACTCTAAAGGTTGTTCATGTGGAAGAGTGTTAGGATGTTTATCCTCTCCCAGGTATAGGTTCAGTTCATGGTTGAACATATGAGCATGCAGTTAGACACCTGATGCTTAAGAGGTGAACTTGGGGTTCCTAGACCAAAGAGGGGAAGTAGTAGTACCTGGTGTACATGATGCTCACGAGGCTGATTGAGTTCATAGTCTTTGAGTATGGCACCCCCTCATGTGTTAGAGCAAAAGGAAACCCCAATCGAGCTGAGATATATGTTTGATGAACCAATCACACAAGTTGGTGACATATGTATATATGATATTGGTCCAACCTTGAGGGATGATGAATAAGTATGACATACCATGGAACTTAGAATGGTTTAATAAGTTATCTTCTTACTAGACATGACATAAGTAGCATGATATGGCTAAGCATATACATGATTATGTAAACTTTGGAGATAAGAATGTTTTGTGACCTTTGTTACTATCGAGAGATAGTTTTCTCTTATCCTAGGAAGGGACCCTTCTTGTTGGGATGAGCACCAACTCCTATTTTGGTTTGAGGTAAACTTATGAGATCACGTATAGGAGCTTGATGAGCTAAGTGGAGAGCACATAGTATGATCATAAATCTAGAGACCCATGTGTGACCATCTCTAAGGCCAGGAGGATATGTTGCCATGGAGGTAATCTGCATGGGGCCAGACTGAGGTAGGTAGGTTGCCATGATACCTATGAAAGGATGTAAGTTTGACCATGAGTTCCCAGAGAGATGATGGAGATTTAAGATTGAGATGTACCATGATAGAATCCTAATTCAAAACTAAGGTCAAGTAGGGATAAGACTGATGGGAGTAGGAGTTGTCTATTCCCTAGATGCACAAGACCATATGGTCGGTAGGTAACAACTATATTTTACTGAGGACCATGGGTTAGGAGGTTGACCACCTTCATGAGTTCATGGGGCCCAAAGGGTAAATGAGGGAGGCACTCCCTAGATGCATAAGGGAAGAGGGATGACCCCAAAAGTACCGACACTCTGAAGACCTTGAGGAGATGACTAAGGATTGGGTATATGAGTACTATGGAGACCCAAGAGTGTTTGGGAACAACCTTTTCATGGATGAAAACATGGATTCAAGATTTTCATGGTGTGGAGACATGCGATGTGCATTTCAACTTAGATTAGAAAGTGTAATGGCTATGTGTGATGCACCATCTCTACTCTTGGAATAGGATTAACTCTATCTTTGGACTGCAACCAAATTCTTATGTAATCTTGTTATGAGTGTGAGAGACAGGGTAAAACACATGCCATATGCTAACGATAAAGGTGATATGAGTTGAAACATATCTATGATGTTTGAGGACAAAGGAAGTACCACACCCTTTTGAGAGTACGTTGGGTAGATGGTTTGAAAGCACGAAGAGAACAAGGTAATATGAGGACATACCTCTCTGGAAGTAGTTTGGAATTTATGAGTCATAAGTTTGGGTTTGATAACTGAGATGATGAGCTCAAAGTTTTCTTGACTCAATTAGACCTAAACTTGAGATGAGGATGATGAGTGGAGTATATGAGGGTTTATATCTTCACCATCACCTAGCATGTAAGGAAGCTTAGGTGGTAACAAGATGTTCTCAGCTAAATACAACTCAGGTGTACAACTATCTTGTATAGCCAGTACAAAGTTTGGAAAAGGTTGCTAGGTGAACCCTATGATCATTAGAAGATGAGACCTATGTGCCTAACACCCAGATACAACCAGACCCGTTGGTCAAGTTAGTAGTTACTCAGTTAACCAGCCTGATGCGATGATTTTGAGTCGCATTTAGTGACCTATTTCATATGTGTTTTGTGCCTTAATTACTCATTTTCATGGATATTATTGCATAATTCACTTTATTTGGTCTTTTGCCATCATTTTATATCAAATCCCCTTCGTTTTACTATTTTGAGCATTATTTATCATCTTATTATAAATTGTGTGGATTTACTTGGGCCTGTTGTGAAATTTCAGGAAGAACAAGTATCTGCATCCGTCGATACCATCGACGGATGTCGATACCATCGACCAAGCCACAGGTTGTCAGTCGAGAAGAGCAATACAGAGTCGATACCATCGACACCCATGTCGATGGCATCGAGATGTCTCCAGGCTGCTGGCGAGGATGAAGTCGATACCATCGACTCAAGTCGATGCTATCGACACAAGGAGAGCTACAGCGTCGCTAAACGACAACAACCGACGCTAAAGGAGTCGATACCATCGACACCTACGTCGATGGTATCGAGATCGCCACAGGCGCTCAGGACAAAAGAAAGGAAAGCTGCCGCTAATCCGCTGGGTCGATACCATCGACCCGCGTCGATGGTATCGACGCCGGCAGATATGCGTTGGATCTGTTTTGATATCAATCGGACGGCTGTCATTATTTGACGACCTAATTAGGGACTTATACCTAATGACGGCCGCCCAGAAGAGGGAAAAGAAAAGATCTCGTTTTTGGTTTTGCACGAGTGCCGAGGAGGAGAGAAAGGAGAACGGAGGCCGAGAAGCTCATCCCGGGTGATTCGGACGTTGCCGAAGACAATTTCCACCACCGACAGGCGGGGAAAGCTTGTGTTCTACGCCAAGGATCCACCGGTTCTTCTCCGTTCAGGGGTTTTCCCATTTATTTCACGTTTTTCTTATGAATTCCCCAATTTCTACCATGTATTCGTGTAAGATGAACATGAGAGGCTAAAACCCTCAATCTTTAGGACCGGGAGTAGCCCGGGGATACATTGTATGATGATTTTATATTGATAATTCATATTTTTCTCTCATATCCGTGGTATAAATTCGTTTTCTCTATTGCTATTGTTATGCTTGATCACCATAATAATAAATTAATGCCCTTAATCACTTCGACAGAAGGATTAACAGTTGAAAAGAGACGAATTCTACATTAATTAATAAAACCCTTGACAAAGGAGTTGTAAAATTAATGGTGGGAACTGAGGGACCGATCTTAATGCGCTTAGTTTAGGGGAATGATTACTATGACGATGGAATCAACCTAAATCTAAGTAGTGGATTACACCACGACAGTGGGTAATTCTCATTTCAGGCCACTACCCGGATAGAGAGAGAAGTGTGAGGAATTATATGAAATCTAATACAATGTTGACCCGCGGTGAAACCGCCATCCTAAAGATATCCCTTTTAATTGATTAAATTAACCTTTAATCGATTGTTTTCTTTGTTTGATTTTTATTTTCTTTTAATTTGAACAACAAAACCCTACTTTGTTAATCGGTCTAGCTGATTGCGATTAGTTAGTAGAAGTCTCCAATAATTCACGTATCCCTGAGTTCGACTCGGGCCTCACAAGGCCTATATTACTCGACGCGTACACTTGCGTTTTTAGCGCGTAGTAAAATACACGTCAAGTTTTTGGCGCCGTTGCCGGGGATACGGCGAATTATTGGCACTTTGAGTGCTAAGAGCGGCCATTCTAGGCCACATTTTTTTTATTTATTTTAAAACAATTTCAAAAAATTCCTTTATTTCTCTATAATTGTGTTGACTCGTTCAAAGCATTGTACTGAACCCCTATTTCCATTTTTTTTTCAGGTACTTTGCATGGTGCACACACGTAGTCGAGACTACGTGAATCGCACACCTGAGGTTCCATCTGCGGGACTAGAGGACGAGGACTACTACGAGGAGGAACACCACAGTGATATAAATTCTGAATCTGAGCAAGAACAAGAAGAAGTAATGGCTGAAGCACAGACAATATGGGAGAAGATCAAGGCGTCTTCTTCCTCGGCATCAAAGGGGCCTATAAAGAAACAGGGGCTAAACATACCTACATACAAGATCGACCCAGCACTGATTAATTTGGTCAAATCCAATGCATTTCACGGACTGAAAAATGAAGATCCAGTGGCACACATTAGTCAGTTTGTGGAGAACTGCGATATGGTGAAGATAGATCGATTTCCGCAGGATGTGCTCTATCTCAAGTTATTCCCGAGTTCCTTGGCTGGAGTGGCAAGAGAGTGGCTTCATAACCTCGACGACGAGTTTGTTGAATCATGGGATCACATGGTGGAGGTTTTCTTCAAGAGGTTCTTTCCTCCTGAGAAGACCAATGATATGATCCGGAAGATCCACAATTTCACCCAACAGGCGGGTGAGACTTATTCTGAGACTTGGGAGCGATTCCAAGTCATGTTGAGAAGATGTCCACATCATGGATTGGACAAGGAAACCCAAGTGAAGATCTTCTACTTTGCTCTCTCTGAGCATGATAGAAGCAACTTGGACTCGGCCGGTTCTGGATTCTTTCTAAACAACACTGATACAAGATGCTGGGAAATATTGAAGAATATGGCACGAAAACAATCTTGGGGAGAGAGAGAGTGAGGCCCAGTTGAGCAAGCGAGAGTTTCCAGTGAGTCTAAGGCAATTAGAGAGCTGAATGAGAAGATGGATCTTCTCGCTAAGAAGTTGCTACAGAAAGAAGACAATGAGTCCGAGGATGAGGCTCAGGTCAAGTACATGAGGCAACAGCAGGGGTACAGGAATAACGATTATTCATGGCGGAAAGACAAGAAATTTTCATGGAAGGATCCAAATAACTTTCTGCAAGATCCGGACGCCAAGCCTGCACCGGCCACAGAGGATAAGAGCACGGAGTTGCTCAATCAAGTCATAAAGCAAAATCAAGAGTTGATGAACACTTTTGGGCAGCAAATAAAGCAACAAGGTGAATACATGAACCAGTTTGGGCAGACGTTGCAGAGCCACGGGGCTCAGATGTGGACTATAGAGACTTCCATGGCACAGATGGCAGCGGAGATTGCAAGCTTGAAGAAGCCGGCACATCCGGGTTTTCCGGGGAACACCAATGTTCCCAGGGGAAACCAACAGGCCAAGGCCATATTGTTGAGGAGCGGTAAGAAGGTTCTTAATCCAAGGGCGGATGACACAAGCACACCGCAGGACACAGTCGAAGAAGCAACCGCTAAGGAGCAGCCCGCACCAGTCATAGAGCAAATTGATGACACAACCGAAGATGGTAAGGAAGGACAAGCCACTGAGGAGGAACCACAAAAATTAACTCCCTATGTGCCACCTCATCAAAGGGCACATACCGTTCCGGTTCCCTATCCCAATAGTGCAAAAGCAAGAAAGGTAGATGCACAGTTTAAAAAATTTCTGGACAGCTTTAGGAAGTTATCTGTGAATATTCCCTTGTTAGAGGCAATTGAACAAATCCCGTCTTATGGAAAGTTTCTTAAAGATGTAATCACCAAGAAGAGGAAGATACCCGACACTGAGGTTGTGGTATTGAAGGAGCAAGTGAGTGCTTTTATTATGGGCACTCTGCCGCCAAAGCGACAGGATCCCGGGTGTTTCAATATTTCATGCTTTATCGGGAAGTTCAAATTTGGCGAAGCGCTTTGTGACTCCGGGGCAAGCATCAATCTGATGCCCCTTTCTACATTCAAGAAACTTGGATTGAAGGAGTCAAGGCCAAGCAATATGACTATCCAATTGGCCGATAATTCTGTGGTGAAACCATATGGAATCTGTGAGGATGTTTTGGTAAAGGTAGACCGCTTTGTTTTTCCCGCTGATTTTGTTGTGATGGAGATGCAGGACGAACACGGCAATGAGTTACTTCTTGGTCGCCCATTTCAAGCTACAGCTGACATGATCTTGGAGATGGGGAGAGGTCGCTTGACCTTAGGCATTGCGGATGATCGCTTTGAGATGGTCATGCCCAACAGCAATACATCTACTAAAGCAAAGGCACAGTGCAACATGGTGAAGCAAGTGGATTGCAATATCTCACTTTGTCTCGGGAAGCCATTTTTAGATATGGCCCATGTGATGAGCAGGATAGACAATGGGACCTTGGCGGTAGACCTTATGGAGCAAACGAAAGCTGTCTCTTTATGCAAGGCTGTCGGGTTTCCAAATGATGAGAATGAGGACATTCCACCTTCGTGGGAGGATGATGTGATAATTACTTCTGTATGTGATGCATATCCGGAATTGCCTCTAGAGGCGTGCTTGCTTAATGTCACTTATGATTGGATGCGGAGTACTTCACTCAAGGAGTGTGCCAAAATGCTTCAAATGCTTCCATGTTTCTACACGAGGCACTATGAAGATTTGGGTACACTGCCCCCACCGCTACAATCATCCCTTATCTGCCCACCTGATCTGGAGTTAAAGCCATTGCCCCCGCACCTGAAGTACGTCTTTCTAGCTAAGGAGGACAAGTTTCCAGTGATTGTTTCTGCATACTTGAGTACGGATGAGGAGGAGCAGCTACTGATAGTGCTCAAGAACCACCGTGGAGCCTTTGGGTGGTCAGTGGCGGACATCAAGGGGATCTCCCCTACACTTTGTCAACATAAGATTCGGCTTGAGGAAGGATCCAAGTCAGTCATACAGCCTCAAAGACGTCTAAATCCAAGCATGATGGAGGTTGTCAAAAAGGAAGTCATTAAGTTGCTTGCTGCAGGGATTATTTATGCCATATCTGATTCGACGTGGGTGAGCCCCACACAGGTAGTCCCTAAAAAGGGGGGAATCACTGTCACTACAAATCTTCTAAATGAACCTGTCACCACCCGATTGGTAACCGGGTGGCGTGTATGCATTGATTACCGCCGATTGAACGCCGCAACTCTGAAAGATCATTTTCCATTGCCATTCATTGATCAGATTTTGGAACGCTTAGCCGGTCGGTCGCATTTTTGTTTCCTAGATGGTTACTCGGGGTACAACCAGATTTCTATTGATCCTTTGGATCAAGAGAAGTCTACGTTTACATGTCCCTATGGGACTTTCGCCTACCGCCGTATGCCGTTTGGTTTATGCAATGCGCCGGCGACTTTTCAACGCTGCATGCTCGCCATTTTCTCTGACATGGTGGAGTGGTGTCTCGAAGTCTTCATGGACGACTTCTCGGTTTATGGAGCGTCTTTTGATGAATGCCTTTATAATTTAGATAAGGTATTGCAGCGGTGCGAGGACACACACTTGGTCCTCAATTGGGAGAAATGTCACATGATGGTGACAGAAGGAATTGTGCTAGGACACAAGGTGTCTAGCAAGGGTCTAGAGGTAGACCCCGTAAAAATTGAGGTGATTTCTAAGCTACCCCCACCAAATTCTGTAAAAGGAGTGAGAAGCTTTTTAGGACACGCTGGGTTTTATCGGCGCTTTATTAAGGATTTTTCAAAAATCGCAAAGCCATTATCGGAATTGTTGGGAAAAGACGCAGTTTTTGATTTCAATGAGAAATGTCTTCACGCATTCGAGGTTTTTAAGGAAAAGCTGATTTCGGCTCCGGTTGTTCAAACGCCGGATTGGACAAAGCCTTTCGAGTTGATGTGTGATGCGTCTGACTATGCTGTGGGGGCTGTTTTGGGGCAAAGGGTAGATAACAAGCCTGCTGTGATTTTCTACGCCTCAAAAACGCTTAATGATGCTCAATTAAATTACACAACCACGGAAAAAGAGTTACTTGCTGTTGTATTTGCTTTTGAGAAATTTCGGCAATACTTAGTGGGTTCTAAGGTGGTTGTGTGGACGGATCACGCCGCAATAAAATATTTGATGGAGAAGAAGGATGCGAAGCCTAGACTAATTAGGTGGATTTTGCTCCTACAAGAATTCGATATTGAAATCAAGGACAAGTCGGGAATTGAAAATGTGGTGGCTGACCACTTGTCTAGGTTAGAGAGGGTGGATGAACAAGGTTTGCATATACCCATTACCGAGACTTTTCCCGACGAACAACTTTTAAAAATTGATTCTAAAGAACCATGGTTTGCGGAAATTGTGAATTATCTGGCTTGCGGGATCATCCCGGAAGATTGGTCTTATCAAGAGAAGAAGAAATTCTTCCATTCATTGAGATATTATTTTTGGGATGACCCAATATTGTTGAAGCAATGCAGGGATGGTATTCTTCGCAGGTGCGTGTCGGAGGTAGAGTACGAAAGTGTTCTACATCATTGTCATGCGTCGCCTACGGGAGGACATCATGCTAGCTCACGGACAGCAGCTAAGGTGTTGGAGAGCGGCCTTTATTGGCCCACTTTGTTCCGGGATGCCTATGATTTTGTTAGGCAGTGTGACCCGTGTCAGCGTGCAGGTAATATCTCAAGGAGACAAGAAATGCCCCTGAATGTGTTTCAGGAAGTCGAGGTATTTGATTTATGGGGCATTGACTTCATGGGACCCTTTGTGTCCTCAAATTCAAATCTTTATATTTTTCTTGCTGTGGATTATGTGTCGAAGTGGGTAGAGGCAATCCCCACAAGGACTAATGATTCGAATGTAGTGTGCAGGTTCGTCAAAGAGAATATTTTCTGCAGGTTCGGGATTCCAAGAATGATCATTAGTGACGGAGGCACACACTTCCGAAATCAGAAATTTGCTTCACTTTTGAAGAAATATGGGGTCAAGCACAACATTGGCACCCCATATCATCCACAAATGCAAGGACAGGTGGAGGTATCAAACAGGGAAATCAAGAAGATTTTAGAAAGGACCGTAGCATCTACACGGAAGAATTGGAGTGCATTGCTACCGGATGCACTTTGGGCTTATCGAACGGCGTACAAAACACCTATAGGCACTACACCTTTTAGGTTGGCGTATGGTCGGGCGTGCCATCTTCCGGTAGAATTGGAGCACAAGGCCCATTGGGCGCTAAGAAGGCTGAACTTGCGCTATGACGAGGCCGGGAGGAAAAGAATGTTTGAATTGAATGAATTGGATGAGCTACGCATGACGGCATATGAGAATGCCCGTATTTATAAGGAGCGCACAAAGCTGATCCACGATCGCCACATTGAGATGCGCACGTTCAAGAAAGGAGATAGTGTCCTATTGTTCAACTCTCGTCTCAAATTGCATCCCGAGAAACTGAAATCCCGATGGAGTGGACCCTTCGAGGTGGAAGAAGTGAGACCGCACGGAGCGATTCTCGTGCGAGATGGAGAGGCCACGTTCTTGGTGAACGGGCAACGCTTGAAGCTGTACTTTGGTGAAAACTATAAGAGGAAAGTGAATGAGGTTAAACTCATTTCACTTGTACATGAATTAGAAGAAGGACCGACGTCTAGCCTAAGATGCTAAAGAAGGGCGCTTGTTGGGAGGCAACCCAACCATTGGTATATTAGGATAGTTTAATGTTAGGTGTAGTTTGCTTTTATTTTGTTTACTTTTTAGTTTAACAATAATACCTTGATCCGTTTGTTAAATGTGCAGGAACAGGAAGGGTCGATACCATCGACACATCAGTCGATGGTATCGACATGGGTTCAGGTTGACACCAGCAGAAATCGCACTGCGTCGATACCATCGACGGACCCGTCGATGGCATCGACATGGTCACAGGCAGGTCGCAATAAAAGTGTCGATGGTATCGACATCCCCGTCGATACCATCGAGATCTCTGGAGATATTCAGACGAATTTTGCTCAGTCAACTCGATACCATCGACGGCCTCGTTGATGGTATCGACATCATCACAGGTTGAATGCAATAAATGGAGGTGTCGCAATAAAATCAAGTCTATACCATCGACACACGTCGATGGAATCGACGGACATGTCACCGATCCGCATGAAGACATCGACGACGATCGCAACAGCCACGTCAGCGATCCGGGTGCTGCGTCGATACCATCGACTTCTGTCGATGGTATCGACCCGTCAGCGATCCGGGTTTCTCGATCCAGCAAACGTCAGCCGTCGATACCAACGACAGATGCGGCTACCCGCGAGACGTGTCGATACCATCGACCCGCGTCGATGGTATCGACGGGTCAACAGGGGCGCCGATCAAGTCTATTTAAGGGGACTTGTAACGTCATATGACATCACACCCTCAGAGCAAGTATCTCCCATTGTGCCGAGCACTCCCCCGAGCTCTCTACACCTGCGGAGAAGCGTCACCGAGCGGAGAATTTCTCTCCATCTTCACCGAGCTCTTTTCTCCCAATCTCATTCTTCTCGCAATCATGGTGCATACGAGCGGAGCATCTTCATCAAGCGCGCACCCCATGGAGATCGAGGAGTTTGTTCCTCCTCCAACCGCTTCCATCTCTCGTCCACGCCTTATTCACGCCCACATGGAGGCAAGGAAGGTATACGAGGAAATAATGAAGTGGAAGTTCGAGGCCACCCGGTATGTGGACCGGGGAATGATCAGGGAGCTGGGATTCGAGGCCAACTTGGCCTATGTGTTGGTCGGGCAAGCGCGGCACACCAATCGCTTGTATGAGATGGACTGTCATGCGGATGGGCAGCCGTTTTTCGGCGAATGGCCCACATACAAGGAACTGGTGGCCGAGTTCATGGCGTCTCTTGATATCTGCGTCGTACCAAATGACGTGGTACCATCGGACCAGACGTGGATCCAGGGAAGGGTGTCCTTCCGACTCTTCAACAACAATTACAACATCACGTTGAAGCAGTTCAACGACATCTTCAACTGGAACCACAGCCGCCACGATCACCGATGCCCCGACGCCCGCACCGACTACGACAAAATCTTCGCCGAGCTAGTTACGGTGCCGGCAGGGAAGACCGTGAGCTACCACAATGCCGCGGTAGCGGATTTTGAGCACCCGTTCGTCCGGGTCTTGCATAGGATGCTGAGCTTGACCTTCTTCGCTCGGAGCGATCTTGCTTTGAGCAAGTTTCAGGAGAGTGACCTGTTCTTTCTCTATGCACTCCTGAAACGTCAAGAGTGCAACTGGGGAGCATTCTGGTTACAGCGCGTCATGGCGGTGAAGCGGAGCACAAGGAAGGCTCCAATACACTTTGGTGGTCTGGTTACCAGGTTGGCGCTTTACTTGGGGCTGAACTTTCAGTCCATGACTCTGATTTCTACGCGGAGTAAGGTGAACGTGCAACACTTGCACCGTTCAAACCTCATTCTTATCCGAGACGGGTTGGTGTACGCTCATTGCCACGTCAACCAAGCTTACCAGGAGGCATCCCTGCCGGATGACGTCTTCCACATCGAGGGCAAGCAGCACTTCCGGTGGCCAATCATAGCCATCGAGTCCTCTGAAGAAGACGACGGTGGTGACGAGCAAGAAGGCGAGGCCGAGGAAGACGAGGAGGCTTTCACACCTCTTCGAGCACGTGTGGCACCACGGAAGCGTCCTAGGATGCATCCAGGTGCATCTTCATCATCTCAGCCCCCGCCGCCATCACCACAGCATGAGCAGCCAGCTGCGGATCCCTACTCCATGCAAGGGATGTACGCCATGCTGCAGGACATACAGCAGACTCAGCTACAGCACATGGGTATGTATACCGGTATTCATGACACTACGAGCCGGGTACTTGACAACCAATGGGCTATGTTCGAGAACGAGCGGCTCATCCTCACCAACCAAGAGCACATGCACACCCGGTTGTAGCGGATAGAGACGCAACAGGAGCCCTTCTTTGACCATTACTGGAGTCAAGACTAGTTTGGAGGCTATCCACAGCCTCCGCCGAGGACCCAATATGATCCAAGCTTCCAGGGGGAGTACCCGTCTTGGGATCCTACAGCACCACAATACCCACCACCGCCTCCGCAAGATTGATCAGGGTATCACTGTTCCGCCCTTAAGTTAGTCTTTGACTATGAGGCCATAGTCGGATTCAAGCTTAGGGGGGTGGCTGGAACAGCTCTATCTTTTATCTTTTCTTTAGTTGTTTTTAGTTTCTGCTTTGTTATTGGTTTTTGCAATTTTAAGTTTTTATTTAGGATCCACATCTATCTAGTGTAATCGTGGATGTCTTAAAAATTGTCATCTTGCTGTTTTCATGGGGAAATTAAGGGAATTTAAAATTTTTCTGTGTCATTTGGATAGCTTTACTTGGTTGTCCTTGGGGAACTTGTTCTATGAAAATGATTGATTATGTCAACTTTGAAGCAATATGTCATACTCACACCCCCATTGACTCATGAAAAGTGGATAGTACCGGTTGTTTGAGCCTAACCTAATCAAATGGTAATGAGACCTTAATCAGATGTAAGAGAAAGAACCCTTTAAACTACTACACATGTCAGTAAGGAGGGACACATAATTTTCTTCTAAGGTTCAGTCACTTAATCTTGTGATCATTCCACCCCATTTTCTATAATCCACCCAAGAATTGGAAGTAAAGTGCAGTTTCAATTTCTTTTGCGTGCATAGCATGTAGATAGGGTTTGCATTCCTATTTTCATAATTTTGCATACAATGAAAAAAAATATACGATGATACATGCACATTACCTTTAGGTGCATGTCATGTAGTTGCACTCATAACTTTCATGATTTTCATGCATAAGTATACCATGTACCTCAGTTGTCCTGAAAAGTGATCTAAATTGTTCCATACCCTCGCATTAGTACAAAGATTTCCAATCATGAAGAAAATAGCCTAACACATGTAGCTCTAAGCAATTATGGATATGTGGGCTAAAAGAAAAAAAAATCTGCAAATCTAAAAGAAAAAAAAAACAAAATGAAAAAAAAAGCAGAGAATTTAGAAGGAAATGGAATAAGAGGGAGAAAGGAATGATATCACTTGTATAACAGGAGAATTGAGTACATGATG
Source organism: Alisma plantago-aquatica (assembly GCA_963693085.1). Lineage (NCBI taxonomy): Eukaryota > Viridiplantae > Streptophyta > Magnoliopsida > Alismatales > Alismataceae > Alisma > Alisma plantago-aquatica. The sequence goes on along the minus strand of OY856410.1, from coordinate 1,505,966,336 downwards.
TGGCTTGAGTAGATTTCTATCTCATTTTGAGGTAGAAGGTTAGTGCATGCATCATTCCACCCACTTTTAGGCATTAGGGCATTCTTAATGTGCATTTGCATCATTTAGGGCATTTTGTTATATGCATACTGAAACTGTGTAATACTTCCATATTCTCCCATGAACCACCCATTCCATCCACCCATTGCTTGAATTGGTAGGCCACCGTGATTTTCTCCTCACTCATGATTACAAGGAGGACTGCTTCCATGTAGATGGTAGTTAGGGCGAGCAACGTAGTTTAGGCGATCACAAGATGCACCATGGCTGAATCGACGAACTTTATTATGTTAACTGCCTTATGTGATAGTGTTCATCGGTTTGAAGGATAATTTCTTTTATTGATGATTATTGTCGCCTGTAGGGTAATTACTGTTCTGTGATTAGGAAAGGCCGGTTTGAGAATGTCCAGTGGGAGTAATGTGGGATGTGGGGTGATGTGTTGATTGTTAGTTGACATCTGCAATTCTTTTCTAAGGGTTAGTTGCTCGAGGGCGAGCAATGTTTAAGCTTAGGGGAGTTTGATGCGATGATTTTGAGTCACATTTAGTGACCTATTTCATATGTGTTTTGTGCCTTAATTACTCATTTTCATGGATATTATTGCATAATTCACTTTATTTGGTCTTTTGCCATCATTTTATATCAAATCCCCTTCGTTTTACTATTTTGAGCATTATTTATCATCTTATTATAAATTGTGTGGATTTACTTGGGCCTGTTGTGAAATTTCAGGAAGAACAAGTATCTGCATCCGTCGATACCATCGACGGATGTCGATACCATCGACCAAGCCACAGGTTGTCAGTCGAGAAGATCAATACAGAGTCGATACCATCGACACCCATGTCGATGGCATCAAGATGTCTCCAGGCTGCTGGCGAGGATGAAGTCGATACCATCGACTCAAGTCGATGCTATCGACACAAGGAGAGCTACAGCGTCGCTAAACGACAACAACCAACGCTAAAGGAGTCAATACCATCGACACCTACGTCGATGGTATCGAGATCGCCACAGGCGCTCAGGACAAAAGAAAGGAAAGCTGCCGCTAATCCGCTGGGTCGATACCATCGACCCGCGTCGATGGTATCGACGCCGGCAGATATGCGTTGGATCTGTTTTGATATCAATCGGACGGCTGTCATTATTTGACGACCTAATTAGGGACTTATACCTAATGACGGCCGCCCAGAAGAGGGAAAAGAAAAGATCTCGTTTTTGGTTTTGCACGAGTGCCGAGGAGGAGAGAAAGGAGAACGGAGGCCGAGAAGCTCATCCCGGGTGATTCGGACGCTGCCGAAGACAATTTCCACCACCGACAGGCGGGGAAAGCTTGTGTTCTACGCCAAGGATCCACCGGTTCTTCTCCGTTCAGGGGTTTTCCCATTTATTTCACGTTTTTCTTATGAATTCCCCAATTTCTACCATGTATTCATGTAAGATGAACATGAGAGGCTAAAACCCTCAATCTTTAGGACCGGGAGTAGCCCGGGGATACATTGTATGATGATTTTATATTGATAATTCATATTTTTCTCTCATATCCGTGGTATAAATTCGTTTTCTCTATTGCTATTATGCTTTATCACCATAATAATAAATTAATGCCCTTAATCACTTTGACAGAAGGATTAACGGTTGAAAAGAGATGAATTCTACATTAATTAATAAAACCCTTGACAAAGGAGTTGTAAAATTAATGGTGGGAACTGAGGGACCGATCTTAATGCGCTTAGTTTAGGGGAATGATTACTATGACGATGGAATCAACCTAAATCTAAGTAGTGGATTACACCACGACAGTGGGTAATTCTCATTTCAGGCCACTACCCGGATAGAGAGAGAAGTGTGAGGAATTATATGAAATCTAATACAATGTTGACCCGCGGTGAAACCGCCATCCTAAAGATATCCCTTTTAATTGATTAAATTAACCTTTAATCAATTGTTTTCTTTGTTTGATTTTTATTTTCTTTTAATTTGAACAACAAAACCCTACTTTGTTAATCGGTCTAGCTGATTGCGATTAGTTAGTAGAAGTCTCCAATAATTCACGTATCCCTGAGTTCGACTCGGGCCTCACAAGGCCTATATTACTCGACGCGTACACTTGCGTTTTTAGCGCGTAGTAAAATACACGTCACAGCCCAAAGTTTGATGAGATAAAAGGATGGTTGTAAGAACCTCAGATACACCTCTCAGGAAAAGAAGGTGGTGAAACCCGCTATTAGAGTGTTTTAGGGTTTATGAGGAGTCACCCTGGAGGAGTCATGTCATGCAAGAAGCTCATGATTTTAAGTACACTATCCACCGTGGTATACCAGGATGGTTAAGGTTTGCAGTGGTACCATGAAGACCTGGGATGAAGAAGTATATAGAGTTGCATGTGCCATGTTGCCATACATGCTAGAGGGTGAAGGCCGAACACCAGTAACCCAGTGAGTTGCTACAAATAATGAGGAGTCCGCAAGAGGGAATGGGAGAAGAGCACCATGGACATTGTGGTGTGTCTCCCCTAGACCAAGAGAGGTTATGATACAAAATGGGTTATGGAAGATCACTTTACCAAGTTGACCTAATCCATTTCCTAAGAGAGAGCACTGTCAGTGTGATAGATCTGGTTGAACTACATATATATATTTATATATGAGAGAGAGAGAGATGGTTTGACTGCACAATGATCCGAGTTCAATATCTTGAGCATGACCTCAAGTTCACTTCCATGTTGAGGAAGTAGGTACATGAAGAACTTGATGCTAGATGGAAGTTTAGTATAGCATATCACCCCTAACTGATGGACAGTCAAAAGAGTATGATCCATACTTTAGAGGGTCTGATGAGAGCATGTGTACTCATTCAGGGTGATTCATGGGAGTAGTTTCTGCCCCTAGCAGAGTTTGCTTGTTATGATAGCCACCATAGACAATATCAAGATGTAAGAAGCTCTGTAAGGGAGGTCGTGTCGATCACCGCTTCACTAGGGTGATGTCGGTGAGGGGACCTTGTGAAGGTCAGAGAAGCCACAGTGTATGCAGATGAAGTCACTTTGATTGAGAAATGGCTAAGAAATCCTAGGATTGATAAGAGTCGCGTGTTGATGCAAAGTAGAATGACATGTAGTTCACTGTGAGTGAATATATGTTATGAATCCCGACCCATCTAAGCTATAGCTAAGAAAGCTAAGTCCCCAATACATGGGTGCATTAGAGATGGATTGGTGGAGTTGCTTATGTTTAGCCTTACCCCTCAGGATAAGATGAGGTATGATGTGTTCCTTGTGTCCGATCTAGAGCACTATGTGATGCATTGATAACACCCATTTTATGTCTGTTAAAGCCTATGTTTTACTATTAGAACTGCCTCCTAAACTGACTTCCTCCCCATTTTGTCCTATTTTTTGTATAGAAATAATCACCACTATGCTCCTGATAATATTTCCTATGTTTTGTAGAAGTTTCTTTTATTTTCCAATGAAAAGAATCTTAATGGGCCCTTCTCAGCCCATCTGCAACAACTGACTTGTGCCGGCCCAGTGAGCAACACGAGGTGACACACCTCTTACCCATCACAGTCACTACCCGATATGGTAGCAACCCAACACAGGCGTGTTGCACTAGGAGACTCTGACGGACAACACGCTACTTACCCGAAACGGAGCTTTTCCCGCCGCGACTCGTCGGTCGACGTAGTCCTTCATGCAGTATGGACACCGCTCGGTACAACAGACCGCCAGAGCCAACCCGACATGATCAAGCGTGATTTATTTCCAACCCAACACACGACGACCCTCCCAGGCGTGCCGGGCGACAGACGTGTCGACCCTCTCCTGAAGCCACATCAACAGAGCAGAAGAAGGACACATGGACCAACAAGAGCCGCAATTATAGGACTTCAATGGGACGGGTCGGAACCCTATGAGAGCTAACTTTGGAAGCAGAGCTAGTGCATGGAGTTCCCAGGCCTGTCGGGCGATACTAGGTGTGCACACTCCCAACCCGAGAGGGGCGGGATGAGTTCACTTAAATCCTGTCCCGGTAGCCGCAACAAAACGATATGACCAAGAAGGCTACCCCAATGTGATGGGTTATTAGATGGGCCTCAACCCGAGACGGCTCGCCCCTATACACCCGATATAAGGAACCTGAGAGCCTAAGTGTTTCCTAACCCAACACGATACTGAACCCGATACGGACCAACCATTAAGGCATGTCGCCCGATAGGGCTGGCAACCTGACATGACCGTATCGGGTAGGGAGTCCTTCCCGGTACGCCCTAGCCATTGAGGCTTAGAACCCAACACAGTCAAGAGCCTGACATAGGTGTATCGGGTAGAGCTCCTACTCGGTACCGGGTTAGGGGAACCTTAGGGGTCCTCTGCTGTATATCGACCTCCTAAATCAAGGAGACTGATACTTATCTTTCCCTTTTTACTACATTTTACTTTCATTTCCCTATGCATTGTAACTAAACCTTTTACTCTCTTTAAGATTATTGGAATCTATGAAGTTTATCTCAAATTGTTTTGTGTATGGCTCCTTTTTGTTGGATGATTTCTTTATAGCATCTGAACTCTAGTCTCTTCTTTTGGATCGCGCTTTTGACTAGCTATCAAATCGTGTTTCCCATTTCAACACCCTTGAGAGGGGGCTGTCGCAACTCTTGAGTTTGGTCTGATCTGGGTGTATGAGAGTACCCAGGATTAGGGATGCTTTAGTTTACGTGACCACTTTAATCTACGACCACTACCCTTGAGAGAGGGAGTTGGTACATGGTTAGAGGCATCCTCTTTGAGAGAAGAGAATGTGGGACATTTTCCGATGTCACTTGTTATGTCTAAGTTTTCTTCCTTCGTGCCTTACCTTGACGATAGTTTTATTCTCCTGGCTTCTGATATACAAAACCCCTATAAAAATTGCTAAACCCTAAAATCATAATCTTTCTAGTAACTCCAGTTGGAGATAGCCTTTTAGTCTAATTTCTTTGTGGTGCTTTCTTGTTACAACCAAACCCATCCTTTTACATGTTTGATGTGCTTAGAAAAGTGAAACTTGAGCTCCAAAGCACTATTCTTCCTATCCCTACGTTCGACCCCAAACTACTTTGACCCTGTGCTAGTTGCACGTGTCTCAGACATTTAGGTATTATAAATTATAAAAGTCTGATGACTTAGACACGTCTCCACTCTCTGGACCCGCATCTGAGGCCAATCAACTTTTTGGCACCTTTTCGGGGATAGGCAATGAAAACCATTCTACGAACTTGAGTTTTACTTACACTTTGTCAAAAGCCCTGTACATATGTATATAACACTGCAAATATTTACTACACATAATATTTACTGCACATAGTATTTATGCAACACACTGATACCTTTTACATCTTTCTTCCTTTCCAGGTACTTTTCTTCCTTTCATTAGGTCATCCTTGCCTTTAGCAAGTAATGGCTAACAAACCTCCCGAATCCCACTCCCTGCGCTCATTTATCCAAGTACGGGCAAATGAGGAAAGGAATCCCATTGTTACACAACCCCTCAACGTCACCAACTTTGAGCTGAAGCCTTCTTTCCTTCAGCTTCTCCAGCAAAATAGGTTTGGAAGGAACACCCTCTATGAGAACCCATACAACCATCTGATGACGTTCAAGAGGACGTGCAACACTTTCAAGATTAATAGGGTTCTACTAACACATATCTACATCCAATGCTTCCCCTTCTCGTTGAGGGATAAGGCGTTGGAATGGTACACCAGTCTTCAAGATGGAAGCCTTCCCGACTGGGCACATCTTGCTCATGCTTTTATTTCCAAGTTCTTTCCTATTGAGAGGACAATCAAATGCCAGAACAAAATTACAAGGTACTCTCATAAGCCATCGAAAAATCTTCATGAAACTTGGGAGAGATTTATGAGCTATCAGCGTGAATGCCCTCATCATGGCTTTTCTAAACCCAAGCTAATCACCACATTTTACAATGGGGTGTGTCCCGCAGAGAGGAAGTCCTTGAACACTACAGTTGGCAGTGACTTCTTGGGACTCAGTGCTCAAAGGGCCAGGGAAATCATTGAAAACATTGCCACGAATCAACGGGATGGAAATTACGACTGGGAGTCAACTAACCACACCACTCCATATGAATCTAAGGCTATGGAGGCCCTCACAACCAATCTTGACAAGATAGTGACAGATGTCCAGACCCTCAAAGAGTAAGGATACAAAGGTAAAGTTTGACAAGAAGTCATAAAAAGCTGTGTCACATGCGGAGAGCCAGACCACCTGTCTGACTTCTGCCCGCACATGACACCCCGAGAAGATTTTGATGAAACCAATACATAGAATGTGAGTTATGTCCAGTACCAAAGACCTAACCATCCTAGTTTCTCTTATGGGAACACCAGTTCTACTGAGAACTCCCACCAGCTGGCGGGAAGAAATCCCTCTGGAGGACCATCAAATCAGCAATGCCAGATGAGGTTGTAGCAGTAGTGGACTTTCCAGACGAATCAACAGCAAAGACCATCTATGATGACAGAGTTGATGTCTTTTGCAAAAAGGCAAAATGAATTGAATCAGAAGATGCACAAAAGTTCAGTGGACAGTACAACGATGTTGAAGTTGATGCAACAACAGATGGGGGCTTTTCAGCCCAGATTGGAGAGCTCCAACAACATAATAAATAGATCGATCAACAGCTTGTGAGTCTCACCCAAACTATCAACCATCAGGTAGGGATTTTCCCCTCTAACACTGAAACCAATCCAAGAGGACATGAGACTGTAAAAATGTCCATTTTGAGGTTAGGAACGATAATTTCGCCAGCTGTTGAGAAGTTAGTAACATCACCAACAGAACCTGCCGAAGAAGTCAACCCAGAGAAAGAGGAAGAAGTTCTGCTAAAGTCAGAGAAAGTAACTAAAGACAAGGTTAACAATGTCTCTCTTGAAGAGCGTCCAGACAAGTACACACCCCACGTACCTTTCCCCCATAAGCTGGTTAAAGCCTAGTTGAAGAAGAGATATGAGAAATTTCTGGCCGCAATAAAGAAACTGCACCTTGACATCCCCTTTCTGGATGCAATCGAAGAAATGCCAACCTACACCAAGTTTTTAAAGGATCTAATATCAAGGAAGAAGAGAGGTGAGGATGTAGAGACAGTGAAACTGGCATAGATGTCCAATTCCTTCGTCACTGCAACTATGCCATCCAAGAAGAAAGATCCTAGGGCCTTTGTGATTCCCTTTTAGGTTGGAGATAATGTAAATTGCAAAGGTCTGGCTGACTTGGGGGCAAGCATCAGTCGGATGCCTCTGTCCCTTGCTAAAAGGATTGGGCTCACTGACATGGTAAGCACCAATATGAGAATCCAGCTAGCCGATCATACCTTTACCAGGCCGGTCAGAGTTGTCGAGGATGTGCCTGTTTGAGTAGGGTGTTTCTTTATTCCTTGTGATATAGTTCTGATCGACACCGTAGAAGACCCCAACTGCCCCATCATCTTTGGGAGACCTTTCCTAGATATCGGCCGGGCCCTCATTGACATGGAGGCAGGTATGATTACAATCCGGGTTGGAAGAGACCACATCGACTTCAACATCAGAGATTGTATTAAGGCCCCCACATTCTTTGAATATTCCTATTTCGTTGAAAGCTACCAGCATTTATTCGACAAAGTACAAAAGGAGAAGGCCATGGTAGACTCACTTATGCACGCTTTATCTGGAGAAGCACAAGAGGTCAAAGCCCTGGAGGTCAAAGAATTACTAGCTCTTCTAGATGGTGAAGGTACTTCCGAAGATGATGACCTTGTGGAGATAGTCATGTATGCTGCTCTCCGAAAAGACCCAACCAGTGAACAAGAAAAAGAAGTACCGCCAGAATTGAAGGTTTTTCCAAGAGGCCTGGAATACCATTTTTTAGATGAAGGGAAGATGAATCCGGTAATAATAAACTCAGAGTTGACCTACAGTCAAAAAGATCAGTTGCTCGAAGAGTTAAGGCTGCCGAGGAAAGCCCTTGGATACTCAATCAGAGACCTGAGGGGTATAAGTCCCTCTGTGTGCATGCACAGAATCCATCTGGAGGAGGACTCTAGGCTGTATGCCCAACCATAGAGAAAGTTAAATGAAAAGCTTTGAGAAGTTGTCAGTAAGGAAGTGGTAAAGCTTCGAGACATTGGTATTATCTATGCTATTAGCGATAGTATGTGGATAAGCTCAATCCAAGTGATTATAAAGAAGGGAGGTATGCCGTCGGTCAAGGGAGATGACAGAGTCGAGATCACCACCAAGATGGTTACCAGATGGCAGATGTGTATCGATTATCGTAAGCTAAATGCCGCCACCCGCAAGGACCATTTCCGCCTTCCATTCATTGATCAGATGCTGGAGCGCCTGGCCCATCATTACTACTTCTATTGGTTGGATGGATACTCAAGTTTCTATCAGATCGCCATTCACCTTGATGACCAAGAGAAGACCACCTTCACTTGCATATATGGAACTTTTGCCTTTAAGAGGATACCCTTCGGGCTTTGTAATGCACATTCTACCTTCCAGAGGTGTATGCATGCAATTTTTTCTGATCTCCTCGAAGACAAAATGGAAGTGTTTATGGACGATTTCAGCGTGTACGACAACTCCTTTGATGACTTCCTGAACAACCTATCGCTTGTGATGAGAAGGTGTGAAGAGCAAAGCCTAACTCTAAATTGGGAGAAATGTCATTTCATGATTTGAGAGGGCATAGTTCTAGGGCACAAGGTGTCAATCAGAGGTATTGAGGTTGATCTGTCAAAAGTCAAGGTGATTGCTAAGCTCCTTCCGCCCACAATAGTTATAGGTATCCACAGTTTCTTGAGTCACGCTGACTATTACCGATGATTTATTAAAGATTTCTCGAAGATAGCGAAACCTCATTCCAACCTCTTGATGAAAGATGTGAAGTTTGACTTCACAGATGAGTGCATGGAGGCATTCTCCAAGTTGAAAGATGTTTTAGTATCTGCACCTATTCTCTAGTCCCCCGACTGGAATCTTCCGTTTGAGCTTATGTGCGACGCCAGTGATTTTGCCATTGGTTCTATTCTAGGCCAAAAGAAAGACAAAAAGCACCACGTCATTTTCTACGCAAGTAAGACCCTAGATGAGGCTCAGCTGAATTACACGACTACTAAAAAGGAGATGCTGGCTATTGTGTATGCTTTTGACAAGTTCAGGTCCTACCTCGTGGGTTCCAAGGTAATAGTGCATACCGACCACGGGGCTATCAAGTACCTAATGTAGAAAAAGGATGCTAAGCCCATGCTACTACATTGGGCATTGTTGTTGCATGAATTTGATCATGAGATAAAAGACAAGAAGGGTTCAGAAAATGTGGTCTCCGACCACCTTTCAAGGATTTGGGTGTAAGATGACCCCCCACTACCCATCAATGAAAGTTATCCCGATGAATCCATCTATGTTGCCCAGACAGCCAACCCTGAGGGGCCGTGGTATGCAAATTTCTGCAATTACCTTTTTTTTGGAGGGGACGGAGGGTTCTATGATTGGAGCCCCCCACCAACAAAACTAAATTAGGCTAAATCAGCCAAAGCAATCTTTACAAGACTTAAAGGAAAAGACTGGAAAAAACTAAAGCTATCTACTTGTCCCTTTCGTGCCATGGTGGCAATTTCATGGGCAAGCTTGTTACAAGAATGGTGAATAAAAGAAATGCTGCAAAAAGAAAAAATTTGTTTCAGGTTCCTAATATCTTCTGCAAGGATCCCCATGTAGTCCCTCCTGGAAGAGGAGTCACTACAAGCTTGGACCACCTCAAGAGCATCTGTCTCCACCTCCACCTATATGTCACCATGGTTGTGTGCCCACTGGAGTGTTGTTCTCAAGGATGTGGCTTCTGTTGTTGCTACCTCAGTGCGTTTACTAATCTTCTCACCCGTGACCCCTATTAGCGCACCTTCAATGTCCCGCATCGCCATTCCTATGGCAACCTCTCCGTCCTCCCCACATGAAGTGTCAACATTTATCTTTACTCATCCAGGTGCTGCCTTAATCCACTGTGGATTTCCTTTACTACCCCATTGTGCGTTGTTGCTCCTCCTTAGTTTCTTCACTCCTCCATCATGCTTGACCCACGTTAGTGCTGCACGATATAGGTAGCCATTGTGTACTTCGCCTTCTTAGAAAACACACATGTTGCATCCCCTCCAAACAACCCACATAGCAACAACCATCGCTTCCTTATCTGCCCTCTCAACAGCCACCCCCATGGTGCTGGTGATGTCTTCATCCTTGTAGTCTTCCACCCACTCTTGGGTCCCTCTATCCAGTTGTTCCCATACCTCAGTAGCATTCGGACATCGGAATAGCATATGTGGAATTGTTTCCTTTTCCTACATGCAAAGCTGACATGTACCATCCTCAATGCAATGTCTGTCGAACAACCTCCCTTTAGTTGCTACCCCCACCCCCCCGTGCACACTCTCCAAATAAAGTGTGCCACCTTGGGTGTCCACCCCCCTCTCCAAATGCACTCCCATAAGTTGGCGCCCTGCTGCCTTACATGCTACCAGGCCTCCTCTTTTCCAAGCATGGCTAACCAGTAAGATGACCGCACTGTGAATATACCCTTCTTTACTGGCCACCATGACCATATATCATCCTGTTCATGTATACTGAGCGAGATAGATTTTATCCTTTCTATGTAAGAGGGTGGAAAACAAGCCTCAAGTTTGTCAATGTCCCAGTCAAGGCCATCTGGTGTCATAAGTTCACTCACCCTCTCGTAGGGTATGTCATCCGAGCTCTTGAAGCGTGCTAGACTATCTTCCTCTCCCGGCAGACATGAGTCCTACCAAATGTCCACATCTTTCCCATTTCCTACCCTCCACTCCATTCATTCCTTCAGTAGTGACTTTGCTCCCCATAATCTCCTCCAAGTATAGCTAGGATTGTAGCCTCTTCTTACATCCCAAATGGATGTTCTAGGAAAATATCTGGCCTTCAACACCATATGCACAAGTGACTGCAGATTCACTCCTAACCTCCATAATTGTTTGGCTAGCAGTTCTTGGTTGAACATATGAAAATTCTTGAAGCCGAGTCCTCCACCCTTTTTTGGTTTACACATATTTTCCCAGCTTGTCCATGCTAGCTTTCTTTCATTTCCTTTTGCTCCCCACCAAAACCTTGCAATGATACTTTGAATTTCATCAAGTGTGCCCGCTGGTATCTGGAAAATACTCATCACATACGTCGGGATAGCCTGTGCCACTGCCTTGATAAGAACCTCCTTGCCGGGCTCGGACAATAAGTTCTCGGACCAACCTTGAAGTTTTTTCCAAATCCTCTCCTTCACGAAGATGAAAATATGTTTCTTTGATCTTCCTATCACTGTTGGGAGACCAAGATACTTTGCGTGCCTATCCACCTCATTTACTTGCAACAAACCCTTTAGTTCTTCTCGTTTTGTTGTCGTCACCCCTTTGCTAAAAACTACCTCTGTCTTTGATAGATTAATTTGTTGACCGGATGCCTGTTCGTAGTGGCTGATAATTTCAGATATCTTCAAGCATTCTGACGAGGTTGCTCTAGCAAAAAGGATGTTGTCATCTGCAAAGAAAAGGTGAGATATTCGTGGAACCCCTCTACACAAAGTGGTGTCGTGTATAAGGTTGTCATAAGCAGCAATACTTAACATGGTAGAAAAAGCTTCCGCACATTTGATGAAAAGGTAGGGAGAGAGAGGGTCACCCTGGCGAAGTCCCCGTGAAGGTTTTGTTCTCCTGGTCTGGTCCCCGTTGATGGAAAACATGTGTTGGAAAGCTGTGATGCAGACTTGAATCTTCTCCCTCCATAGTCCTCCAAACCTCATTTTCTCCATCACATAATTTAGGAAACTCCATTCAACCCTGTCATAAGCCTTGGACATGTCTAGCTTCAAAGAAAGGCTACCTTTCTTCTTTCCTTTATCCCTCTTCATGGCATGGAAAAGTTCATACACAATGAGAGCATTATCGGTGATCAAACGCCTCAGAATAAAAGCACTTTGATTCTCCGTTATAATACTGTTCATGAGAGGCTTTAGTCTATTTGTCATCACCTTAGAAGCAAGTTTGTATAAAACATTGCAAAGGCTAATCGGGCGGAACTCTCCAACTGTTTTGGCTTGTTCAGTCTTTGGGATCATCACCACCAGTGTTTCATTTACCTCCTCTAGACTCCTTTCTCCTTTCCACCATCCTTTAATGTAGCTAGCCACATCTTGACCCACAATACCCCAGTACTTTTGATAGAACATTTCTTTCAAACCATTCGGACCCGACGCTTTATTAGGGTGCATTTGTTTAAGAGATGCCCATATTTCCTCGCTTGTGATCTCTCTTTCAAGATTTTCTTTTTGTTCTTCACTAATCATCCTTCTGATGCCTCTTGATGCATGTTCAAACCCCATGGGATTGCTAGTTTGGAACAACTTGGAGAAGAAATTGGTGATGATGGTTGAAATATCATCTGGATGAGTTTTGAAATTCCCTTGATCATCCTCAAGACCCTCTATCCAGTTTCTTCATCTCCTACTAGATGCCTTTTGATGGAAGTAAGTTGTGTTGCGGTCCCCCTCCTTGAGTTCTTTTAATCGTTCCCGTGCTGCCCTATATTCCTCATCTCTCTTTAGCCAATATTGCAGCTCTCTAGAAATCTCTTCTGCCATTTGAAGGTATACATGGTTCGGATGTTGTGCCTGAATTTTCTTTAGCTCGCCTTCAAGTTCATTGATCTTTTTTTTCTGATTCCCAAACTTTTTTACAGCCCACCTATTGAGATGATCTTTGCAATTATTTATCTTTGTCTTTAGGTCACCACCACTTGTCCATTCTTCCCTAATAATGGTTTTGCACTCCTCCTCTCCTGCCCACATAGGCTCAAAGGCAAAGAACTTTCTTCTTCTCCCTTTTTGTTTTCTATTCTCAGCTGTCAAGATGATAGGAGCATGATCCGACTCATAGATAGGAAGATGGATGATCTTGCAGTGACTAAATAAATCCCGCCATTTGAGTTCTGGTAGATATCTATCAAGTCTTTCTTGCACAAGAGTTCTTTCTGACAACCCATGTCTCCAAGTGTAGACATTTCCTTCAAAACCAAGATCCACCAATTCACAGTCATCAATAGTGTCCCTGAAGTTCTGCATGAACTTTTCCCCTCTTAGTGGTCCACCTTTCTTCTCAAAATTAGAAACTATCTCGTTAAAATCCCCAAAGAAAAGAATCGGTTCCTTAGCCTCAGCCTTAAGCCTCCTCATCAAGTCCCATGTCTTTGCATTGTTCTGCTGATCTGCCCACCCATATATCCCAATGGCACGCCAAGTGTTCCCTGTATCATTGTCTTTGACTAGACTGGTGACATGTCTATTAGAGTAGTTGAGAACCTCCACCTCTGTATCTTTCCACCAAAAACTGATTCCTCATGCTCGACCTATTCTAGAGATGCTCAGACCATCTTTGAACCCACAACTTATTTGAACTCCCTCCATCTTCTTCCCAGAGATCATAGTTTCCATAATGAAAACTATATTCGGGCGCTCTCTCCAACACCATGATCGGAGAGCCGTGCACATGTCAGGGTCGCCCAAGCCCTGACAGTTCCAGCTAAAGAGTTTCATTGTTCTTCACGAGATTGGACACCGCCAATCTCCGCTACTTGGGTCTCACAAACCCTGGTTGAGGTAGATCCCCCTGTTGAAGTTTGCTTTGCCTTCTTCTCACCAAACCCAGTCGTTGGTAGTTCATCAAGCTCCATGTCACACCACTCTGAGTTCCTGTCTCGCTTTCCTACCCATTTTTCCCACATCACCTCCTCCTCTGGGATGCCGAGTCGGGCACCTCTACTCATTTTGTACACCCATGGTTGATGTTTCTTTTTTGCTCAGGTTGAACTCGACAATTACTTTGCTTTTGGTCCAACAACCTTCCTCATTTGTGCTATAATCATTGCACGATGATCCCCTTTAGTTTTGTCATTGCTATGTCCCTCGTCGTGTTGTCATTGCAAGAGGGGTGTCATTGGTCTGGATACGTTCACATGATTTCCCTTCCCCTCACTACCATGTTGACAACCTGACTTCCCTATCCCATCTCCATCGCCCTCTTCTCCCTGCACTACAGGTGCAACTTCATTTATCTTAACACTCCCAGCCCGGTCACCTCCCTCATCCAAACAAAGCTCCTCATACTTCCTGCTATGCATAGTTACCACTCCCCCGTCACCCGTTACCTCCCCGACACCCCACCCTACTGGGTGTTTCTTGGCGTTACCCAGCGTTACTCTGTCCCACCCTTCCTACCTTGCTTGTCTCCCGTTGCTTTCCAACCCGTCTACCCTTGCGTTCCTCGGACCCCCACTGCTACGCCCACCGTTCCGACGACCGTCCAGACATGCTTATGTGAAGTCCTCCAGACATGTCTTATAATCAGAAGAAGAAATTACCTAGCTTGCAAACAACTTCCTCCAGACATGTCTTATAATCAGAAGAAGAAATTCTTCTCTAATTTAAAGAATTACTACTGGGATGATCCTTTCTTGTTTAGGCGTTGCGCCGATGGGTTATATAGAAGATGTATACCTGAGGAGGAATCCCCCGAAATTCTATTTGAGTGTCACTCCTCTCCCTATGGAGGATACTTGGGAGGTGAAAGGACTGTTGCTAAGATCCTCCAGTCAAGTTTCTACTGGCCAACTCTGTTCAAGGATGCACATGCTTATCTGATGTCCTGCAATGAATGTCAACGAACTGGAAACATTTCTTGCCAAAATGAGATGTCGCTTTCGGATTGGATCGAGGTTGAGATCTTCGATGTTTGGGGTATAGATTATATGGGGCCCTTCCCTTCTTCCTATGGTTTTAAATATATCCTGGTTGCGGTTGATTACGTCTCTAAGTGGGTTGAAGCAGTGCCCACCATTATGTGTGATGCTAAAGTAGTAATAAAGCTTTTTACTAAGATTATATTTCCAAGATTTGGAGTGCCGAGAACCGTCATTAGTGATGGCAGTTCTCACTTTGTAGAGAAATAATTTGAATCCCTCTTATGGAAGTACGACGTACGTTACAAGGTCGCAACGCCATACCACCCACAGACATCCAGATAGGTTGAGGTCTCTAATCGACAGATCAATCAGATTTTAGAAAAGACAGTTGGCAAGTCCCGTAAGGACTGGTCGGCTAAACTAGATGACGCTCTTTGGGCATACATAACAAATTTTAAGACGATGTTGGGTACCACGCCCTACCACTTGATTTATGGGAAAGCATGCCATCTTCCCTTGGAGCTGGAGCACAAAGCATTTTGGGCGATCAAACGCCTCAACATGGACCCGATGCTAGCTGGAAAGAAAAGATTTCTTCAGCTTCAAGAGCTTGAAGAATTGAAACTCCATGCCTATGAAAATGAAAGGATCTACAAGCTAAGAACCAAGATATGACATGATGCCCACCTGAGGAAGAAGGACGTCAACGAAGGTGACAAGGTTTTATTATTTAGATCTTCTATCCGCCTCTTTCCAGGAAAGCTGCAAACCCGATGGTCTGGGCCTTTCATCGTTGCAAAGATCTATCCATCCAGAATGATGGAGCTCTATGACAAAGAAGATCTGGCGAAAGTTTTTCCAGTGAACGGGCATAGAGTCAAGAGGTTTTATGAAGATGAATCATTTGTCTGAAGATCAGGGATTCCCCTCCAGGATGCTAAAGCTACAACCGCCAAGGTAGAGTAGAAGGATTTAAAGCTGTCGAGCTGATGACACAAACCACAATGCCCTTCGGGAGGGAGCCCAAATCTTTACTTTTCTAGCATAGGATGTTATTTCCTTTCCTACAAAAAAACATTACAAAAATTATCATTGTAATAAGGCCCGAGTCAGTGTATGCGCCACATACACATACTCACTTGTTTTGTGGGCCACCGACTCAGTTTCATATATAGCTTGGTGAGTAATACCATCTGAGGCTGAAAGTTTACTCTTGTGCCAATGATGATTTACCCACCAAGCGCTTTCTGATTTCTTTTTTTTCCTATCTTTGTTTTTCTTTAGCCTTAGCTTTTGTTGCTGTTGCATATCGGGCATGCATGCTAAATGCGCCCTTTTGCTCTAAACGATGGGATTTATGAATGTTGTATCACCCAACCAGTTATCTCATACCAGGCCAAACCTTTACCCTTTCCCGACACCGTGATTAATGGGAATAAGGGTCATATCGGGCACGCGTATTGGGCGACGCATATCGTGCAGCACAACGTGACTCCGATATCAGGAAAAAATGAGCAGAAGGGAAGCGCGTGTCGATCGGCACAAAGATTCCACTTGACATGTGCTAAGCGTGTCTGAGAAGGCAAATCGCTTCCCAACATGACGAATTAGACTGATCTTACCATGTTATAGAAAACGATGCACCTTATCGCATGACACGTGTCTCGATTTTACCCGTTTACCTCACTCGCCACAGCTATATATAGTAACTTCCATTTGACCGTGTCGGGCACAAAGTTTACCTTAATTCACCTACTCTCGTATCACACATTCTTTTGCTTACTCCAGCTCCCGTATCACACAAGTGTTTGCTCTCGTGTCGGCCATCCTCTCTCTGACATCCCTATTGCACATCAACCATCCCCGCCCGATACAGGTATAAACCCGATGCGCCTTATCATGTTGATTCGATCGTTCGTATCATGCCGACCATATTGACCGAGTCATATCGCGCGGACCGTGTCGGTCAGGCTTGTATCACGTGATACCGTTTCTGTGTCGGGCAGGACCTTCGCCATGTATCGTGCTTTGTTTATCGCACGATAGGTTTTATTTGTCACTTTAATTGACATGTCAGTCTTTTGCCCCTATCGCGCGACATGCGTATCGTGCAATATTGATGCCCAAGCGACACAACCTTAAGCACCCGTGTTGGGCAAGATTCACGTGTTCACAACAGGTAACCCTTATCACCCGGTTTGTTTTGTGAAAGGTTTAGCTCGTATCAGGTGACACAAGTTGTTGCCCAACACGATAGCCTATCGAGCAATGACCCCCCTATTGGGCACCCATGCCAGACATGGTGTATTTTTAGCAACCTGATATCGGCTTGACCTATCGGCCAGGCCCTATCAGGCGGAAACATGAGTTTTTACCCTTGCCCGATACCGACTTGCTGCTGTCGAGCACTTTCATATCGCATAACGATTTTTCATCAAAAGTTGTTGCCCAATATTGGTTTTTCATATGTTGCTTAACCTATATCGAACAACGTGCTCCTCTTGGTCTGCTGCCTGATACTAGGCAAAGTGATTTTGATGAACCAACTCCTTTGTGACTTATTCTCTGCCACTTGAAAATGCAAAAATGGCCCACACCAAGCAAACTGTGGTCCGGGTCGATGAGCAAGGTCGAAGGATCAATCCTGAGGCCGAGAACAAGGCCTCCACCACTGGGTAGAAGTGCCCAAACCCCGATACAGTGGGGCCATCTGAGGCCAAAAAGCAGCCTAGACTAGAAGAACGAACCCCGGCAACAACTTCGACAACAACGGCAGAACCAGAGCCGTTGGGTCACTCACCGGGTAGGTTCATGGCCAGAGACAAAGAACACAGGCAGAGGTACACAGAGCTGGCAGCCAAAGCTTACCGGCCAACCCACTTCTGCCACCAGTCATCCTTCCATCAAATAGGCATTTTGGATAGGCTCGAGAATGTCCTAAGAGCTACTGGGCTGAGGAAGATATGCTTCAGCTACACTGCCTCTTACACTGAACTCACAAAGGAGTTCATGTCATCCCTCCGCCGGGTGTCGAATACACCGGAAGAAGCCAAGAGATTCGGCAGAGCGGATAGCTACAGGGGTTCCTATACAATGTTGAGCATGAAATCTCAGAAAAGCTACTCAATGAGATCTTCTACTCCAGTGAAGCTAAAAGAGACCTTCTGAACAACGGTGTCAGAATCACCGAAGGCGACGGGTTCAACCCAGTCACACTCTCGAGGAAGCTAACTGGCGAATCATCGTTCAAGCCGGGAAGCAAAGTGGCGGCGATACACTCCTGCTTCTGGAGAATAATCCACAAGATCGTGGTGAGCCTACTCTTCAGTAAGTATGAAACAAGAAACTTGTACACTGAAGAGCTCCACCTCATGTGGCACATGATGGAGGGCCGAATGATAAACCTAGGGCGATTCCTGCTCAATAGGCTATATCCTGTGAAATAAGACACCAAGGAGTACAACATGGGAGGGCTGGTCAATCTGATCGCTGTAGGATTGGGGTACCCTAAAGAGCTGTGCATCCTGTCAAGAACAAGGGGTGACGATAGGATAGACTTAAAGTTCCTCACGAGGGACAACATTATCAAGAAGGAGAGGAGCCACTTCTTCTACAGATTCACAAGGACATACCTGCTCATGCCCCTCCCACTCTATGTCAACTATGACGTAGAGAAGCTGGTCTTCACAAAGGAAGAAATTCAAGCGACTATAGTTGAAGCCAGCTACGCTGCCACCAGAATCATACAGGAGAGGGTGGCGGCTATAGGAAGACCAATCTCTTTTGGCGCTCGGCAAGACAAGTCATCGGTAGTCGTCGTCGACGACTCGCCTGTCATCGCCACCGCCGAGCCATCCACCGCTGCCACACAACCAGTAGTTGTTGCTCTTGCGACCGCCGCTGCCGCCACCAAATCAGCTGCGCCAACCACAACTACGCATAAGTAGTATGATATGGCTAAGCATATACATGATAATGTAAACCTTGGAGATAAGAATTTTTATGACCTTTGTTACTATTGAGAGATAGTTTTCTCTTATCCTAGGAAGGGACCCTTCTTATTGGGATGAGCACCAACTCCTATTTATGTTTGAGGTAAACTTACGAGGTCACTTATAGGAGCTTGATGAGCTAAGTGGAGAGAACATAGTATGATCATAAATCTAGAGACCCATGTGTGGCCATCTCTAAGAGTAGGAGGATATGTTGCCATGGAGGTAATCTGCATGGGGTCAGACTGAGGTAGGTAGGTTGCCATGATACCTATGAAAGGATGTAAGTTTGACCATGAGTTCCTAGAGAGATGATGGAGATTTGGGTAAGGATTTAAGATTGATATGTACCATGATAGAATCCTAATTCAAAGCTAAGCTCAAGCAGGGATACTATTGATGGGAGTAGGAGTTGTCTATTCCCTAGATGCACAAGACCATATGGTCAGGAGGTAACAACTATTTTTGCCCGAGGACCATGGGTTAGGAGGTTGACCACCTTCATGAGTTCATGGGGCCCAAAGGGTAAATGAGGGAGGAACTCCCTAGATGCATAAGGGAAGAGGGATGACCCCAAAAGTATTGACACTCTGGAGACCTTGAGGAGATGACTAAGGATTGGGTATATGAGTACTATGAAGACCCAAGAGTGTTGGGAACAACCTTTTCTTGGATGAAAACATGGATTCAAGATTTTCATGGTGTGGAGACATGTGATGTATGTTTCAACTTAGATTGGAAAGTGTAATGGCTATGTGTGATGCACCATCTCTACTCTTGGAAAAGGATTAACTCTATCTTTGGACTGCAACCAAATGCTTATTTAATCTTATTATGAGTGTGAGAGATAGGGTAAAACACATGTCATATGCTAACAATAAAGGTGATATGAGTTGAAACATATCTATGATGTTTGAGGATAAAGGAAGTACCACACCCTTTTGAGAGTAAGTTGGATAGATGGTTTGAAAGCATGAAGAGAACAAGGTAATATGAGGATGTACCTCTCTGGAAGTAGTTTGGAATCTATGAGTCATAAGTTTGGGTTTGATAACTGAGATGATGAGCTCAAAGTTTTCTTGACTCAATTAGACCTTAACTCGAGATGAAGATGATGAGTGGAGTATATGAGGGTTTATGTCTTCACCATCACCTAGCACATAAGGAAGCTTAGGTGGTAACAAGATGTTCTCAGGTGAATACAACTTAGGTGTACAACTATCTTGTATAGCCAGTATAGAGTCTAGAAAAGGTTGCTAGGTGAACCCTATGATCATTAGAAGATGAGACCTATGTGCCTAACACCCAGATACAACTAGACCCATTGGTCAAGTTAGTAGTTACTCAGTTAGCCAGCCCAAAGTTTGATGAGATAAAAGGATGGTTGTAAGAACCTTAGATACACCTCTCAGGAAAAGAAGGTGGTGAAACCCGCTATTATAGTGTTTTAGGGTTTATGAGGAGTCACCTTGGAGGAATCATGTCATGCAAGAAGCTCATGATTTTAAGTACACTATCCATCGTGGTATACTAGGATGGTTAAGGTTTACAGTGGTACCGTGAAGACCTGGGATGAAGAAGTATATAGAGTTGCATGTGGCTTGTTGTCATACATGCCAGAGGGTGAAGGCCGAACACTAGTAAACCATTGAGTTGCTATAAATAATGAGGAGTCCGCAAGAGGGAATGGGAGCAGAGCACCGTGGACATTGTGGTGTGTCTCCATTGGACCAAGAGAGGTTATGATGCAAAATGGGTTATGGACGATCATTTTACCAAGTTGACCTAATCCCTTTCCTAAGAGAGAGCACTATCAGTGTGACATATCTGGTTGAACTACATATATATATTTATATATGAGAGAGTGATGTTTTGACTACACAATGATCTGAGTTCAATATCTTGAGCATGACCTCAAGTTCACTTCCATGTTGAGGAAGTAGGTACATGAAGAAATTGATGCTAGATGGAAGTTTAGTATAGCATATCACCCCTGACTGATGGACAGTCAAAAGAATATGATCCATTCTTTAGAGGGTCTGATGAGAGCATGTGTACTCATTCCGGGTGATTCATGGGAGTAGTTCCTGCCCCTATCAAAGTTTGCTTGTTATGATAGCCACCATAGACAATATCAGGATGTAAGAAGCTCTATAAGGGAGGTCGTTTCGATCACTGCTTCACTCGGGTGATGTCGGTGAGGGGACCTTGTGAAGGTCAGAGAAGCCATAGTGTATGTAAATGAAGTTGCTTTGATTGAGCAATGGCTGAGAAAGCCCAGGATTGATAGGAGTCGTGTGTTGATGCAAAGTAGACTGACATGTAGTTCACTGTGAGTGAATATGTGTTATGAATCCCGACCCATCTAAGTTATAGCTAAGAAAGCTAAGTCCCCGATACATGGGTCCATTAGAGATGGATTGGTGGAGTTGCTTATGTTTAGCCTTACCCCTTGGGATAAGATGAGGTATGATGTGTTCCATGTGTCTGATCTAGAGCACTATGTGATGTACTGATAACACCCATGTTATGGTTGTTAATGCCTATGATTTACTATCATAAATACCTCTTAAACTGACTTCCTCCCTATTTTATCCTATTTTCTGTATAGAAATAATCACCATTATGCTCCTGATAATATTTCCTATCTTTTGCAGAAGTTTCTCTTATTTTCCAATGAAAAGAATCTTAATGGGCCCTTCTCAGCCCATCTGCAACAAATGACTTGTCCCGACCCAGTGAGCAACGCGAGGCGACACACCTCTTACCCGTCATGGTCACTACCCAATATGGAAGTAACCTGACACAGGCGTGTCGCACAAGGAGACTCTGACGGACAGCATACTACTTACCTGGGACAGAGCTTTGCCCACCGCGTCTCATCGATCGACGTAGTCCTTCACGCGGTACGACCACCGCTCAGTACATCAGCCTTCCAGAGCCAACCTGACACGATCAAGCACGATTTATTCGCAACCTGAAACGCGACGACCCTCCCAGGTGTGCCGGGTGACAGACGTGTCGGCCCTCTCCTAAAGCCACATCAACGGAGCAGAAGAAGGATACATGGCCCAAGAAGATCCACAATTCCTACCAGTGGTTGCCTATAAATAGAAGCTACATGACTTTGATGGGATGGGTTGGAACCCTACTAGAGCTAACTTTGGAAGCGGATCTAGTGTGTGGAGTTCCTAGGCGTGCCAGGCGATACTAGGTGAGCACACTCCCAACCTGAGAGGGGCATGAGGAGTTCACTTAGAACCCGTCCCGGTAGCTGCAACAACATGATATGACCAAGAAGGCTACCCCAATGTGCTGGGTTCCTAGATGGGCCTCAACCCGAGACGGCTCGCCCCTCTACACCGGATATAAGGAACTTGAGATCCTAACTGTTTCCTAACCCGACACGATACTGAACCCAATACAGACCAACCGTCAAGGCATGTCACCCAATAGGGCTGGCAACCCGACACATCCATATCGGGTAGGGAGTCCTTCCCGATACGCCCTAGATGTCACGGCTCAGAACCTGACATGGTCAAGAGCCCGACACGGGAATATCGAGCAGAACTCCTACCCAGTATTGGGTTAGGGGAACCTTAGGGGTCCGCTGTTGTATATCGAACTCCTAAATCAAGGAGACTAATACTTATCTTTCCCGTTTTACTGTATTTTACTTTCATTTCCCTATGCATTGTAACTAAACCTTTTACTCACTTTAAGCTTATTGGAATCTATGGAGTTTATCTCATATTGTTCTGTGTATGGCTCTTTTTTGTTGGATGATTTCTTTATAGCATCTGAACTCTAGTCTCTTCTTTTGGATCACACTTTTGACTAGCTATCAAATCGTGTTTCCCGTTTCGATACCCTTGAGAGGGGGCTGTTGCAACTCTAGAGTTTGGTCTGATCCGGGTGTATGAGAGTACCCAGGATCAAGGCTGCTTCGGTTTACCTTACCACTTTAATCTACGACCACTACCCTTGAGAGAGGGAGTTGGTACATGGTTAGAGGCATCCTCTTTGAGAGAAGAGAATGTGGGACATTTTCCAATGTCGCTTGTTATGCCTAAGTTTTCTTCCTTCATGCCTTACCTTGATGACAATTTTATTCTCCTGGCTTCTGATATACAAAACCCCTATAAAAATTGCTAAACCCTAAAATCATAATCTTTCTAGTAACTCCAGTTGGAGATAGCCTTTTAGTCTAATTTATTTGTGGTTCTTTCTTGTTACAACCAAACCCATCCTTTTAACTATTTGATGTGCTTAGACAAGTGAAACTTGAGTTCTGAAGCACAGTTCTTCCTATACCTGCATTCGACCCCAAACTACTTTGACCCTATGCTAGTTGCAGGTATCTTAGACATTCAGGTATTATAAATTATAAAAGTCTGATGACTTAGACAGGTCTCCACTCTATGGACCCACGTCTGAGACCGATCATGTAACCGAGCAATGTGTTGAGCATTGAACCTATTGAGCTTCAAGGGAGGCTGACATACCCTAAGTCACCTGTGAGGATTCTAGATACCAAGGTGAAAGAACTCAGATGTAAGAATATAAGATGATAAAGGTTCTTTGGAAGCACCATGGAGAGGATGAAGCCACATGGGAGATAATGATGGATGTGAGAAAGTCTTATCCTGATTATTTGTATGTTTTATGGAGTTTTGAGGGAAAAATTCCTATAAGAGGGGAAGGATGTTACAACCCCAATTTTTGGGCTTGAATGGTTGAAATGCAATTTCTCCACTAAATGTATGATAATGAAATTGTATGATTTATATATGGATTTATTTGATAATATTTCCTTTAAATATATGATTTTGTGGACCCTATTAAGTTAGTGAGTCCAAGATGATAAAAAGAGAAAGAAAATTGAAGGAAATCAAATAATGCATAAATAAGAAAAGAAATTGAGATAAATATGGAAATATGAGAAATATGTGGAAAGATGTATGATTGAATCATCATGGATGAGATTTTGAATCCACAAGGCTTCTAGTGGTAAAAGGAATCCAAATAAATAATATAAAAGAGTAAGAGAGAGAAAATATGTATAAAATATGCCTTTTAAGTGATAACTTGCCTACTCTCATACTTTCAAATTTGAGTCCCAAAGTTGCACACAATAAGTTTAAGCCATTATGGACTTTATCTTGAAGTTTGGAATTAAAATGATAAAAGGAGAAAAAGATATGTGGTATTTAATTAAAAGTTCACATATAAGTCCTTAGGTAACAAAATAGGAAAAAAGGGAATCTCGTGCCCAAGATTAATGTCCTAGATAATTTTAGGTAAGAGATAATCCCAATCTAAGATTGTGGGAGAAAATCTAGGTGGTTCCAAGATACCTTGTGTCTTAAGTAACTTATTTGATAAATATTTAGTTTTATCTTGGACATCAAGAATCATGTAGATATGGGGGTTATTTAAGTTAATTTTTGGTTCCAATGAAAGGAAACACCATGTTTCGACTTCTCCTAATTTTTGGTGTGAAAAGTGGCTATGGAGGAAAAGGTATAATAACTTTTCTATTCTGGGGTTTAATCAAAAGGAAAAGGAAACTTTCCTTCTTATTTCCTGGTGGTGATCGAAGACCCATGGTCTCCTTCTCATAGGGGAAGTGTATCGGGAGAAGGCTAAGTGCCCATGCTATAAAAGGGGGTTAGATGGGGTTGCTTTGCACTACAGACTTCATGATCCCATACTCGATGAAAATCTACACCCCATAACTAAGACCTCGACACCCCTCCTCCTTCTTCAGCCGTCTCCCGACAAGGTAGAGGTTCGGTTTGGTGGTCGAGGTCATTTGATGATGCAGCGAAGAAGTGTAAAATCGTGGGACAGACCTTGTTCGACCATCCATGTCCTAGGATCGCCCTCAAAGCCTTGCCCTAGGCCTTTGACCCTACTACAACAAAAGAGATGACGGAGCAGAGGGAGGCTATCTCACCCCATCTCCTATCAGAGAACACCACCATCGAGGGTCGGGCTAGGTCCGACAGAGATTTGTGAAGGTGCAACTACCCTCTTGCTGCCTCACGACGCCAACACCCAAAGAATGGAGGCTCGCGCATGATGGATGTCGCTGCAACTAGGAAATCACGAGGAAGGGGATGAATAGGAGTGAAAAGACATGAGTGCCCTTGGGGTTGCAAGTTAACCATAAGGGCAAAATGGTAAAATGGTTCTTTTATATAGTCGGCCCGCTGATAAATGAAATATACACTAAGAGTGATGTGTCAGCCTATGATGGGTCTCTTAGTATTTAAATTGCAAATAATGTAGTAAATAAACCATAACTGAGAACTAGGCAAATAATATATGGTTTTTGATCAAAAAATGCAAGGAGTTCAATAAAAATAAAATTAAAACCTAGATCTGCTTGCAATCCAAAAAGTACCTAAAGTGGCTATCTTTAATGCTTTCATGAGTAATAAATCCTAATTTGATGATTAATGAAATTGGGAAAAGTAATATGGATGTTCTATGAGATTATTAACCTATTGATAATAAAAAGGACGTATTGAATCTAAATAGACAAACCATATGCTTAATATGATAATTTAGGGTTTCACATGAATAAAGTGCATTAATTGGATGAGAAACCCTAATCTAGATGATAATGGATTTTAATGAGTTACATTTTCATATCCTTTGTATGAGATGATATTAGGATGATCCTAAGCCAAATTTATAATAAAGAGGCTTTAATATGAATAGTTGAGTAATTAGGGTTTTTGAACCTAGAATTGTTGTTTTAGGGTTTTGTGGACATGAAAAGGGAAATTTGTGAAATAGATCTAAAGAACCCTAAGGAAACCCTAATTTAGATGATAAACCCTAGGAAGCAATTCCAAGTCATTAAACTAAGTTCTTGATGAGTATGTAGTAAATAGGTTATACATGTTTTCAGAATCAAGATTGCTTGACTTGCTTGATTGGACATCTTAATTAGATTGGTTATCTTGCATATATTTGGGACTTCAATTAGGTATGTGGTTACACTTATGGCTAATCGCTCTAGTTTCATGGCTATTTTTGAAGTTTTACCGGTTTCTTGAAATTAACTACTTGGTTGATATTTATTTCATGCTACTATAAAGTGATTATGGCTATCATCATAAGTATATGTGCATGGCTAGCTCAGATCCTAGTCCTCCTCTGTAGCTTTGATGGTGATGAGATGGATGACCTAGTACATGGTCTACCCTTAGGGTAGGATCATCAGGTTATCATGAGTCGATGTGTTGGTCTACCCTTGGGTAGGACCATACGACTACACAACCCTAGGTCATGGTATACTTGTAAGGTAGGATCATAGGGGTTATTTGAGATCTACCACATGAGAGAGGTAGTATCCATGTCCACTGTAGGGACAACATACAAGCAAGGATATGTAGGGATTGAGTGGTTATGTTTAATATGTAAAATTTGATCTATTAAACAATAATTTGGTTGCATTATGTTGTTACAATAGATGCAAGATTTTGGTTCCCCACATACCAATATAATTCATTATACTGACTGATGTTTTGTTTGTCAACATTTTAGGAATATTTGAAAGTGTATAAACTAATAAAGAGGAATTTGTGAAGAATAAAGTTAATCCATAAAGGAGGATTTTAGGTAGAACTTTACAGTGGGTAGATGTTCCAGATTCCTATTTTTGAAAGGTATGTGAAAAGTTTTATCCTGTTTTAAGCTTAGTATTTGGTAGAATTTATTAATTATTTTTGATTATTTGCAAAACCATTGATCCTATTTTGGGATAGTGGCTCTGATTTCTTGGTCTTCTTTAATTGGGGGTTACCGAAAAGTGGGGTCGTTACAACAACCATCTTGCTTTGCTGGACACCCAAAACCTATTGATCATCTCATTGCGTTTGGTTAACGATGATGATGGTGGTTAGCACCTTGGCCTCCAATAAGAAAGCCATATTTGAGGTTTTAATTTCCTCTTAAATTTTATCCCAAATTCAAGCTCCTAATTCTCCTATTCTTCATGAGTTATAGGAATATGATGAGTGTTTATTTTATGCTCTTACCCTCAGATCAATAGTTGATTGTCACACGATTCATGGTCAATGCTGACCTTTTTGAAATATTTTGACTTATTGACTGCATGTTTGATAAAATGTGGGCCCTGATCACATGGTCATGTATGAGTGGGGAAATTGGGCAAGGGACTTACTATGTATAATTTGATTTATCATTTTGTTGTCAAGTTTTCTAATTGGTAGAAACTAGGGAAATCCATAGTAAATTGCTCTCTTATAAAAACAATCCCAAAAATATATTTCAAAAATGTATTTGAATAAGGAACATGGTTTTATGGGCTTCAAGCCCTAATTCAACTATATTAGACTATCTTGTCTAAAATAACCTAAATTAGGATGTATATGTTAATTAATATAACATTTAATGAAAAGTATATCAATTTTAGGACTTCGAGGTTCCATAAATCTCAAGGATACTTAGGGAATTTCTGTATCATCGGTAAGTGGATTCATGCCCTCTAAGTAACAAGTATGGTAAAGGGATTTATATTTGCTTATATTTGTGAAATTCAATTCCAATGATATCCAGTACACATTTTAATGAGTACTTGCAAGAAAGTTGATTGTGAATCAGATTATGGCTTTCAATATGTCTTTCTCATAGATTGATATCTCTATAATTTGTACATGCTTTCTAATCAAATTCAATTATTTGAGTTATTATGCTCAAGATCAATGGTAAGTATATGATAAATGAATTATGATTGTTCCTTCAAAGATTAACTTGCCTTTTTGGCATAAGCTTTGTGTGAGAAATGAGCACTTGGGTTCATAAGCTCTATGTGATAAATTAGCTCTTGGGAGCATAATCTATGTGTGATCAATGAGCTCTTGGGAGCATATTTAAAGATCAAGGACATGATATTCAGTCCAAAACAATGATTAAGATAAATAAAGATGAAGATAGATGATGTGACAAGAATCCAATGCTTATCCTATTTAAATTTTGCTTTGTCAAAAGTACAGTATATCTTCAATTCATATAATGTGACTCATTGACGCATGGATCGGGACACGATGTTCACAAGAAAGAAGGATTAAGGAGCTTAGACAAGGAGTATACATCTCAAGGACAAATATAGAAGAAAAAATCTAGTGGGGTGCCAAATATTATGAAATATTAGTTTAGATTTAATTTCAAGTTAAAAGAACCATGTATTAGTTTAAAGTGTGAGTGTTGTATTGAGGACTTGAGTATGGAAACTACTATCTTTTCCTGTGTTTGTCAAACGAACTCAATTTTTATGTAATATTTATCATATTGTGACACTCCCAATGACATTTATGCTTCTTCTTAGTATTATACATTTTGTAGAAAATTAGGGTGTTACAATAATTGTGTTGGAGCTAAAAAGATATTTGGCTACCAAAATTTTCCCAGTTGATGTCCTCTTTCTTAGATAGCACCTAATAGGAAATGATATAATGACAAGCTTCCCATGGGTAGGGAAGAGGATGATTCTATAATCATATAAGACCACCTAGAATCTTCACATCGAGAAACTTCCATGTTACCCTTTGACATCTTGGTCATGGACCTACATACTACCATGGGAAGATGATAGGATTAGTTTGGCAACCCTAGGGTCAACCTTGATCTTTCCCTAGTTGACTTCTTGAAGATCAAGCCTTATTGTTTTGCTAGAGAGGAAGAGTTGGATGTGTTGCAAAGTTGAAAGTTGGTTGCAGAACATGGAACATTGTTTTTGTGATCTAGACTTCCCTAACCCATCCAAGGTTCATTTTGGGACTCACATGCTCAAAGGTGCAGCTAGGACTTGGTGGGAGTAACCTTCTATGATCTTGTGAAGATGATGTTCCTCCACTCACATGGGCGGAATTCTAAATATTGTTTTGTGACCATTACATATTCAAGGCTATGGTCGAGAAGAAAGAAGAAGAGTTCCTCAACCTTCATGAGTGTGGTGATATGACAGTGACACGATATGCCATGGAGTTTAGAATTTTGTAGAATTATGTTTATGATTATGATGAACAACGCAAGATGAAGAAGTTCATTAGGGGTCTAAATAAAGACCTTATTTTCACTATGTCTGGTCAAGGACACCACACCCTACAAGGTGTCCTAGACGTCATCTTAAAACTATAAGACCACCAGGAAGAACATGGAAGAAGGGAATTTACTCCCACAACAACTCCAACAATCATAATGATAAGAAGATAAAATCCCCATAAGAGTGATTCAATAGGAAGCCTTGCCCAACATGCAGCATGACACACAATGGAGTATGTAGGTTTCATGCAGGAGTTTGTTACTTTTGTGGGGACCCAATCACAAGAAGTTGGAATACCCCAATCTCAAAGCAAGTGATGATGTAAGACAAAACCCTAACCTAGAGCAAAGAGAAAAGATACCAAAAAGAATCTTTACAATGGAGAATGACGAGGAAGAAGGTATGATCTAGTTTAACCTTAGTTTTATTAGATAGAAATACATGTTGAGTATTGCAAGATAGGAACAAGTAAAACCCTAATGTGGGTAGTACATGAAAATTTTTAGGAGAAAATTTTTATATAGTGGGTAGAATTATAACAAACCAAATCTGAGTTATGAACATTTTTTAGACCCTAGCTTGAAGAATCTGAATATGATTTTATCCTAAATGAGATCCAATCATATTGATTAGATAGTAGGTGTTATCGCAAGAGATAATATTGGATTAATCGGCTTAATGAGTTAAATAACTAAAACATGAATACTTGTGCAATATAATGCAACCTAACCTATCCAATAATGATACGAAGAAAATATGACTCAAAATAATAAATGATGATGATAAATGTTAGTATGTAGTGATAAACATTGAGGTAATAGGGTGAACCCTATTTTCATTAGAACTCATAAACAATAATATTAACAATTGATTTTGATCCCAAAACTGGATTCCTTGGATACTAATTAGCTAGGACAGTAAGTTTCTACCCAATTGAAGAATCCTAGGACTCCCAATTTTAGTGGAGAAGAAAATATATTGATATACCTAGATAACCCCCTCTCACTTGATTTTAACTGGATTTTATCACTATTTTATGTCACACGACCCCCTTAAGTCATCTCTAATCCAATTCAAATTTAGATTTTATGGGGTATCTGCATGGTGGGGGACTCATTCCCTCCATCAACTCTCCCTCCTTGCATGGACCCTTTTGTCCTAGTAATTCCTCTCCCTTTGAGGTAGGGGACTCATCCCCTCCACCCGACTCTCCCTCCTCACCTAGACTCTTCATCCCAATGATTCCTCACCCCTCTGATCCATGATCTCTTCCTCTCTGTGAAGTTCCACTCACAAAACCCATCGCCATCATCGACACATTGAGACAAACATGTTTGTTGTGACTTACATCAAGATGATGAGCATTTAGTTTACACTTTTGCCCTTAGACCAATAGTTGATTGTGATGTGGTTCATGGTCAATGTTGACCTTTTTGAAATATTTTGAGTTATTGGTTGTATGTTTAATAATGTGTTGGCCCTGACCACATGATCATTTATGAATGAGCCAACTAGGAAAGGGCCCTAACATGGATAGTTTGATTATCATTTTTCTATCGAGTTTTCTAATTTGTCGAAACTAGGGAAATTCATAATAAATTGCTCTCTTATAAGAAAATTTCCCAAAATTATGTTTTGGAAATATATGAACAAGGAACCTGGTCTTATATTTTTCAAGCCCTAATTGAACTATATCAGACTCTATTTCCAAAACAACCTAAATTAGGGTGTATATGTTAAATAAGATAACAATTAACGAAAAGTATTTTAATTTCAGGACTTTAGGGTTATATCAATCTCAAGGAAACTTAGGAAATATATCTCTTATCAAAAAGTGGATTCTTGCACTTTGAGTAACAACTATTGGTAAAGGGCTTTATATTCACTTCTATGTATGAAATTCAATTACAATGATATCTAGTACATGTTTTAATGAATACTTGCAAAAAAGTTGTTTATGAATCAATTAATGACTTTCAACATATCTTTCTCATAGATATATATCTACATAACATGCACATACTTTCTAAGTCAAATTTAATGCTTTAAGTTATTATGCTCAAGATCAATGTTAAGTGTATGATGGATGAATTATGATTGTTCCTTTAAAGATTAACTCACCTTTTTGGAATAATCTCTGTGTGAGCAATGAGAAATTGGGTACATAATCTCTGTGTGAGAAATAAGCTATTGAGAGCATAAACTTTGTGTGAGAAATGATCTCTTGGAAGCATATTTAAAGATGAAGGACAACATATTCAGTCCAAAACAATGATTATGAGAAATAAAGATGTAGATAGATGACATGACAAGAATCCAATGTGTATCCTATATAAATTTTTGCTTTCTGAAAAAGTATAATATATTTTTAGATCATATAATGTTACTCATTGCCACTTACTCTAATCAGATATCCATTTTTCTTTTCATGGTTGGGGACACGATGTCCATGGGAAAGAAGGATTAAAGAGATTAGACAAGGATCATACATCTCAAGGACAAATATAGATGACAAAATCTGGTGGGCTTCCAACTATTATATAATATTAGTTTAATTTAATTTCAAGTTAAGAGAAACATGTATTAATTTGAAGTGTGAGTGTTATATTGAGGACTTGAGCATGAGACCTACTGTCTTTTCATATATTGGTTGAACAAATTCTATGTGTATACAATGTTTATCATGTTTATGACACTCCCAATGACATTTATTCTTCCACTCTGTATTATACAAGGTTTAGAAAATTGAAGTGTAACAATAATGTTTTCAAAGCTAAAAATATAGTTGGCCACCAAGCCTTTCTCATAATCTCATCTAGTTTTTGTCCTCTTTCGTAGATGGCACCTTAGAGGAAAGGAGATAAGGACAAGATGCCCATGGGTGGGGAAGAGGAGAGGATTAGTTAGGCAACCCAAGAAACTCCAATGGTGCCCTTTGATGTCTTAGTCAGGGCCCTAGCTACTGCCATGGGAAGAGGAGAGGATTAGTTAGGCAACCCAAGGGTCAACTTGGGCTTTCCCTAGTTGACTTCTTAAAGATTAAGCCTGATTCTTTTGATGGAGAGGAAGAGTTGGATGTGGTGAGCAAAGATAAAAGCTAGCTGCAGAACATGGAACATTGTTTTCATGATCCACATTGCCCTAACCCATCCAAGATTTGTCTTGGGACTCACATGCTCAAAGGTGTAGATAGGACTTGATGAGAGAACCTGATAGGATCTCATGAAGTTGATGCTCCTCCAATCACATGGAAGGACTTTTTCAAATCCTTTCGATACCATCACATATCTGAGGCTATGATAAAAAAGAAAGAATAAGAGTTCCTAAACCTTCATCGATGTGGTGATATGACAGTCACACAATATGCCATGAAGTTCAAAATATTGCATAAGTATGGTTATGGTTATGATGAACAACACAGGATGAAGAAGTTCATTAGGAGTCTCAAGAAAGACCTTAGCTTTGCTCTATCTGTTTTAGGACACTACACCCTACAAGGTGCCCTAGATGTTTCCTTAGAACTAGAAGACCACCCAGGAAGAACATGGAAGATGGACCATCACTCCCACAGTAACTCCAAAAATCATAATGATAAGAAGAGAAAAGACCCAGAAGAATGACACATCAAGAAGCCTTACCCAACATTAAATAGGCCACACGGTGGAATATGCAAGTTTGGCATAGGAGTTTGTTACTTTTATGGGGACCCAAATCATAAGAAAACAGAATGCCCCAAGCTCAAAGTAAGGAACAATGCAAGACAAAACCCTAACCCAGAGCAAAGAGAAAAGAGACAAGAAAGAATCTTTGCAATGGTGGATGATGAGGAGGAAGGTATGACCTAGTTTAACCTTAGTTTTATCAGATAAGTATACATGTTGAGTATTGCAAACTAGGAATAAGTAAAACCCTAAAGGTGGATAGTACATGAAAATTGTGAGTACATAATTTCTATAAGGTGTATCGAGTCATAACAACCCAAATCATGAGTTATGAATAATTTTTAGACCTTTTTGAAGAATCAGAATATGATTTTGTCCTAAATGAGATCCAATTGTATTGATTGGATAATAGGTGTTATCATAAGAGCTAATATTGTATTAATGATCTTAATGAGATAAATAATCTAAATATGTATTTTTATGTTATATAATACATCCTAATCCATCCATTGATGATAACAAGAAAACAAGACTCAAAATAATAAATGTTGATGATAAATGTTAGTATGTAATGCTAAGCATTGAGGTAATAGGGTGAAACCCTATATTCATTAGAACTCATAGAGGATAATATTAACAACTAATTTTGATCCCAAAATTGGATTCCTTGAATCCTAATTATCTAGGACACAAGTTTCAACCCAACTCAAGAATCTTAGGACCCCAATTTTATTGTGGAAGAAAATATATTGAAATACCTAGATAGCATGTTCTCACTTTGGATTTTAGTCAAATTATTTTGTCACTGTTTTATGTCACGCGACCCTTTTAAGTCATTCTCTAATCTGAGTTGGATTCATATCATGGAGGGTATCTGTAGGGTGGAAGACCCATCCCCTTATTCGACTCTCCCTCCTTGCCTGGACCCTTTTGTCCTAGTGATTCCTCTCCCCCTATGGTAGGGTTCTCATCCCCTCCACTCAACATTCGTCCTTACCTAGACTCTTTGTCCAAGTGATTCATCTCACTTATGATCCCTAATCTCTTCCCCTCTGTGAAATATTGGTCATGAAACCCACCACCATCTTTTGGCCAGTGAGACAAATATGAAGATGCCTACTTTGACAGTGTTTTCTCTGTTGCAACACCTAGTCAAAAAGGAGTCCTCACTTTATCTTGATTTGTACTTCTATGGCTTCCAACACATCTATGGACCCCATTGATATAAAGGGTCATCCCAAAACAATAGTTGAATATATGAAAACTCAAACATATCATCACCTTGCCCTAACATGTTGCCTTCCCTTACAACCATAGACAACTAGTTTTGTTACTCGACCAAGTTTGCCTCCAAGGCCTTTCTGACCGCCAATAATATGGATGGAGTTTCCACATGATTCCCAAAGACTTGGTTAACCTCTTCTAACATTCTATTCCACCCAACGTTGCATGTATCTTATTCTACTTTCTCTCATTCCAGGGTTACCATTCCAAGCACAAATAAGCAATATGAGGTTAGTCTCCATTATTTTTCCATGTTTTCTTTGCTAGCACTTCAAGAAAAAGTTCACTAACTCAATGAATGTTATTGTTTCTCCTGATGTATGTGTGTGTTTTGTGTAATTCTTCTCATCTACCTTCCAAGCCATGATAATTGACCTTCTTTCTTTTTCGGCCACCGACAACCTACTGATTATCTTGCTGGGTTCGACTGATAATGATGATGGTGGTTAATACCTTAGTCTTCAACCAGAAACCCAGATTCAAGGTTTTGATTTCCTTGCAAGTTTTCTCCCAAATTCAAGGTCCCGATTCTCCTATTTGTTGCAACTTACCTAAACATGATGAGTGTTTAGTTTATGCTCTTGCCCTCAGATCAATAGTTGGTTGTCACATGACTCATGGTTAATGCTGACCTTTCTGAAATATTTGAAGTTATTAGCCATGTTTTTGATAACGCGTTGAACCTAATGATGTGGTCTTCTACGATTGAGTCAATTGGACAAGGGCCCTTTTATGGATAATTTGATTTATCATTTTGCTGCCGACTTTTCTAATTGACCAAAACTAGGGAAATTCATAATAAATTGCTCTCTTATTAGAAAATTTCCATAGATATGTTTTGAAAATATATTTGAATAAGGAACCTAGTTTTATGTTTTTCAAGCCCTAATTGAGTTATATCAGACTATCTTGTTCAAAATAACCTAATTAGGGTGTATATGTTAATTAAGATAGCAGTTAATGAACACTATGTTAATTTCAAGACTTTAGGGTTTCATCAATATCAAGGAAACTTAGGGAATATATCTCTCATCAAAAAGTGGATTCATGCACTCTGAGTAACAAGTAGGGTAAAGGGCTTTATATTCAATTATATTAATGAAATTCAATTACAATGATATCTAGTACTTGTTTTAATGAATGCTTGCAAGAAATTTGATTATGAATCAAATTATGAATTTTAATACATCTTTCTCTTATATTGATATCTTCACAAAATGCACATGCTTTTTTATTCAAATTTAATGCTTTAAGTTATTATGCTCAAGATCAATGTTAAGTATATGAAGGATGAATTATGATTGTTCCTTCAAAGATTAACTCACCTTGTTAGCATAAGCTCTGTGTGAGCAATGAGCACTTGGGTACATAAGCTCTATGTGAGCAATGACCTCTTGGGAGCATAAGCTTTGTGTGAGAAATGATCTCTTGGGAGCATATGTAAAGATGAAATACAAAATTTTTAGTCCAAAATAATGATTAAGATAAACAAAGATGAAGACATATGAGATGAAAAGAATCTAATGTTTATCCTGTATAAATTTATTCTTTCTCAAAAATATAATATATTTTTAGTTCATATAATGTTACTCATTTCCACTTACTCTAGTAAAATATTTATTTTTCTTTGCATGGCTGGAGACGCGATGTCCATAGGAAAGAAGGATTAAAGAGATTAGATAAGGAGCATACATCTCAAGGAAAAATCTACAAGACAAAACCCGGTGGGTTGCCAACCATTATAGAATATTATTTTAAATTTACTTTCAAAATAAGAGAACCATGTGTTAGTTTAAAGTGTGAGTGTGATCATTAGAACTTGAGTCTGAGAACTGCTATATTTTCAAGTATTGGTTGAATGGACTCTATTTTTATATAGTGTTTATCATGCTTGTGACACTCCCAATGAGATTTATGCTTCCACTCAATATTATATATGTTTTAGAAAATTGGGGTGTTACAATAATGGTATCAGAGCTAAATATATAGTTGGCCACCAAACTTTCCTCTAAATCTCATCTTGTTTATGTCATCTTTCATAGATGGCACCTAAGAGGAAAGGAGACAATGATAAGATGCAAATGGGTGGGGAAGAGGATGATTCTCTCAACATAGGAAACCATTGAGAATCTCCATGTTAAGAAACTCACATGATGCCCTTTGATGTCTTGGTTAGGGCCCTAGCTACTTCCATGAGAAGACGAGAGGGTCAGTTAGGCAACCCTAGGGTCAACCCCGAGCATTCCTAGTTGACTTCTTAAAGATCAAGCCTAATTGTTTTGCTAGAGAGGAAGAGCTGAATGTGGTTGGGAAAGCTAAAAACTTGATGTAGATAATGGAACATTATTTCCATGCTTTAGATTTCCCTAAACCATCTAGGATTTGTTTTGGGACTCACATGCTCAAAGGTGCAGCTAGGACTTTGTGGGAGAACATGCTAGTATCTTGTGAAGATGATGCTTGTGATGTCCCCAAATTTTCTAAAACATAATCTGATGTGTAACATCCAAATTGAAACCCTCACCTCAGTGACGATCCCAATTTAAACATCCCACACTAGGCTAAGAAGAAGAAAATCAAGGGAGTCAGAAGGAAAGAATCAATAGCACATGCACATGAACAATAAACAAACCACAACACATGTTCACCATTTAACATACAATTACAACATGAATTGTTACAACATTTGATATTACATATTGAACAACAAACTTATACATATACATGTACTACATATAAACTACATGATCTTAAGACAACATGTCCACCTACACATCAGCTCACCACACAACTCTCACTATCCTGGATCTTTAAGAGCATAATCAAAACCTAAACAAAAGATTGCATACGGTACACGTCAGCACAATATTCAAGAATATTATACTGAGTACACCTACGTGTCTTTTATATACCTCTCATCATATCTTGGCAATAAGATAAAACTAATACTTGGCAACATTAAACAAAATATAAGAAAAGGTGTATAGTTGCACAAAGATATTTGTTACCAGAACAGAACACATATTTTAGGCACAATTCCATTATATGTAAACTCGATCAACCACATGCACTATTCTACCAAAGAGATTTAGTGCTCACATGTAATATTCTACCAAAGAGATTTAGTACTTCATAAATGCACTATTCTGCCAAAGAGATTTAATGCTCACATGTACTATTCTACCAAAGAGATTTAGTACTTTCATCAATGCACTATTCTACTAAAGAGATTTAGTGCTATCATAATGGACCAGATATCTTATATTTCATGTGTTCATAGCAATAAGTATTGAAAATCATGCAATATATCATACAAGAACAATCATTTCAATCAATATCATATGCCAAGTTTGTACTACCATATAACACAAGCATATTATATAATAAGCCAAGTAAGAGGTAATGGTGTACCTTGATCAAGGCCAACCTAATCACATTCCTGATGTCAACTATAACTTGATCAAACCCTGATTAAGACAAGATCATATATCACCATTAGGTTCTTATCATCTTACATCTCATCTTAACCCTAATCGTGATCATTAGGGTTTGCTTTTCTCATTAGTATATTTCCATTATCACTTTCATTCTCATCTTAGGATTATCTTACTATTCTCATATTCCATATTAGGATACATAATCTGAATATCAGGTTCCATATCATTATCGATACATATTAACCCTAAGTTACATGTATTACTCAAATTAGGGTTTCATCACATGTTTCAAGGTTCATCTTAATATAACAGGGATTCTATGCATCATCATGATCTCATAATTAAATTTGAGTTTCCATATACTGATATGAGCTTACTCTGTAAATTTCACCATTTATTGAGCATGTATGTATTTATTACATTTTCTTTAGGGTTATTAGCCCTAATTAGCCATATGGAGAAAATTACATGATTTCATACATTAACATGACCATAACTGGCATCATATGCATTATAAACATGAATTATGATTTACTGGTATTTTCTCATAATTTTAGGGCATCATTTGATATTTATTATCCATCATATGAGCATATCACATATTACATGATATCACTATTATTAATGCAACAAAAGACTAATATTATGGTCCCATGTTATTCTACTTATTTTTCTGAACATTTCAGTACCTTATTTGTATTTTTCTAACAAGTAGACTATTTTCTACAATTTATTGAAGAATTGTATATATTCTAGGTTCTTACCTCTTTGTGGCCAATCAAATTGTGTCGTGTGTCCTGTGGTCCTACTGGTCGGGCATGGGTCAACCATCTGGTCTAACACATTTCACTTCCTCTGGACCCGATTTGATCATGGATCGGTCGGTTTAGGGGATTGGACCCGGTCTCCTTCTTTTCCTCATCTCGTGCTCATCCAAGTCCCGAGCGGGACTCCATTCTTCTGCTACGCGAGAGCCGCCGCCACGGAAAGCACCTCCAGAGATCGGTGGCCATGTTCTCCTCTCTTTCTTATGAATCGTGATCTCAGGTCTCGTCTAGCCCAGCGCACGTCCGCGTGAGCACTTGTGGGTGGTCCTACTCTCTCGTTCAGCATGACGCCCGTCCTCTAAGGTTAGCGTGGATCTCAAACAGAGCGCCGCCACTGTGCCTCTGCTCCAACAAGCAAGCATGCTCTGCCAGGTCCACCTCGTCTGAACCAGTAGCTACCACCACCTTTAGTAGTCTCTCCCAGACCTCCTCAGATACTCTTCTCCCTGGGTTTGTCCGTGGAGCTCCTTCTATGGTGCCTCTGGCCTCAAGGCTCCTCCTCCTCACCTCCAAAGCTCTACCCGAGTTGGCTCACCGGCAACAGCCGCAGCCGCGATGGGGGTTAAGGGGAGTGTTGCCTCTTCCCAAGCGCCACTGTGCTGACCACCAGGCCTCGATGTCGGCAAAGTCCCTTTCCACCACCTTCTCCTGCTCGATCCGTATCCCACGCGATGGCGGTCCGTTTGCTACTTCACCTGTGTGCTTGGGTCTCCAGTGAGAGATCAGCCACGATCTCCTCTAACGAGCAGAAAGGTTTTCTCTCCCCCAGGCAAAAGCTCCTATCATCTTACTCACTCCACATGCGGTTTGTGGTGGAGGGATAATGGAGAGAGATTGATCGCTCAACTGATTGCAACTAGCTTGGTAAAGGGTCAGAGAGTGCCTCTATAGCATCGGGTGCAACTGCCCATCTCTTACTCACACGACCAATGATCCTGGATGAGTAGAACATGCATGTTTCCCTACTCCATGATTGACTGAGCAGTCCACATAATCAAGCCTAGCCATACCACGTTATCGAGGGGAGGGTGATTTCATACTATGTGACTTTAAGTTATAAATCATATAATGTTCTTCTAATTGATGACACCTCAAAAGAATACACATTATGTTATCATTTCAAACCTCCGCGTATCTCTCCAGGGTCATCCCAACAAGATGAACTTCAACAATGGATTTACAACCATGTATTCTACATTTTATCCAAAAGTATAACATATGATCACTTAACCACATGTTCCAAAAGGTATAAACCTAGGGATATTAAAGCTAATATCAACATCGACAGATATCAAACTTCATCAAAACTATTGGAACTCTCAAAAAGACTCAACATGCATGAAATCACTTATGTCCTTGATGTTTAGGATTCCAAAAGTACACTCCATCACATCCTACACACCTTAAAAGATATTTCATCCTCGAAATTAAGCCAAAATCCACTTTGTCACATCATATACATCTTAAAAGAAATTTTGTCCTCGAAATTAAACCATACTCATACTTCCACGGAAAACCTTATCTTGCCTTCATCCACATGTTTGACACCACTCTATGTGAAACATATCCAAAAGTAAAGCTCCATAAACATATCCAAATCACTGCTAGGAGGTTTCAAAAGCATCTAGGGCAAAACCTCAATTCATAGAAGGCTCAGCAAGGGTTTAGAAGCTCAGATTAGGTCAAAACAGATCTCATTGTTAGGGTTTCATCTTTATCTTTGCCCATGAGTTAGGTTTCCCACATCATATTACCATGTTCTAAAGGAGTTAACTAAAGTCAACCCATTATCAAGGTGTCAACAACATTTATTGAGCTAATTATTAGAACATGTTTGACATTAAAATATTCCTTTTAGGTGGGTGTTAACTAAAGTTAACCCACCTTATCCATCCAATCATATCAAGCTATCATAATCGTTATGTTGTGCAAACTGTCAAACTGTATTTTCATTTTTATTAATCATTAAGATCAACACCTCATGCAACATATTTCATTCATATGATCTTATTTCATTTCTCATAATAAGTTGCAACATTTATTAATGATTGCATCACAAGGTTAACCATCTTTAATATATCATCATTATTCATTTACATGGTTAAGCACATATACATAAAGATCTATCAAACCATCTCTAGGTTTCCATCATCTCATGTCTATATATCACGTCTCAAGATTAGATCACGTCCTTACATATATTATATCATGGTTGTGCTAAACAAACTTATGCAAGTGGCTTGTTAAAAAAAATATCAAAACTTTATCTAGCCCAATTGAGGTTCTCCCAACCCTTATCATGAGGGTAGTGTCATGCTCAGTCTCTCTGAGCTAACTCAACTCTATGAGTATCTCATATAAATATACTTTTTCTTCTCTTTATTAGCCTATCGTTCTCGGATTACCTCATCGGCACTAGTGATAGCCTTACAAGCTCTAGCCATATAAGCACAAACTAAAACATGCTATGACATACTCTTCATATGTCTCTACCCATGAGAACTATTTCTCAACTATGTTTCTCTTATATTCACACCACTAGATTCCTATATGGGAACCACCAACCCAAGAATGAGGTTGTATAAAAACTAACATAGCTACCTCCTCCAGGGTCTTTGGCTCTCTCCCTCACCCAGATGGTAGGCACTCGTATTCATGTTCACATATACAC
Source organism: Alisma plantago-aquatica (assembly GCA_963693085.1). Lineage (NCBI taxonomy): Eukaryota > Viridiplantae > Streptophyta > Magnoliopsida > Alismatales > Alismataceae > Alisma > Alisma plantago-aquatica. The sequence goes on along the minus strand of OY856410.1, from coordinate 1,505,925,541 downwards.
ATATAACCAGCCTCTCTCTGTCTCTAGGGTTTGGTCCTCCCAAGGACATCTAGGGTTCAAGAAAACTATAGGAATCATACATAATGCAACTCAACTCAATCACTCAGGAGTATTCTAGTTTAGGACATATAATATCACATATTTCTCATATCATGGAGTCTAGGTTCTCTGACCTTCTCCCTATGGGTCTCGCTCTCTCTTGAGCTAACCCCAAACTGGTCCTAACACTAGAGGTCCTCCTTTGTAAAAGACCTTGAGGCTCATGCTGACTCGCAACCTTGTCTTAACTTAACATATCTTATCTCATACAAGCCTAGTTACTTCCATCATCAAACTTATATCAAATCCTCAAAATTGGACCTAAGTCCTCAAAGCCAAACATATATTATCATAACCATCTTATGTCATCCATATAAGACTAACATCATATCATCAAAACTTATTCCATCTATTCTATCTATCATATATTCCAACAAGGCTCTAGACATATAATCTAGAACTACTCTCTCTCTTCTAGACTGATGTCATTCACTTTCACTTAGGTTGCATGACCACCTCCTACTCGTACATGTGTGGGGACACATTTTTGTAATACATATACATAATAAAATATCATATAATTTTTCTCTGATAAAACAAGCGTCAGAGAAAACTATCGAGGTTCGATCTGTTTGGAATCAAAAACCAAATCCTGAAAACAAGTGTCCCACACATAGTAGAGAGTACAGTGTCATGAAAACTAGTGAAAAGGGTGAGAACAAGGTGTAGACTAGTGTAGCTACTCTAGACAACAAGCGCCATATGCCTAGGATTTCTCTTCCCTTGATGCTCACCATTTCCAAATAGTGCAACGTCCCATACCACTGTACTACAAGGAAAGAATGACATCTAAGGACTTGCTACAAAACAAGCACCAGTCTAGACCTAGTTCTCAGACATCTAGGTGCTAACCTAGAGGCTAGGTCAGATATAGTCTCTAAAAGATGACTAATCTAACCCTAAGGATTATTAAGTTCAAGGTGCTTTAGTTTTGAGTTGCATAATGAGAAAATGTCAGACTTTGCTATTGTTCATGCTCTGATTCCACTTGTGACGTCCCCAGATTTTCTAAAACTTAATCTAATGTGTGACGTCCAAATTGAAACCCTCACCTCAGTGACGATCCCAAAGGCTAAGAAGAAGAAAATCAAGGGAGTCAGAAGGAACAATAAACAAACCACAACACACGTTCACCATTCAACATATAATTACAAGATGAATTGTTACAACATTTGATATTACATATTGAATAGAAAACTTATACATATACATGTACTACATCTAAACTACAAGATCTTAAGACAACAGGTCCACATGTACATCAGCTCGCCACACAACTCTCACTATCCTGGATCTTTAAGAGCATAATCAAAACCTAAACAAAAGATTACATACGGTACATGTTAGCACAATATTCAAGAATATTGTACTGAGTATGCCTACGTGTCTTTTATATACCTCTCATCATATCTTGGCAATAAGATAAAACTAATACTTGGCAACATTAAACAAAATATAAGAAAAGGCATATAGTTGCACAAAGATATTTGCTACTAGAAGAGAACACATATTTTAGGCACATTTCCATTATATGTAAACTTGATCGACTACATGCACTATTCTACCAAAGAGATTTAGTTCTCACATGTACTATTCTGCCAAAGAGATTTAGTACTTCATAAAAGCACTATTCTGCCATAGAGATTTAGTGCTCACATGTACTATTCTGCCAAAGAGATTTAGTACTTTCATCAATGCACTATTCTACCAAAGAGATTTAGTGTTATCATATAATGTACCATATATGTTATATTTCATGTGTTCATAGAAATAAGAATGGAAAATCATGCAACATATCATACAAGAACAATCATTTCAATCAATATCATATGCCAAGTTTGTACTACAATATAACGCAAGCATATTATATAACAAGCCAAGTAAGAGGTAATGGTGTACCTTGATCAAGGCCAACCTAATCACATTCCTAATGTCAACTATAACTTGATCAAACCCTGATTAAGACAAGATCATATATCACCATTAGGTTCTTATCATCTTACATCTCATCTTAACCCTAATCGTGCTCATTAGAGTTTGCTTTTCTCATTCGTATATTTCCATTATCACTTTCATTCTCATCTTAGGATTATCTTACTATTCTCATATTCCAGATTAGGATACATAATCTGAATATCAGGTTCCATATCATTATTGATATATATTAACCCTAACTTACATGTATTACTCAAATTAAGGTTTCATCGCATGTTTCAAGGTTCATATTAATATAATAGGGATTCTATGCATCATCATGATCTCATAATTAAATCTGAGTTTCCATATACTGATATGAGCTTACTCTGTAAATTTCACCATTTATTGAGCATGCATGTATTTATTACATTTTCTTTAGGGTTATTAGCCCTAATTAGCCATATGGAGCAAATTACATGATTTCATACATTAACATGACCATAACTAGCATCATATGCATTATAAACATGAATTATGATTTACTGGTATTTTCTCATAATTTTAGGGCATCGTTTGATATTTATTATCCATCATATGAGCATTTCACATCTTACATGATATCACTATTATTAATGCAACAAAATACTGATATTATGGTCCCATGTTATTCTACTTATTTTTCTGAACATTTTAGTACCTTATTTGTATTTTTCTGACAAGTAGACTATTTTCTACAATTTATTGAAGAATTGCATATATTCTAGGTTTTTACCTCTTTGTGGCCAATCAAATTGCGCTGTGTGTCATGTGGTCCTACTGGTCAGGCATGGGTCAACCATCTGGTCCAGCGTAGTTCACTTCCTCTGGACCCAGTTGATCATGGATCGGCCGATTTAGGGGATTGGACCCGGTCTCCTTCTTTTCCTCATCTCGTGCTCATCCAAGTCTCGAGCGGGACTCCGTTCTTCTGCTACGCGAGAGCCTTCACCACGGCAAGCACCTCCCGAGATCGATGGCCATGTTCTCCTCTCTTTCTCATTAATCGCGATCTCAGGTCTCATCAAGCACAGTGCATGTCCGCGAGCACCTTGGGTGGTCCTGCTCTCTCATTTAGTGTGACGCCCGTCCTCTAAGGTTAGTGTGGATCTGGAATAGAACGCCACCACTGGGCCTCTGCTCCAGCAAGCAAGCATGCTCTGCCAGGTCCACCTCATCTAAACATGTAGCTACCACCACCTTCGGTGGTTCTCCCGAACCTCCTCAGATACTATTCTCCCTGGGTTTGGCCGTGGAGCTCCTTCTATGGTGCCTCTGGCCTCAAGGCTCCTCCTCCTCGCCTCCAAAGCTCTACCCGAGTTGGCTCACCGGCAATAGCCACAGCCGTGACGGGGGTCAAGGGGAGTGTTGCCTCTTCCCAAGTGCCACTGTGCCGAACACCAGGCCTCGACGCCGGCAAAGTCCTTGTCCACCGCCTTCTCCTGCTCGATCCGTCTCCCACACGATGGCGGTCTGTTTGCTACTGCACCTGTGTGCTTGGGTCTCCAGTGAGAGATCATCCACAATCTCCTCCGACGAGCAAAAAGGTTTGCTCTCCCCCAGGTGGCAGCTCCTCTCATCTTACTCACTCCACCTGTGGTTTGTGGTGGAGGGATAATGGAGAGAGACCGATTGCTCAACTGATTGCAACTAGCTTCGTAAAGGGTCACAGAGTGCCTCTATAGCATCGGGTGAAAATGCCCATCTCTTACTCACACGACCAGTGATCGTGGATGAGTAGAACGTGCATGTTTCCCTACTCCACGATTAATTGAGCAGTCCACATAATCAAGCCTAGCCATACCACGTTATCGAGGGGAGGGTGACTTCATACTATGTGACTTTAAGTTATAAATCATATAATGTGCTTCTAATTGATGACACCTCAAAAGAATACACATTATGTTATCATTTCAAACCTCCGTGTATCTCTCCAGGGTCATCCCAATAAGATGAACTTCAACAATGGATTTACAACCATGTCTTCTACATTTTATCCAAAAGTATACCATATGATCACTTAACCACATGTTCCAAAAGGTATAAACATGGGGATATTGAAACCAATATCAACATCGATAGATATCAAACTTCATCAAAACTATTGGAACTGTCGAAAAGACTGAACATGCATGAAATCACTTATGTCCTTGATATTTAGGATTCCAAAAGTCCACTCCATCACATCCTACACACCTTAAAAGATATTTCGTCCTCAAAATTAAGCCAAAATCCACTTTGTCACAATGCTCCTCCACTCACATGGGAGGAATTTTTTGAACCCTTTTGTGAGCATTACATATATTAGGCTATGATCGAGAAGAAAAAACAAGAGTTCCTCAACCTTCATCAATGTGGTGATATTATAGTCACATAATATGCAATGAAGTTCAGAATTTTTAGAAGTATGGTTATGATTACGATGAAAAACACAAGATGAAGGAGTTCATTAGGGGTCTCAAGAAAGAGCTTGACTTTTCTCTGTCTGGTCGAGGACACTACACCCTACAAGGTGCCCTAGATGCTACCCTAGAACTAGAAAACCACTCAGGAAGAACATGGAAGAAGGATGGTCACTCCCGCAACAACTTTAACAATCATAATGACAAGAAGTGAAAAGCCCCAAAAGAACGACATGTCAGGAAGCCTTGCCCAACATGCAACATGCCACACAGTGGAGTGTGTAGGTTTGGCGTAGGAGTTTGTTACTTTTGTGGGGACCAAAATCACAAGAAGCTGGAATGCCTCAAGATCAAAGTAAGGAATGATGCAAGGCAAAACCCTAACCCTAATCAAAGAGAAAAGAAACAAGTAAGAGTCTTTACGATGGTGGATGGCGAGGAAGAAGGTACGATCTAGTTTAACATTAGTTTTATCATATAGAAATACATGTTGAGTATTGCAAACTAGAAATAAGAGGAACATTAAAGGTGGGTAGTACATGGAAATTTTCGAGGACAAAATTTCTATAAGGTGTGTAAATTGTAACAACCTAAATCCTAAATTATGAACATATTTTAGACCCTAGTTTGAAGAATCTAAATATGATTTTATCCTAAATGAATTCCAATTGTGTTGATTGTATAATAAGTGTTATCATAAGAGTTAATATTGGATTAATGGGATTAATGAGTTAAATAATTAAAATATGAATACTTGTGTGCTACAATACATCCTAACTCATATGATGATGATAAGAAGAAAATAAGACTCAAAATAATAAATGTTGATGATACATGTTAGTATCTAATGTTAAATATTGAGGTAATAGGGTGAAACCCTACTTTCATTAGAATTCATAAAAGATAATATTAACAACTAATTTGGATTCCAAACCAAGATTCCTTCGATGACAATTAGCTAGGACACCAAGTTTCAACCAATAGAAGAATCCTAGAACCCCCCAATTTTAGTGGGGACGAAAATATATTGAAATGCCTAGATGACCTTCTCTCACTTTGTATTTTAATGGGATTTTTTATCACAGTTTTATGTAACACGACCCCCTTTAAGTCATTCTCTAATTTGAGTCAGATTCATATAACAGTGGGTATCTATGTGGCAGAGAACTCATCCCCTTCACTCGAATCTCCCTCCTCACCTGGGCTCTTTCACCCCAATGATTTCTCTCCCCTATGATCCTTGATTTCTTCCCCTATGAGAAATCCCTCTCACAAAACCCACCACCATCATCAACGCAATGAGACAAATATGAAGACCCCTGTACTGATAGGGTTTCCTCTTCCGTGACACCCAGTCAACAAGGACTCCTCACTTTATCATGATTTGAACTCATATGTCTTCCAATACATCCACAAACCCCATCTATATAAAGGACCATCCCAAAACAATTTTCAAACATCTAAAAACTCAAATATATCATCACCTTGCCCTAACCTATTTCCCTCCATCATAGCCACAAACAACTAGTTTTACTGCTCAACCAAGTTCACCTCCAACGCCTTTCTGACCGCCAAGAATCTAGGGGAAGTCACCACATGATTACCTAAGACTCAATTGACCTCTTATAACGTTCTATTATGCCCAACCTTGTAGGTATCTTGTTCTACATTCTCTCATTCCAAGGTCACCGTTCCAAGCACAACTAAGCAATACAATCTTAGTCTCCATTTTTTGTCATATTTTCTTTTCTAGCACTTCAAGAAGAAGTTCTCCAACTCAGTGAATTCCATTGTTTCTCCTGTGGGTGTGTTTTCTATGGTTCTTTGGTGTAATTCTACCAATGGCATTGCAGACTACTCAATTGGAGTTTGAATAGATGCAACTCTATGAATAGACACACGGTGGATAACATTCAAAATTTATAAAAGACCTAACTTAACACACCTACTTCTACTAAAAGCACTACACCCACAAGCACACGGGGTCGTATCGTAGTATAGGATGGCGACAAGTATAGGGTCGATCCACAGGGAGAAAAGGGGGCACTAGAGCTAGGTTAGTTTTTAGGCTAGGTTCTTACTGTCGAGTCTAGGGTTGAAGGGTTTAAAGTTTGTTTTGATTGAATACAATAAGTTGAACAAGAAAACAAATAAAGGAATGCAAACAAGATCAAAACCTAAGTTACCCTAGACAATTAATTCTACTAAGCAAGAAAAGACAAGGAAAGGCAAGAAAAGAACAATCTACACTAAGGCAAGCAAGGAAAGTCCTACACTACACTAGGCTAGCAAATAGGACAAAAGAGCAAGTAAAGACCTAAACTAGCAAGAACAAAGCAAGAACAAGGCAAGAAGTTAACTAAGAAAGTAAAGAGCTAACCAAGCTAACACTATCCAAGCAAGAGGGAAATTAGGGTTTTAATGCAATAAAGGGAAATGTGAGCTGTTTAGGGGATGCACTTATCAATTAGGTTGGGGGTGACATGTGAACATAATGATTTCATTTATATTATAAAACCAAACAACAAGCTAGAGTCTAATGAATAATCCTAATATACTAACTGGCCATGGATATGCTAGGTTGTGTATAGGGGAACTAGTCTAACACCCCCTACTACCCTTATGAGGCTCAATTGGGTTAGGGTTTAGGTTCAATTCAATTAGAGTCTAAATAAGCCTAGGTTTCTAGTTTATATGATCTTAGGATGGTTATGGGCTGAGGTTAGTAATGGGAGTGGAAGTGAGGTTTTGCCTCCCATCACTCACATTCTAGCCTTAAGAAAGCTCCATGCTAAACACACTAAATTCATTTAAACTAACTACTTAAATCTCTTAACTAGGGTTAGGAGAATTGATTAGCATGTAGGAGGATGGGTGGCTAGCTAGGAATCCAAGAATTGGACCTAGGAGCAAATCCCAAAATTCACACATATAAGTAATTTCCCTAAATTCCTAGGTGATTTCAAGCACAAACTAACAAGACATTCATGAAGAGTGAGATAGAAATAGAACATAATCATTAACAAATGAAATTACAATGTTTACAAATCATTCCCCCCAACATGGTTACAAAGTAACATTTTCACCCCAAATAGCCCACCCAAGGGGCCTAGCTACTCATGGAAATGCAAAATACAAAAAGAAAGGAGAAATAGGTAGAAGAAGCCATGGAGCTCGGTATAGATGGAGCAATCCTCCACTTTAGATGTTATAGGACGTCCTCCCTCTTCTTTCAAGGTGCAAAGGCATGGGATGATGGTGGAATAGGGTCAAAACACTAGGAAACTAGGGTTTTGGTGGTGGAAATGGTGAAATGGAGTGGAATGTGAAAATGGGGAGCTAGTAGGTGGTAAAAGGTAAATAACCTCATGATCCAGTTACCACCTAGGTATATATAGGTGTGGGGGAAGCAATAGGTCAAGTAGGGGTAACGTGGGAAATGCAATGCAAAAGTAGCTAGGTTTTTGTGAGTAGCATGACAATGGTGGTCACGACAACCATGGTGGGAAGGGGTGAGAATGGTCATGGTGGTGTGGAACGATTGTGGTGAGAAATGGGTCAGAATCACAGTAACTTGATAAAAATGTACATGAAGTAGCACGGACGTGGTGGTCACTGTGGCCATGGTGGGGCTAGGATAGCACGGCCGTGGTGGCTTGGATCACTCTGCCTGTTCTTGGCTCCACAACCATTTTGCTTCAATTGTGACACAACCATTTTGGGTCAGTCCACCGCGGCCATTCCAAGTGGCACGGTCGTGGTGATTCTTTCTTTACTTCAATGTGACTTTGTTGACTTTGGATGAGCTAGCACGGTCGTTCGGAGGTACCCAGGTCATGTTGGTTTCTGTTGCAGCACTTTGACTTGATTCTCTGTTCATTCTTGGACATCTTTGCTTCAATGGAGCTTTGTCCACTAGGTGTAGGTTGAGGGAGCCTTAGACTTCACTTTAGGACTCTAAGGGTAGATAAACCCTAGTATCACTCCTCTCTCTCTTCCACCAAGCATGGTCCAAATGCCTAAAAACATGCAAATAATGTTCATAAGTGCATTGTATACAAATATGCATATTAGGGGAAATAACATGCAACTTAATAAGTATATATGTGATTGAAATGCAATATGACACAAGATGAAGCCCAAGAATAGGGTTGCATCACCACCTCAAACTTAAAACAAACTTGTCATCAAGTATGCAACAACTCAATATCTCTACAAATTTTTCCACAATTAAGAAATGATAAATGCAATGCAATAAGTGAAAATTGACTAAATGGGCTCAAGGATGACTAAGTACAAGCATTTCACCTCTATCCTATCCTCTTTCACAAACCAATCATGATTAGAGCACTGAGCCTGCAAACTTCAAATATAGATCATAGAAAATATAATCAATCTATATGGTTGTCATATCACTTTAGGTAAACCATTTCTTGGTAGCAAAGGTAAAAAATGATTAATTGTTCTATTTTACATTCATTCATGCAATCTCATACGTCCATCCACACTAAGTAACCCATGTGGCTGGGAAAAAAGGAAAAAATGAGCTAGGTTTGACACTTCCTAGCTCCATGGGAATGCAAAGGGAAGAAAGGGTTGCGGAAAGAATTTGGAGTGCTTTTGTACACTCATCTTTTTCTTTATTTAGATGCTCTTAAATATGAACATCTTTTATTTTATTTTTGCATTTTTTCTTTTTCTTTTCTTTGCCCTTGGAGTACATAGGGCACATGATGATGGGAATGAAGTGGGGGGGATATGGATGTGGCCACCCCAAACTTTTGGAGGTGACCACGGATGATATGTGCACTTTGGCATCCTTTCATGAGGTGGAGAGGTAAGAAGATGGTAGAAAAAATGTCAGGTCAAAGAGGAGTTATTAGTGTGGACATCAACATGAGATCTCCTGCATAATAATTACTCCAACAATTTCATCAAGCAATGACACACTACATGAATGAGCAATATTAAAACCACATTTTTACCATGAGATTCTAGAAAACTCTAAGCATTTTCAGCTTGCTTCAATCACAATTCAACCAAATAGTTCACAAGCATAAGAGAGGTGATGCACATGTAAAAAGTAAAAAATGAGGCCATTTAGAAATAGACCATGATAATTCACTTGCATTTTCCAAAGGTCATCATTTTCAAGAAAATTGGCCAAAACGGTGCTAAATCACTTTCAATCACATCCAAGCCTTCATTATGGAACATAAAGTAGAAAACAAGCAAATCCTAGTTAAAACATGCAAAAATTAAAAAAATCTACATGATATACAATGCATGAAAAAAGAGAAAAATTGTGAAAATTATGCAAAAATTGACAGAAAGTAAACTACATGACATGCAAGCATGCAAAGCAGGTAAAATCTAATCTAGAAGCAAGAGCAACAAAACAAGAAAACAAAACTAAATGGTAGGTGAAATGAAAAAAAGAGTGAAATGGGAAAAAGAACATACCTCCCTACCACCCCAAACTTTTGAATCATGCTATCCTCAACATGACACTAAAGTGTAAGAGTGATAGGGTAGATGATCACTGGGGTGGCTCTGGGGGTGGTCCTCCCTGTGGTGGAGGATGCTAGTAGTAGGAATCCCAGTAGTTCGACTATGGAGGTGGGTAGCTATCCTGATATACTGACAGTTTGCTCCACCAATCTTCCCCCCACTGGGGGTTCCTCTGGGCCTTGGCATGCTGAAACTGATACATGTTGTTGACCTGATAGTGTATCCGTTGATAATCTAACCACATTGCATCCTGAGTACATTGGAAACTCTCATGTGCCCTCAAAATGCTCTCATGGGTTCTCCATGTGCTATCATGTGTGCTTCGGATGCCCTTCAACTACGCATGTATAGTGGACATGTCATATGCATTTGTTGTGGGCTGTTGATGGCTCTGCCTCGTGTTGCCTCACCCTGCATGTCTCTCGCTCCTCAATTTTCCTCCTCTTGACAGCTTCCTATGACTCTCCAAGTCCTTCAGGTAGATCTCTAGGCTGCTGCTACCCTCTAGGGTGATCCTCTCCCCACCTCCTCTAGATATCCAAAAAATCTAGAGATGGACCACATCCCTCTAGGAGAGGTGTAGCATATTAGGGGAGATCTAGTGAAACCCCTACATAAGGAGGGTTGACCTGGTAGAAAATCTTTTGATCAATCACTGAAATCATAGATGAGTGAGTGATGCAGGGTTTTTGAGTCGCATTTATAAGCTAATTTTGTACTTGTTTTATGCGTTTAATTGTCATTTTGGTGACTATAATGGCATGATTCATTTCCTTTAGCCTATAATCATTGTATGCATCAAATCTATCTTATTTTATCCTATTTTGAGTGAATTACAAAATTCCATTGATTGACTTGTGTTTTTCTCTCTGGTTCAGGTACTTTGTATTCCAAAACTTGTCGATACCATCGACGGGTGCGTCGATACTATTGACATGGCAACAGTAACCAAGCCGGAGGGAAAGCATCTAGGTCGATACCATCGACCAAACTATCGATGGCCTCGAGATCAGTTCAGCTGAAAGAAAATTGGCCCGTCGATACTATCGACACTCTGGTCCATAGTATCAAAAAGTATCCAAGTTGATCCGAGTTTTTAGTGACAGAAGTGCACCCTAAGGTGTCGATACCATCGACACCCCATCGATGGTATCGACACCGTCAGATCAAGATTTCACCCAGAATTTCCATGATCGAGCGGCCGTGATCTTTTGGCAGACGTAAGTCATACCTATACCTAAGAAAAAGACGATCGAGACCAGGGTATCATGTTGCACTCAGCCGCACAAGTCCCAAAGAAAAGGAGAGAAAAGAACGGAGCCCAAAGCTACACCCTAGATGATTCCAGAGCCGTAGACGGGTGATTCTACTACTGGAAGGCTGCAGAATGGACATCACACACCAAGGATCACCCGGATCTTCTCCATTTCAGGGGTTACATTATATTCTCATTCGTTTCCCCATGTTTTCCTCTTTTTACTCCATGTGTATCATTGAGATGAACATGTGGGGCTAATCCCCATTATCCTTAGGACTGGGAGTAGCCCGAGGAATCGTTGTATGACAATTTTACATTGATTATCATAATTTGTTTCAATCTCCCCAATATGTTATCGTGTTTCTATCACAATTCACTATGCTTGATCACCATAGTTAATTTCTAATACTGTTAATTGCTCTTGATAGAGGATTAGTGGTTGAAAAGGCACGATTAACACATTAACTAATAAATTCCTTAGACAAGGCAATATACGGTTAATGGTGGATACCCAGAGAATTCATTAAAGCACTTATTTAGGGTATAAGTTACTACTGACGTGGAACTGACCTAGAACTAGGTAGTGAATTGTATTGTAGAAGCAAGCAATTCTGACTACAAGCCATAATTAGGGATAAGGCACGGATTATGCTAGTTGTGTATAATTGCATGCAGCGAGACCTTGCGGTGAAACCATAATCCTAAGGATTCCCATTCCCATTCCATTTGATTAAACTTAACATTTAATCATCGCTCATTTTTGTTTTCTCTTTATTTTATTTTTATTTTGTTTTAAAACCAACCATCATCTTTTCCAATTGGTCTAGCTGATCGCGACCAGTTAGTAGCAGTCTACTGAAATTTACATTTCCCTGAGTTTGACTTGGGCCTCATAAGGCCTATATTACTTCGATACGTGCACTTGCGTTTAACGCACGGCTCAAGTGTATCAAGTTTTTGGTGCCGTTGCTGGGGAAATGGAAAATTTCAGAACTACGAGTGCTGCAAGCAGCCACTCTAGGCCACTTTTTATTTTAATTTTCATTTTTAAGCTTAATTGTCTATCTTTCTGATTATTTGTTTGTTCCAACATTGTACTTACTTGATTATTCATATTTCAGGTACTATTGCATGGTGAAGACGCGTAGTACATACTACGCACAATCGACACCTGAGATTCCACCATCGGGATCTGTAGACGAGCGGATAAATACACCACCCGAAGACATTGATCGAGAATTTGAGGTTTTCACAATGGCTGAGGAACAAACCATTTGGGAGAAGATTAAGGCTTCTTCTTCTTATGCGTAGAAGGGGCCAATCAAGAAATAAGCTATCAACATACCCAGCTACAAGATTGACCCAGGGCTTATTCAGTTGGTCAAGTCACAGGCGTTCCATGGACTTAAAAATGAGGACCCAGTGGCCCACATCAGCATGTTTGTAGAGAACTGTAACATGGTGAAGGTGGACAGGTTTCCACATGAAGCCATTTATATGAAATTATTTCCATCATCTCTAGCAGGAAATGCAAGGGAGTGGCTCTACAATCTGGATGATGAATATGTTGAATCATGGGACATGATGATTAAAGTGTTCTTTGAGAGGTATTTTCCACCCGAAAAGACAAATGATCTCATGAGGAGGATACACAACTTCAAACAGCAAGCTGGTGAGACATACTCAGAGACATGGGAGCGATTTAATATCATGCTGCGAAAATGTCCACATCATGGGTTGGATTTATAAACCCATGTGAGAAAAAAAATTATTTTGGTCTTAATGAACATGATAGGAGCAATCTAGACTCAGCTAGAACATGGTTCTTTCTAAACAAAAAAGGTTCCAAGTGTCGAGAGATTTTAAAGAATATGGCTAAGAAGTAGTCTTGGGGTGAAAGAAATGCACCAGAATAGGTCAAAGTTGTAGGGGATGCAAAGGCCATTAAAGAATTAAATGAGAAAATGGACTTGATAGCAAAGAGACTTATAGCAAAAGATAATGAAGGGTATGATGATGAGGCACATGCTAAGTTCATGCACCAACAACAGGGCTACAGGAACAATGATTATTCATGGAGGGAAGACAAGAAATTCTCATGGAAGGATCCAAACAATTTTCTATAGGATCTGGATCAGAAGCCACAGCCAAGTGCAGAGGACAAGAGCAATGAGTAGCTCAATCAAGTAATAAAGCAAAATCAAGAGTTGATGAGCACATTCGGAAATCAAATTAAGGCACAAGGGGAATTTATGAACCAATTTGGTCAGACTCTACAAAGACATGGGGCACAGATGAGGACGCTTGAGACGTCCTTAGCACAGATGGAAGCTAAAATTGCAAGTTTAAAGAAGCCGGCACAGTAGGGTTTTCTAGGAAATACTGATGTTCCTAGAATGAAACATCAAGCCAAGGCTATCTTACTGAGGAGTGGAAAGAAAATTTTAAACTCTAAGGCTGATGAACCAAACACATCACAGCCAGAAGCTATAGGTGAGGCCGTAGCGGAAGCCGAAGTCACACCAATTGCTGAGAATAGTGTAGAGGTTGCTACGGAGGAACCCATTGAGGAGAAAGACATAGAGAAAAGGACGATATACATGCTGCCACACCAGAGAGAACAGGCAGTCCCGATTCCCTATCTGAACAGCCTTAAAGTGAAGAATGTGGATCAACAATATAAGAAGTTCTTGGACAATTTTAGAAAATTATCTGTCAATATCCCACTGCTTGACGCAATCGAGCAGACACCTTCTTATGGTAAGTTTTTTTAAGGACATTATTACCAAGAAGAGGAAGATTCCAGATACAGAAATGGTGGTGCTCAAAGAATAGGTGAGCACATTCATTCTAGGGACATTGCCACCTAAGAGACAGGATCCAGGGTGTTTCAATATCTCCTACTACATTGGAAAGACGAAATTTGGAGAGGGCCTTTGTGACTCAGGAGCAAGCATCAACTTGATGCCTCTGTCCACCTTCAAGAAGCTTGGTCTTAGAGAATCCCATAGGAGCAACATGATGATACAACTTTTAGATAATTCAGTCGTAAGGCCTTATGGGATTTGTGAGGATGTTCTAGTAAAGGTGGATAGATTTGTTTTTCCAACAGATTTCGTCATGATGGAGATGCAAGATGAGCAAGGGAATGAGCTGCTTCTAGGAAGACCCTTCCAGGCTACAACTGACATGATTCTGGAAATGGGTAGAGGCCATCTAACCATGGGCATAGCTGATGACATGTTTGAAATAAAAATGCCAACTAACCCAAAATCATCACAAGAGCAAGGACAATGTAATAAAGTCAGACACTTTGAGCACAATGTTTCCATTTGTCTAGGGAAACCTTTTCTCGACATGGCGCATGTCATGACTAAGATAGATAGGGGAACACTTGTTGTGGATATTATGGATCAAACCAAGGTAGTTTCTCTTGTTAAGGTAGTGAAATATCCAAATGATGAAGACAAAGAAGTTTGTTTGTCCACTGAGGATAATGTTTTGGAGGTCTCAATTCAAGAATATTATCCTCAATTGCCTATTGAAGCTTTCCTATTCAATATTATTGTTGACTGGATGAGGAGCACATCACTACAAGAATGTCTGAAGATGCTTCAAGTTTTTCCTTGCTACTATTCTAGGCACTTTGAAGATTTGGGACCATTGTCGCCCCCATTGTAGCCTTCGTTGGTGAATCCGCCAGAGTTGGAGCTAAAGTCATTGCCCCCTCATTTGAAGCATGCATTTTTAGTAGTGGATGGAAAGCTACCAGTCATTATCTCAGTATATCTAAGTGCCGCTAAAGAAGAACAATTGATGGTCGTGTTGAAAAACCATTGTGGTGCTTTCAGGTGGTCAGTCTCCGACATCAAGGGGATTTCCCCTACTCTATGCCAACACAAGATCTGACTTATTGAAGGAGCTAAACTTGTGATTCAGCCCCAACGCCACCTAAACCCTACCATGTTGGAGGTTTTCAAGAAGGAGGCGATCAAGTTGCTTTCAGCAAGAATTATCTACGCCATCTCAGACTCTACATGGGTAAGCCCGACACAGGTAGTCCCTAAAAGGGGGGAATTATGGTAACTAAATTTTTTTTAAATGAGCCAGTCACCACCCGGATGGTTACCGGGTGGCGGGTTTGTATATATTACCATAGATTAAACAATGCAACACTAAAGGATCATTTTCCTTTACCCTTCATTGATCAGATTTTAGAGCGACTAGCTGGTTGCTCTCATTTTTGTTTTCTAGACGAATATTCCAGATACAACCAAATTTTGATTGAACCTAAGGATCAATAGAAATCTACTTTCACTTTCCCTTATGATACTTTTTCTTATTGCCAAATGCCTTTTGGACTGTGCAACGCACTGGCCACTTTTCAACGTTGTATGCTTGCCATTTTCTTTGACATGGTTGAACGTTGTTTAGAGGTGTTTATGGACGATTTTTCGGTCTATGGTGCATCTTTTGATGAATGTCTTTTTAATCTTGATAAAGTTTTGCAAAGATGTGAGGACACTCATTTGGTCCTCAATTGGGAGAAATGCCACATGATGGTTAGCGAGGATATCATGCTAGGACACAACGTGTCTTGCAAGGGACTGGAGGTGGATCCAGTAAAAATCGGGGTTATTTCCAAATTGCCTCCACCAAACTTGGTGAAGGGAGTCAGAAGTATCCTTGGTCACACAGGATTTTATCGCCGGATTATTAAGGATTTCTCCAAAATCACTAAGCCTCTTTATGAGTTTCTTAAAAAGGATGCATTTTTTTATTTTAATGAAAAATGTATGAATGGTTTTGAGATCCTCAAGAAACATTTGACTATCGCACCGATTGTGCAGACTCTAGATTGGATTCGACCATTTGAGCTCATGTGCGACGCATCCAATTTCACCGTGGGGGCCTTTCTTGGGTAATGCCTTGAGAACAAACCCACAGTCATTTATTATGTGTCGAAAACATTGAATGATGCACAATTAAATTATACCACCACCGAGAAGGAATTACTTGCTGTGATTTTCACTTTTGAGAAATTTAGGCATTACTTGGTGGGATCTAAAGTGGTGGTATGGACGGATCATGCCACAAAAAAATATTTAATGGAAAAGAAAGAGGCGAAACCTAGACTCATTAGGTGGATACTTCTTTTACAAGAATTTGACATTGAAATTAAGGATAAGGCGGGCATTGAAAATATGGTTGCGAACCATTTGTCTCGCCTTGAGAGGGTAGATGAGAAGGATACTAATATACCCATTATTTAGACTTTTTCAGATGAATAGATTCTTTCGATTAAATACAAAGATCCATGGTTTTCACACATAGTGAATTATCTTGCATGTAAAGAATTACCTGAGGATTGGAATTATCAAGAGAAGAAGCGGTTTTTCCATTCATTGAGATTTTATTTTTGGGATGACCCTATTTTATGAGACAGTGCATGGATGGTGTTCTCTGTAGGTGTGTGCCAGAGTTTGAGTATGACAGTGTGCTCTGCCATTGTCATACAATGCCCACTGGTGGCCATCATGCTAGCTTGAGGATGACTACGAAAGTGTTGGAGAGCAGCCTGTATTGGCCCACACTTTTTAGAGATGTCTATGAGTTTGTAAAAAAATGTGATCCATGTCAACTAGAAGGAAATATCTCAAAAAGACAAGAAATGCCCCTAAATGTGTTTCAAGAGGTTGAAGTCTTTGACTTATGGGGTATAGATTTCATGGGACCTTTTGTGTCCTCAAATTTCAACTTGTATATTTTACTTGCTGTTGATTATGTTTCAAAGTGGGTAGAAGAAATACCCACTAGGACAAATGATGTTGCGGTAGTGTGTAGGTTCGTAAAGGAATACATCTTTTGTAGGTTTGGAGTACCCCACATGATCATTAGTGATGGAGGCACGCATTTCACAAACAAGAATTTTGCTATACTTTTGAGCAAGTATGGGGTAAAGCACAATGTGGGCACCCCATACCATCCGCAGACATAGGGTCAAGTAGAAATTTCCAATAGGGAGATAAAGAAAATTCTGGAACGTACTGTCAACACATCAAGGAAGAACTAGAGCATTCTCTTACCATATGCACTTTGGGAGTATCGGACCGCCTTTAAGACTCCTATAGGCACTGCGTTGTTTAGGTTGGCTTATGGGCGTGCATGCCACTTGCCGGTGGAGCTGGAGCACAAGGCGCATTGGGTGCTTAGGAAATTAAATATGAACATTGATGATGCTGGGAAGTGATGGTTGCTCGAGCTAAATGGGTTAGATGAGTTGAGAATGAACGCTTATGAGAATTCCCATATTTGCAAGGAACGGACGAAACAATTACATGATCGCCACATCCAAAGGAGGGTTTTCTCAAAAGGCGAGAGTGTATTGCTGTTCAATTTGTAGCTAAAGCTACATCCCGAGAAGTTGAAGTCCCGATGGAGTGGATCACTTGTTGTGGAGGAAGTGCATCCACATGGATCCGTGATGGTGAAAGGAAGTTCTTGGTGAATGGCCAGCGTCTTAACCACTACTATGGAGAGGATTTCATGAAAAAGGTGCATGAGGTAAACCTCATTGCACTTGATGGAGAATTAGCATGGTTGTGTCTAGCCTAAGACGTTAAAGAAGGGCACTTGTTGGGAGGCAACCCAACCTTGGTAGATTACATGTTTTAAGTTCTTTATTTTTCATTTTCCTAAGTAGTTTTCATTAATTTTGTACTTAGTTTATGAAAATGATACCCTGATGTGTTTATTGAGTGTGCAGGACTGGGAGGATGTCGATAGTATTGACACTTGGGTCACTGGTATTGAGTGTGGAACAATGAAGAAGTTGTCGAAATTTCATTATGTTGATAGTATTGACGGCCTTGTCGATAGTATCGACACTGGAGCAGAGAAAAATAGGATCGAGACTGGAGAAGGTCGATAGTATCGACCATTCCATCAATGGTCGTGAGATGTTTGTAGATTTTTAGAACGGTTTGTCTCAGTAATGTCGATACTATTGACACCCTAGTCGATGGTATCGACATGCCAATAGTGTGATACCAGCACCACCACCTCGCAAGGATCAAAGGTATACGCATGTGTCGATACTATTGACATACCATCGATGGTAGTGATGCACCAAGCCAGTGATATGTGGGTCTTCATCGAGCAGTCCACAATGTCGATCTGTGGATAATTTCGATGGTATTGACGCTCGTCGTTACCATCGACGCACAGACGATCCAGGCCCCCAACATCCAGCCATCGAGAGTTGTCTATAGAAGTGAGCGATGGATTCTGCCAGCCGTCGATACTATCGACGTCTCGTCGATGGTATCGATGCGCCAACAGTAGCGGCGGCCATCCCTTATAAAAATGGATGTATTTCCTCAATCAAACCACACACCTTCAGTGCATATCTTCACATCCAAGCCCTAGCATCTCTGAGCACCCAGGAGCTACATTGATCTTCACCAACGATCTTCTCTGAGCATCTCCATCCACTTTGTGGATCTCCATCTTCTCTGATCTTCACCGACCATCTTCTTCGAGCTCCTTTCTCAATCTTTTTCTCTCTCACATGTTGCCCGTGCAACAATGGTGAGATCCGACACTTCATCATCCAGGGCTTCCCTACATGCCCCATCACAAGGACTAGTTCAGTGCCCAAGGCTAGTCCACCCATCACTGGAGATCAAAAAGGTGTACGAAGAGTTGTGGAAGAGTTCCATCAAGCCTACCGGGTATGGAGACCGACAATTAATCCAGGACCTTAGATTTGAGGCCAACATGGCCTATGTGATTCAGGGGCAATTGAGTGAGTCCCCAATGTTGTGTCGTGACCACAAAGAAGGTCATCAATTTTTCAGTGGGTGGCCAACTTACAAGGAGATTGTCATAGAGTCTATGGCATCTCTGGATATCTGTGTCATCCCCAACGAGCTTATACCGGCACAGACTGAATGGAAAGAGGGGCGAGTTTCTTTCTGCCTCTACAACAAAGATTAAACCATGTCCCTTCGTGAGTTCAATGGGATTTATGGGTGGTCTCATGGTCATAGCGACCTGCGCCAGCCATCGCACAATGCAGATTACAACACCATGTATTTGACGTTAGTTACTGTACCAGAGGGGTACTCGATTAGATGGCACCATGCCTCTATAGCTGATTTTGAGCATCCATTTGTAAAGGTTTTGCATCGGATTTTATCCAACACCTTCTTTGCAATATCTAAATTGTCTTGAAGCAAATTTTAGGAAACAGATCTGTTCTTCCTCTATAGTATGTTGGAGAGGAAATGTATCAACTTTGGAGCTTTCTTCCTTACACGCGCCATGGCGGTTAAGAGGAACACATCTCATAGGGCCCCAATTTATTTTGGGGGTCTAATCACTCCGATCGCCATGTACCTTGGCATGGATCTGTCAGGGATACCCAAGTTGGAATGCAAGAATACGCTCAATCTGAGCCATTTTGTGAACGTGGGCCTCCTCGAAGTCCGCCACGACACTGTTTATGCCACTTGCCACGTGGGGGGTGTTTTTCAAAGGCAGGAACTTCTTGACCCTACATTCAACCTCCGGCTTGGCCAAGCTTATAGGCGGGCCATCATTGATATTGATCAAGATGAAGAACAACTGCAAGTTGAGGTAGAAGTACCAGAAGGCGACAATGATGAATAAGAGGAGGAGGAAGCTACTATTCCTCTTTGACATCGAGTTGCTCCACAGAAGCGACCACGACACTTTGGAGCCTCATCTTCTTCCCAGCCACCGCCACCATAGCCCTCTCAAGGAGAAGAGGATGTCTATTCGATGCAGGGTATGTATACCATGCTCCAGGACATTCAGCAAATGCAGCATCAACACACCACTTCTTTTGCGGGAATTCAGGAGACGACGAACAGGATATTCAAGAATCAGCAAGCCATCTATGAGAATGAGTGCCTCCTCTTTGCCAACAAAGAAACCATCCACAATAGGTTGCATAGGATGGAGATGCAACAACAATCATTTTACGACCATTAATGGAGCCAGAATTATTTTGGAGGATACCCACAGCCACCACCAATGCCCCCATCTAACATGTCATTCCAGGGGCATTATCTTGCATGGGATCCCAGCGGCCACCTGTACCCGCCACACCCACCACCAGAGCAATAAAGGGGTATCACTGTTCCACCTCTTAAGTCTGGATTTTGACTATGAGGCCATAGTCGAGTTCAAGCTTAGGGGGTGCTGGAACAGCATCTATCTAGTTTTTCTTTATTTTATTTCGTCTTTTGTTTGTCTTTGCAATTTTCATCCTTCTTTATCTTAGTTTTCTTAATTGCTAGATTCACCGTTTTCTAGGATCCACTGTCTATCTAGTGTAATCAGTGGAGTTTAATTTAATTGAATGTCATCTAGATGTTTTCACTTGGGGATTTGTGAGAGAATGATTTTTAATGAAAAATCTTTAAGAAATTGTAAGCTTGTCTTGCGAGAACTTGAGGACATCACTTGTGAAACTCATTGGGTAGGTCAACTTTATTTACATATGAACATGATTGAATATCCTTATGGTTCATGTTTAGAGGTTTGATATGGATGTTGAGCCTAAACTAACCAAACGTTAACGTGACTTTAAATTGAAGTGAGAGAGAGAGAGAAATCCCTTGATTAATGGGTACCCAAGTCAGTAAGGAGGGACATATAATTCTTTCTGAAGGTTCTATCAATTAGTCTTGTGATCTGATCCACCGCAATTTCATTCATACTCCACCATAAGAATTGGGAGCATTACTATCTTTCACTTTTGATTGCATTCCATGTAGATAGGTAGTGCATTATAGATATTATTACATAGTTTTGCATAAGAAAAAATAGGTGCATATCATGGTAGTTGCATAATTGTCATTATGTAGTTGCATTCACAACTTTTGAGCATATAGCACATCATGTGTCTTATTTTCTTCTGAAACATTATAGGTGGTGAAGTTGTTCCATACCCTCTGAATAGAATGCATCAAATGTACAAGTTATGTAAAAAAAGGAATCCCAACAAATAATCCCTTTCCATTTATGAAAATGAGGGTTTGAAAAAAAAATAAAAAAGGGAGAAAAGAAAAAAAAACAAGATTGAGAAGTAGGTATGAATAAGAGGGAGAAAGGAACATGTTCTCACCCGCATATTAGAAGAACAAGCACATGGTGTAGTTTTCTTAGATATTCCACCTCACTTTGAGACAGAACGATAGTGCATGCACCATTCCACCAAAAATGTAGCGTTAGGACATTTTCATCTGCATTCACATCATGATAGGTCATTTTTGTTTTTTGCATGATCGACTGTACTGTGCCTCCATTTCATCTACAACCACCTATTCCATCCACCTATTTGTCTAAGTGGTAGGCCACCCATGATTTTCTCCTCATTCATGTACATCAGGAGATCTGCTTCCATTTAGATGGTAGTTAGAGAAAATGAGAAACGTAGATAGGAGATCACAAGATGCACCAAGCCTGAACCTGAGGATTTTATTATATTAACTGATTTACTTAATAGTGTTTGTGATCTTGGGATGGACATCTTTCATGAATGATTAGTGTCACCTAAAGGGTAGTTATCGTTCCGTGGTTGGTAAAGGTCGGTATGTGTTTTGCATGTGGGAATCATATTGAGATATCATTTATGGGATTATGTTCTTTAGTTGACACTCTCAATCAAATTTTATAGTTTTGTGCTTGAGGATGAGCAAGATTCAAGCTTAGGGGAGTTTGATGCAAGATTTTTGAGTCACATTTATAGGCTAATTTTATACTTGTTTTATGCGTTTAATTGTCATTTTGGTGACTATAATGGCATGATTCATTTCCTTTAGCCTATAATCATCGTATGCATCAAATCTATCTTATTTTATCCTATTTTGAGTGAATTACGAAATTCCATTGATTGACTTGTGTTTTTCTCTCGGGTTCAGGTACTTTGTATTCCTTTACCTATCGATACCATCAATGGGTATGTCGATACTATCGACATAGAAACAGTAACCAAGTCGGAGGGAAAGCATCCAGGTTGATACCATCGACCAAACTGCCAATGGCCTCGAGATCAGTTCAGCAGAAAGAAAATCGGCCCGTCGATAGTATCGAAAAGCATCCAGGTTGTTCCTAGTTTTTAGCGACGGAAGTGCACCCTAAGGTGTTGATACCATCGACACCACGTCGATGGTATCAACGCCGTCTGATCAGGATTTTTCCCAGAATTGCCATGATTGAGTGGCCGCGATCTTTTGGTGGTCGTAAGTCATACCTATACCTAAGAAAAAGATGGCCGAGACCAGGGTATCACGTTGCACTCAGCCACACAAGTCTCAGAGAAAGGAGAGTGAAGAACGGAGCCTAGAGCTGCACCCCAGACAATTCCAGAGATGTAGATGGGTGATTCTACTGCCAGAAGGCTACAGAACGGACGTTACGCACTGAGGATCACCCAGATCTTCTTCATTTCAGGGGTTACATCATATTCTCATTCATTTCCCCATGTTTTCCTCTTTTTCCTCCATGTGTATCATTGAGATGAACATGCGGGGCTAATCCCCATTATCCTTAGGACCAAGAGTAGCCCGAGGAATCGTTGTATGACAATTTTACATTGATTATCATAATTTGTCTCAATCTTCCTGATATGTTATCGTGTTTCTATCGCAATTTACTTTGCTTGATCACCATAGTTAATTTCTAACATTATTAATTGCTCTTGACGGAGGATTAGTGGTTGAAAAGGCACAATTAACACATTGACTAATAAGTTCCTTGGACAAGGTAATGTACGGTTAATGGTGGATACCCAGAGAATTCATTAAAACACTTAGATTTAGGGTATAAGTTACTACTGACGTGGAACTGACCTAGAACTAGGTAGTGAATTGTATTGCGGAAGCAAGAAATTTTGAATACAGGCCATAATTAGGGATAAGGCACGAATTATGCTAGTTGTGTAGAATTTGCATGCATCGAGACCTTGCGGTGAAACTGTAATCCTAAGGATTCCCATTCCATTTGATTAAACTTAACATTTAATCATCGCTCATTTTTGTTTTCTCTTTATTTTATTTTTATTTTGTTTCAAAACCAATAATCATCTTTTTTAATCGGTCTAGCTGATCACGACCAGTTAGTAGTGGTCTTCTAAAATTTACATTTCCCTGAGTTCAACTCAGGCCTCACAAGGCCTATATTACTTCGATACTTGCACTTGCAATTAGCGCACGACTCAAGCGTGTCAGCGAGTCAAGTAGTGTAGGTCAACGAGCTTCCCTCCTTCTACCTTGGTGTAGCTAGATACATCATGCTCCAGTGCCAAAGCAATAAAGTCACAATCCCTCTTATAATAAAAGGATTCTCTTGGATGGGATTTTCTTCATGTGATCAATGATGAGCGACCCCAAGTTTACATGCTTTCCATGTACCATCCATACCAACACAAAGAGGTCTTTCTTGGTACAACTACCTTGATTCTCATATTGGGCGAATATGGTTTTCACCAAGACCTTCGGAATGTATCTCAAGACGGGATTGTGAATCAGACTTGTCTTTGATTTTCTTGCCATAAAGCTACTTTGCCCTATAAGTCTCTTCCACATTGTTGTATAGTTCATAGTGGTTTCTCTATCTTTACTCCCTTGATCAAGTAATTTTTCTTCCTTTGGGGTATGAGTGAAAATGCATTAAGAAAGGATGCAGTGATAAGGTAAGTGGCATTCCCCAAAGTGACACTAATGCCATCATGTGAGGCCTTCTCTAGGGTTGAAAAGAACTATTGTGTAAGCTCCACATAGGTCTCTTGAACTGTGGTCAACACCTAAAATAGCCCAACGGGCTCCAAGATACCCTAAAAAAATCAAAGATACCCAAAGTCTCCACTATCTCCTGGAAATCATAGCGAGTGGCAATCACTCGGTGTGTTAGGAACTCTGGATGCTTTGGCTTCTTCACCTTGTTTCTCTTACCCTCAGGTGTTTCCTCTTGATGTGCTTCAGGTGCATCCTCTTATTATGCATCATGCATTGTTTCATCTTCATCATCTATAAGTATCCACCGTCGTGCTCTTGAATGTGGTTGTGGCTATGGTGTTGTGGACGTCGAAGGCTGTGCCATTGAAACTGACAGTTGAGTTACTGAAACTGATGGATGAGCTACCAAAATTGATGGTCGGGTTGTTGTCCCACCTCCACTAGGAATCTAGAGGACTCCTCCATCATGGGATCCACCACCGCCACCATGTGGGGTGATTCTCCTTGTGAACCGGAGGCTATCGATGGTGGTGGAAGGGCTAGAGGTGCAGACGGAGCCAACGATGATGCCTTCTTGGGCCGATGTCTGTAGGAGATCACATACTCGGTCTTAGCCACGACTTTCTTATCCATTTGCTTCATCTTTGAATGAAATTGGTGGAGAAATGTGGGATTTTAGGTTTTATCCGATGAACTGGGCTGTTAGGGCATATTGGAGAGAAATGAGAGAATTTGTGGATTAAAATGGATGGAATATGGAGATTAAGGTAGTAGAAATGATGAGGGATTGATTGGATATGGATTGGGGGTGATTTTGTGGTGATTCGAGGGTGGAAGGATGGCTAGGAGGTGTTGCACGACCATTGGTTTGTGGAGAATAGTTGTGTCATGGAGAAGTGAATAGAACTGATTTGGAAATGTTGCCAATTGCTAACTTAAGTGTTGGAGTTGGGCTGCAGCACGGCCATGGTGGCTCACCTATTGCATGGTCGTGGCACCCCACATGGTTTTTATGACTAGGTGACTACATGGTTGTGTTGCCTTGCTCGATCGTGCTGGGTCTGCTCTTCAATTCTTGAATTCTTTAATTTCTCTATTGATTTTCATTTTACCACCACAGCTGTTCCATGTCACCACGGCTGTGGTGAGTACTGTGGTAGTTTGTTTCAACTTGAATCTCATCAAAACATCAAATCTTTGATCCAAAATGATTTTTCATGGATTACTTGCCAAAAATTCATCTAATTTTCCTCATTTCATCCTATTTCCACATGCACATCTTAAAACTAAAAAAACTATTAAATACAAGTGTGTATGTTTTCTGGACAAGTGTAAATATAACCAAAAGTATCAAAAATGGAAGGTTGGGTGAAAAATTCCCAAACCCAGGTGGGTTGTCTCCCATAAGCGCTGAGTTTCATGCCTTCAGTTGGGCTTCTTGGAGATTCTTCAATCATTCATCCATTTGGCATCCTCATGTGCCCATTCTTGCAATAAATGCATCTCTCATTTGCACTCAACCTATGTTCCTCATCCCTTTGATCACCAAAACTATAATTAGACGTTTCATCTAGATCTCCTCCTCTCAAATGATCAATCAGACTCTTAAAATGACCATATCCAATATCCTCATCTTGAACTCGTCGGTTTGAGGACTTGTATATGTTGATCTTTATCTTCAAGTCCATGAAAGAGATTGTCATTGTGCCACTGGGTACATGTATCTCTGCATCAACTGTAGATAAGAATGGTCTTCCCAAGATGATGGGAATCTTCCTATCATCCGGCTTATTGTCAAGAATAATGAAATTAGTTAGGAAAATGACTCCTCTTTCCTTGTCAATCATTACCAAAACATCATCCACTCGTCCTCTAGGCATTTTAATGGAGTGATCCACCAATTAGAGAGTGCAATGTGCCAGTTTCAACTTTCCCAAACCCAGCTCAACATAGACACTAGATGGCATCAAATTCACAATGGATCCCAAATCAAGTAGGGATTTGCCTATGTGATTTCCTCCAATGTAGCTAGGTATGATTGGGGCTCCTATTTCTTTCCTCTTCATGGGAAGTGAGTGTTGGAGGATAGAGCTCACTTGTTCAGTCAACTTCACTTTCTTTGGTATTCTCCTTATTTACCTTCTCTTAATAGTGCATAATCTCTTAAGAAACTTGGCATATGATAGGATTTTCTTGATAGAATCCAATAATGGAATATTAACCTTCACTTAGCAAAATACCTCAAAAATGTCAACATTGTGCCTTTGCCTCCTCCTTACTTTCGGTGGCTCATCTAATGATTCAATGAATGGTGGCTCACTTGCTTTGGCTTTGTGTGCATCAACATGAGATGGAACACTAGCGATGGTAGGATCTACAAATCAAGTGTGAGGTGGGGCACATGGTATCCCAAAATCAACAAGCAATGCCACATAATTGTAAGGCCCCTAAACTTACTTGATGAGTTGAATAAGATTAATTATCATAATTTTATTCTTATAACCCTGATATAATCTTTTGATATTCTTTGAAATCATAATTCAAGCTTAAGTTTCAAATTTGGTCCAATTTGGACACTGTTTGAGCAAGTTATGCAATTTTATGCACATTTTGGACTATTATGCAATTTACCCAATTGAGAAGATTTCTTTGCAATTTATCACTTGCATTATGTTACTTGGATATTCTCTCATCATTCTTGATCTTTTTGAGTCATGGGTCTCCTATTTAAACCTTAGTTTGAAGGTGTTTTTCTCCAAGGGTATTTTAGGGTTTGCCCCTTCATGGATGAGCTACCTTTAGTAGCTATCAACTACTGAGTTATTTGTTTTTCTTGGAAATTCAAGAAACGAGGGAATATCATGTCTCTATGTATAGTGGGGGAGCTAATTGTGTGTATGGTTGTATATTCTCAATAGTTTAAGGCTATGGACACTTGGAAAGATACTAGAACTTCAACTTTTTCTTTTTCTTTATCTTAAAGCTTCATATACTTATCCCTAAGCACAAAAACGAGCTATTTTATCCCCACCACTTCCCTCCTTCTACAAACCTTGTCCTCCCTCTATGTTTCTACAAATTTCCTATCCAAGGAAGAAGAAAGAGGGGACCTTCTTGGAAAAAGAATCTAGGGTTGCAATTGACTTCCTTTTAGGGTTTAAAAAGCTTCCTTCTAGTGATCTTGACCTAAAAGAGTAAGAATCCTCTTATTTCCTCCATTTATTTCTTTTTTTTATCCTTCCTCCTACCTTTCTCCAGGTCGGAACCTTGCTGTTCCATGGTATAAATTGCTATAAAGCTCTAAAACCCTTACCTTTCTTGCTCCTTATGCTTAGGGTTTGCTCATTTGATGAAGAAAGGTGCTAGATGGACGAATTCACAACTTATGCTTGGATTTTCTACCCTACCTGCTCAAGTTTTCTTCTATTTGGGGTTTCATATTATCATTAGAGGCAAGTTTTATATCTTACTTCACATTTATTTCTTACCATAAGCTTTCTAGCTCATGTTCTTGCTTGAAAATGATGATCCATGCACTAAAAAGCTATGCTTGACTTGGATTTCGATTTTTATAATGCTTCCTGTTCTGATTTCAGTTCTAGATGAACCTGTGATCATGTGGTCATTATTCCTAATGTATAATATGGTTTGTATTAGGTTGTTTTGACAACCTATGGTACTAAGCACCTATCACCCAATGGTCAATTTTAAGGTTTTAAGCTGATTTCTTCTATAAACCCTTGACCCAATGATGGTACCATTGCAAAAACCCTATGGTGTTGCCTTCATGACAACTGATGGTTGATATCAAAGGTTTCAGATGATGGTGACAACCTATGGTCACCCCCTTAGGTCAGGTTTTGGATCAATTAGAAGTTTAATGATCAACCATTAAGTACCCTACTGATGTTATCAATCAATGATGACATTAGCTTAATATTTGATGTTGATTAATGAATATAGTGCTGATCTAACAACCTATGGTGACTTAATGGTCACTAATGATGGTGTATTAGGTCTCTACAACCCATGGTGACTTAAGCATTGTATTTGTAGCATCAATTAAGCCTTATATCAATGGTTTCTTGGGTCACTTGATGCAATGGTCGGACCTATACTGTAATTGATGGTTTTAGCATATGAACTTGACCCAGTGGTCAAGATCTACTATTTATCCCTCCAATAAAGTGGAATGATGGCTAATGTAATATGTTGGTCCTAATAATGTTATTTAGATGGTTTCCTTTATATGATCAACTTAAGGAGCTTACTTGTTGACAATGGATGGCTTGTTTTAAATGAACAGTCGATTGTGGGTTTTACCCTACTCTCAGCATAACCCTTATTGTTGTTAACCAAAGGATGTCTAGGGTTAAATGGTGATTTTTATAGATCACAACTCAATAACATCATAGATGATTCATTCAAGGTGTTTACTTATGTAAACAACCAATCGTACCTTTTAAACATCCAATGGTTCTGGGTGACATTGTGGTACGGTGATAGGGGTTGAATGATGATGGAACAAATGGAGGGTTACCCTTAATAAGGTAGTCTTACCTATTCACTCATATGATTAGAAGGGATGATAACCATATTGTGATGATATGTAACCCTAATGAGGTATAGCTTGTTATACCTAGTTGTAATATAACTAAATGATGATAATTAGGTATGAATAGTCCTTGAATGATTAATACAATCATGGAGTACTCTCTTATTGTTGTTGAAACCCTAGTATGCTATAACCTAATGGTTACACCTTGATTTATGTGTGGGTTCATACTTGAGCATAGTATGGAATGTGATGGTGATTCTTCACCTTATGCATCCATGATCCAATGGGGATGCCGTGAGTTAGGGTGTGGGTATAAATGTTGATTAGTAAAATTAATATAATTTATCTTGTTGAACCCAACTCTAATTCAAATAGATAGAGATGAGTATTCATGTTTGACATTCTTATATGACGGAAACCTCCTTAATATGAACATAACCTACATATGTTAATTGGTGGGTATCATAGTCACATGGTTGATACTTTCTTATGCTAAACATGTGCATTATGAATATGATGAGGGTTAATCATATCTAGATTCCTTGCATGTTGACGTAATAAAGGAATGTTCTTAATGTTAATATAACCTGGCTATGATTGTTTATGAATATCTCCTAGATCATTAATGCAATGTTGTGTTGATTCGGTGTATTATATGTAAGTGATGTTGTTGAGCCTTGTTATAAAGCATGCAAAAATAATGATGATCTTGCCGGGAATAGTATGATGTTCTTAATGACCTTTGGGCATGGTTGATCCCTGAATGAGGTGCAATCCTATTGTGTTGATAATGGTTGATACCTTGTGATATTGTGAAAAGAATTTATATCCTGTGATAGTATGATGGTCTTAATGACCTTTGAGCATGGTTGAGCCTTGAATGAGGTGTAATTCTCTTGTGTTGATAAGGGTTGATTCCTTGTGATATTGTGAAAAGGATTTATTTCTTGTGATAGTATGATGACTAGTGTGGTCTCATGAATGGCAAGTGAATAGTACCATGTGATAATGAGATGAGAAATTATGTTTCATGTGTTTTATATCTTTTAAATTTTGTGATATTTATATGCTTGGTAGAAGTGAATTAGGGTTTGTATGTCCACTTATTTGATGTATCCTTAATTCACCCAATTGGCACAACTAATCAAGTAAAACTCTAATCATGTAGTGCCATGTGCCATAGATCCATCTGAGTGTTAGAACTTGCCAGATGGTGAAATGAGTATTCCTAAGGGAAACTCGGAGCGCATACTGTTGAGTATGTGGGGGTGGCAAGTTGAGGATATATCCTTGTCATCCACAATGCAGGTTGTGTAGGATGCCTATGGTCACGCCTCATACATATGGTGTGATTGAGAATGGTTGCGGTTGTGTCTCGGTGATTATATATGTGACAAGATTGGAGGACAAATGTGGTTGTACCTCAGCTGGTAGGGTATGCGTACCCATCTCCTTTCACTAGTGTCGTGGCATGTACTAAGGAAGGACTAAGCTATTAGCAACTTAACCTTATGTGTCGTTGTGGCGGACCCGTACTAACCGGGGCGGAGAAGATCTTAGGAGTTCGGCTCTTCCTAGATCTTATATGGCACTGATTTTCACTTAGCAGTGGTCAGTTGGATTTTGAGTGGTATCCTCAATTTCCTTAGGGCATAATAAAATATGTAAGAAAAATGTGTAGCATATCTGTTTAGGGTTATACACAACTCTTAGTATTGGATGAAAACCCTTGTTTGCTTTCTTTTCACTGAGATCATGTATAGTACAATAAGAGATAATAGATATGCTTATGTTGTAGTTATGCTCATGTTGTAAACATACTTATGCAAATATACTGACACTGATGGTTAAGATGTTGCTTCTAGCTATGTTTAATATTTCTAGCCATGCCTATGTAATTAGAAATGCTTAAACTGCTAATCATGCCTATGTAGTTCATTGTGCTATGATGTTATTTCTACTTATGACATATATTTGTTCCCTTTATTTGAGATGCCAATATTGATAGCCATGTTATGTTACTAGACATATTCATGATGTCAGGGTTGCTTATGCTAGTTAGATTAATGATAATGATTGTTATTAGATGCAATTTGATGATAGTTGAGTAGATATCTATACAAAGAAATAGATTTATTTGTTATCTATATATGCATTTATGATCATACTTGTTGCTAAGATGATTTTCTTAATCTTTTTAGTATACTTGAACTGTTCAATCTGTTCAATTGATTATTAAATACTCCAACTGCTTAGTTATCTACTATTTAAAATGTTGTAATCAATAATTGTTATTGGAGGTTATATCTCTTACTGGGACATGGGTCTCACCCTAGTGGTTTGCCACTTCTTTTTAGGTAATCGACAATGACGACAATAGAATCATGGAAGTAAAGAGGAACTACAGTAATGAATTTTTGAGAAAGTCAATTAGATGTCTAGTGTGTCCTAGAGTCATCCCTGTACTCTCGGGTCTGGGCAAGAAAAGTTTGTATATGGTGTTTCAAACGAATCAGAATTTTATTAGCATGTTAATGCTCATTTGTGTGGCATATACAAATAATGTTATCCTATGTATATATGTTGTGGGTAAGGTGATAGAACAATTTGTATTAAATTCTTGGCATCGTATGGATAAAAGAAAGATGTTGGGCTCTTATGCAAATGTTTCTAAACATGTGTTGACGTTTAAATCGGTTTTAATTTACCCATATTTTTGGGTATGTGATTAATTAGTGATCGATTGTGCTTTATGTTTTGAGTAATATTGTATAGTGTAATGGGTTCTCACAAGAATCATCTTCGGAAATCTCAATCATAGTATCACCACTTGGTTGCATTTTCTTTGCTTTATCAATATTTCTTTGACTTGCAAGCTGCTCAAGAGTTTTCCCACTCTGTAGAACTGTCACAACACTACCTTACTCATGGTGGATAGGGGGAGCATGTTGTGGTTGTAGAGGAGGTGGAGGTGGTACTTGGTATTGAAATCGAGGTGGAGGAGAGAATTGAGGCTGGAAGGTGAATTGTTGAGAAAGTTGTGGAGATGGAGGGGGAGGAGGAGTGTAAGGCTTGGCATTGCCTTGAAAGTGGTATATGGGCTGCACTTGCATGGGAGGTGACTATAGAAAAATTGTGAATAAGGCATTGGTCCACTTGCTTCATTGAAACTCTAGATGGGTTTTGAAGATAAGTTTTCTTCTTAGAGAGCAATTATGGAAGATAGATGCTCTATCCTCTCTTTAAGCCTTGTCACGTTCATTTGTATGTCATCAAAGCTCTTCAACCTAGAGAGAACCTCTTCCTCAAACCTTGAGTTGTATCTTGGACTTTGTGGTTCCTGGTAGCTATAGGAGTGAGGTGTCTTATTTTATTCACCATAGAACTCAATAAAATTGACTGAGTGGAAAGGAACATTTGTCACTTGGTTCTTCATGAAGCTCACCATGTCACCAAGAATCTTCATCACTTGTGGTCTTGAGTCATTATGAGTCAGAGATGTTACACCAAAGGCATGTCCACCGTCATTCATCATGTAGAGCTTGAATTCTTGAACCTTCTTCCAACTTCTCTTACAAGGGCCATATCTCCTCGAGTTGCCTAGCCATGAAAACTCCTCCACAAGTGGAATCAACTGAGGTTTGGCTCTTTGGAGATAGAAAGGAGTAAAAGGATTGAACTAGCTTCCACAAAGGGATCTCATGGTATGGGCACTCTTTCAACATCTTCTTAAATCGCTCCCAAGCATTGTGAAACTACTCACTACCCATTTAATTGAAACTCACTATGGCATGTTGCATTTGTCTCAACCTTGATATAGATTAGAATTTCCTTAGGAAGGCATTCTTCATCACTTCCCAACTCATGATGTCTCTCCTAGAATCTTACCAATCTTTACCTTTGTCTTTGAGGGAGAATGAGAAAAAGGTCAATCAGATTGTGTCATCACTAGTCATCGATGCCCTGAAGGTGGAGCATACTTCAAGAAATAAGTCCTAGTGCTTGTAGGGGTTCTCACTCTCCATGCCATAGAAGGTGGGTAGGAGCCCAAGAAGACCTGGAGGGATGGAGAATTGATCCCCTGTCATTTAATCAACTCTGCTAGTGAATGGCGATTTGTACTTTCTAGGCATGAAGTAATCTTGAAGTTGCTGGTGAGGTACATTTTGGCCTTCCATCTTGTCTTCCCCGAGTGGTTTGTCACATGCAAAAGGCATAACCAAACAAAAAAGGGCAAGTTAACAAACCAATATGCATAAAGAATGCAAAGAATAAAGAATAAATAATAGCAATGATGAGGGAAATAGGAAAAGATCAAAGCAAAACTACCTAGCTAGGTCGAGCGCCTTTACTCCCCAGAAATGATGCCAAAAAGCTTGGTGTTATTCTGCCAATGGAGTTGTACACTACTCAATTGGAGTTTGAATAGATAAAATTCTGCAAACAAACACACATAGTGGATAACTTTCAAAATTTATAAAATACCTAACTTAACACACCTACTTCTACTAAAATCACTACACTTGCAAGAGTACGGGGTCATGTCATAGTATAGGAGGGTGGCAAGTATAGGGTCGATCCACAGGGAGAAAAGAGGGTACTAGAGCTGGGCTAGTTTTTGGGCTAGGTTCCTACTACGGAGTCTAGGGTTGAAGGGTTCAAAGGATGTTTTGATTGAATACACTAAGTTGAACAAGAAAACAAATAAAGGAATGCAAACAAGATCAAAACCTAAGTTACCCTAGATAGTTAATTCTACTAAGCAAGAAAAGACAAGGCAAGGCAATAAAAGAACAATCTTCACTAAGGCAAGCAAGGAAAATCCTACACTACACTAGGCTAGCAAACAGGGAAAAAGAGCAAGTAAAGACCTAAACTAGAAGAGCAAAGCAAGAACAAGGCAAGAAGCTAACTAAGCAAGTAAAGAGCTAACCAAGCTAACACTAGTTAAGCAAGAATTAGGGTTTTAATGCAATAAAGGGAAATGTGAGATGCTTAGGGAATGCACTTATCAATTAGGTTGGGGTGACATGTGAACATAATTATTTCATTTAGTTGATTAAACAAAACAACAAGCTAGTCTAAGGAATTATCCTAAACTAGTAACAGGCCAAAGATATGCTAGGTTGTGTATAGCGGAACTAGTCCCTAACAACCCCTACTACCCTTGTGAGGCTCAATTAGGTTAGGTTTAGGTGCAATTCAATTAGAGTCTAAACAAGCCTAGGTTTCTAGTTTATATGATCTTAGGATGATTAGGGACTGAGATTAGTAATGGGAGTGGAAGTGAGGTTTTAGGCCTCCCATCACTCACATTCTAGCCTTGAGAAAGCTCCATGCTAAGCACACTAATTCATCTAAACTAACTACTTAGATCTCTCAACTAGGGTTAGGAGAATTGATTAGCATGTAGGAGGATGGGTGGCTAGCTAGGGATCCAAGAATTGAACGTAGGAGCAAATCCCAAAATTCACACATATAAGCAATTTCCCTAAATTCCTAGGTGATTTCAAGCACAAACCAACAGGCAATTCATGAAGAGTGATATAGAAATAGAACATAATCATTAACAAACAAAATTACAATGTTTACATATAATTTTCCCCCAACATGGTATCAAAGTTACATTTTTCACCCCAACCAGCCCACCCAAGGGGCCTAGCTACTCATGGAAATGCAATATACAATAAGAAAGGAGAAAGAGGTAGAACAAGCCATGGAGCTTGGTGTATATGGAGCAATCCTCCACTTAAGATGTTGCAAGACATCCTCCCTTTTCTTTCAAGGTGCAAAGACATGGGATGATTGTGGAATAGGGTCAAAACACTAAGAAACTAGGGTTTTGATGGTAGAAATGGTAAAATGGAGTGGAATGTGAAAATAAGGATCTAGGAGGTGGTAGAAGGTATCTAACCTCATGCTCCAGCCAACACCTAGGTATATATAGGTGTGGGGGAAACAATAGGTCAATTAGGGGAAGTGGGAAATGCAATGCAAAAGTAGCTAGGCTTTTGTGAGTAGCACGGACATGGTGGTCACCACGACCATGGTGGGAAGGGGTGAGAATGGTCGTGGTGGTGTGGAATGACCGTGGTGAGAAATGGGTAAAAATCATAGTAACTTGATCAAAAATGTGCATGAAGTAGCATGGCCGTGGTGGTCACCATGACCATGGTGGGGCTAGGGTAGCATGGTCGTGGTGGTCACCACGACCATGGTGGCTTGGATCACTCTACCCGTTCTTGGCTCCATGGCTATTTTGCTTTAGCTATCACACAACCGTGCAAGGTGGCACAACCGTTCTGGGTCAGTCAACCACGACCATTCTAAGTGGCACAGTCATGGTGATTCTTGCTTTGCTTCAATGTGACCCTATTGACTTTGGATGAGCCAGCACGACCGTTCGGAGGTACCACGCCCGTGGTGGTCTCTGTTGCAGCACTTTGACTTGATTCTTTGATCATTCTTTGACATTTTTTGCTTCAATGTAGCTTTGGCCACTGGGGGTAGGTTGAGGGAGCCTCATACTTCACTTTAGGACTCTCTAAGGGTAGATAAACCCTAGGATCACTCCTTCTCTCTCTCTCTTCCATCAAGTGTGGTCAAAATTCCTGAAAAACATGCAAATAATGTCCATAAGTGCATTTTATATTATTAAGCATATTAGGGGAAATAACATGCAATCTAACATGTATAGATGTGATTGAAATGCAATATGGCACAAGAAAAAGCCCAAGAATAGGACTGCATCATTCTTCTCATCCACCTTCCTTGCCATGACAGACAACCTTCTTGCTTTTCTAGCCACCCACAACCTACAAATCATCTTTTCGGGTTCAACTAATGATGATGATGGTGGTTAGCACCTTAGCCTCCAATAAGAAAGGTTGATTTGAGGTTTTTATTTCCACACAATTTTCTCCTAAATTCAAGATCATGATTCCCCTATTCGTCACGAGTTACACGATGATTATGAGTGTTTTGTTTATGTTGTTAACCTTGGATCAATAGTTGATGATCACGTGGTTCATGGTTAATGTTGACCTTTTTAAAATATTTTGAGTTATTGGCCACATGTTTGATAACGCATGTGCCCTGACCATGTGGTCGTCTATGTCTGGGTTAATTGAGCAAGGACTCTTCTATGGATAATTCTATTTATCATTTTGCTGTCAAGTTTTCTAATTAACTGAAACTAGGGAAATTTATAGTAAATTTCTGTTTAATCAGAAAATTTCCCAAAAATATGTTTTAGAAATATATTTGAACAAAGAATATGTGTAACAACCCCGCCACCCAGTAACCCCCAATTAAGGGAGACCAAGAGGTCAGAGCCATTATCCCAATTAATAGGATCAAAGGTTCAACAATTAATCAGTAATAATTATGAAAATCTACCGAACTAAACTGAAATCTAGTATAAAATAAAACTTTGCATACCTTTTCAAAAAGTTGGATATCTACTTCTATCCACATCTAGAGTCTATTCTAACTAATCCTCCTTTGTACTTTAATTCTTATTTAAT
The DNA here is from genome assembly GCA_963693085.1 of Alisma plantago-aquatica. NCBI lineage: Eukaryota > Viridiplantae > Streptophyta > Magnoliopsida > Alismatales > Alismataceae > Alisma > Alisma plantago-aquatica. The sequence continues at coordinate 1,505,889,467 of OY856410.1, read as the reverse complement.
TCCACATATGTCACTTTACTATTTTTCCTTGTCAATCTTGTACCTAAAACTCTGACAAACAAAACGTCGGTTAGCATAAACGAATATGCTGGTATGTGGGGACAACCAAGATTTCACAAATATGGCTAACAATCTAAATATCACAATCAAGTTAATTAACAAGCCAAATTACACTTTTAGTGTGACATTCTCCACCGCTTTTGCCCTAACCCTGGCATACCCACCATAGGGTTTCTCTTTTGCCAAAGACTGAAGGCCACCTTCTCAATCCCAAGCTTGGTTCCTGGGGTCACCTCTCATAGTGCCCATTAGTCATTCTATAAAGACCACCTTCTCAATCTCGATCTTGGTGTCTGGGGTCACCACTCATGGTGCCCATTGGTTTTCCCTCTTGGGCTTGACCTTTTGGCATCATCCATCAGGGTGGCATGTAGGTGCGAGAATACACACTTCTATTATTATTGTGATAATCATAGTGACTTTATGATTTGCAACTACAAACATCCAAACTGATAAGTTGCATTCAATGCGATGAATCATCCGGGAAACTCTTTGGGAAACTAATGTGATTAACCATAATTAACCACATACCTGTCAGGCTAATTCACGATAGAATTAATCCAATCAACGTAAGAAATCCTATAGGCAAGCAATCACACAAAGAGATCCTGAAATATGCATACAATTTCCTATCATTGATCATGCCATCAAGATCTATTAAACCTAGCTCGCTTCCTAGGGTTTCTAGTCCACTTTTAGGGTTTCCATTACAATTAGGGTTCCGCTACATTTTTACTCTTTTAAACCCTAATTTTATACAATTACTCACAAACCCTAATTATCTCATCTATTCTTCATGAAAGATATTAAGGTTACCTTTTAACAACATATAACCTTAATTTCATATTACAAGCACAATTAAACATCAATTAAGTCCATTATGCCTCTTTTACATTAAAACTACCATTTTTATCCTTTTAATTCATGATACGATCATTAGGCCCAATTATTATCTTTGGTTCCTTCCAGATTAACAACTCATGGTTCATTAGGATCTAATTCACATATGAACTCTATTTATCATTAATTCCACCTTTATCCATTAGAAAACCCTAATTACTATATTAAGGGTATTTATCCACAATTAGGAACTTTCATACTAGAAATAGCTTAGAATCATCATATCTCAATTTTATTCATGAATTTGAACAATTAAACCCATTAAGAGTCACAATTACTAACATTAGGGTTTCAAGGCCCATTAAAGCTCGTTTATGCACATGGAATTCTAAATTAAACCAATTACGTGCAAAGTTCATCCTTTTTGTTCTTAATGTACCTTTTTATAATTAACATGCTAATATCAACTCTAATTATCCATAAAACCCTTCTTAAGTACATTAATCATCTCAATTTAGGGTTTCTTAATCATTAAAGCATTTGAGTTGATAACTTCCACTACTGTTCGAATTTCAAGAGGAATTAGTCTATAAAACCATTTTTATTGGATTCCTCGCATTTTTCTGAGAAAAATTCATATTTTACATGTATCGATCCGAGCTACCAATAAAAAGATATGATTTTTGCAATATTAACTTACTTGGCCCAATCAGAAGCTGACACGTCCTCCTTCTCCATGCAACGTGGCTCGATTGGAAAACATAACACAATGACCGTTATGCCCTCATTTAAGTTGATAGTTTCTTCAGCCCACAGAGGGTCAAATCAGTCCAAATCACCCGATCATCCTCCTCCTTCAGAACCCTACGCAGTCGTCGACCTACAGCCAAGCGCGAGGCTATCTTCCTCACTCCATGACCTGGAGCTCACCGGAACAGATCGCTCTACCTCCGACGCTCCCCGCCGCACCCAACAGGGCCTCGAAGCATGTCTGAGACGGCCGGTTTCATGAGCACCAAGCCTGCACATGCGGTTGTTCTTGCAGCCGAGTTGCACCTGTTGCGCCTGGGTTAGGGCACGATGGTGATGTCCAAGCCTCTCCCCAGCATCGTGGGACATCCTGCTTCCATCTCGACTACTTCACAACCCCTCGCTGCTCCAGATATAGAGCTATTCTTAAAGGTTAGGGTTTGTGTGCAAGGAACAAGAAGAAGGGAGAGAGGGGTGTGTGGGATCTCTCTTGAACTTGAACCAAAGGGTCTACCCCTTATATAGGGGAGGGTATCAACACCCTAAGACGTTCTCCATGAGGAAACACAACCACCTCCCAAAAGGAAACCCTTTTCCTTCATTGAGAAGCAAGCTTCTCTCTCCTAATTATCTTCTTAATAAACCATATTTACTGGATACAAAAATTCTCTCTCTTATTCTCATTATTCTTGCCTTTTTAATCCATTGGCACGAATTTATATTTTCTTTTAGTAGAAAATACCTCCTTTTTAACAATGCCAAAAAAATCCATTAATTATGCATCACATTATCCTCTTATTTTGTATTATTTGTATTTTCTCTTTCTTTTTCTCCATTGGGGCTCCTTGGACCCCAAGGAACTCTAATATTTCGAAATCCTTTTTAGTGGATACTCATTTTCCTTCTAGATGCATCTATATCCATTATTTATCATTATCTTACTTATTTCTTAATTAAAATATCTCTTTTTGAGGATTTCTCTTCATCTCTCTTTTTATTTTTCTTATTGGAATTCCTTTTAACATTAGGTACCTTATGGATACGAAAATCCACCAAAGATAACTCAATTATACCTCTTTCCACTTATTTCCCACATTTTATCATTGTTTTCAATTTCTTTCTTAATAAAGAAATATTAATTGATCTTTTCTTTTCTTGTTGCATTATATTTGTAACTTTGGACTCCTTGGAACCCAAGGAACCCAAGAGGAATGAAATCCACTTTTGGATTATATTCTTTTGCCTTATAGAGGTTTCTACATCTATCCTTTTCTCCATCTCTTATTAATAATGGAGTTTCTTTTATCTTATCCTTGTTATTGGGCCCAATAGCCAATAAAGCTCACAAAACAACCAACAAGGCTATTGTAAACGAAATATTTTATTCAAAATAAATTATATCATTATTTGTTCAAATATCTTTAATAGGATAAATTACATTTCTCACCCAAAGATCCCAAAATTTGGGGTTTTAACATCCTTTCCCTCTTATAGGAATTTTTCCCACAAAATTCCAACAAACAGGATAAGCCTTTCCTTTGTGCATCATGGCTCCCATGTGTCCTCACTCTTTCCATGATGTTTCCCAAGAACCTTCATCATCTCATATTCTTCCATCTGAGTTCTCTCTCACCTTGGCATATCGTACCCTCATAGGTGACTCAGGACATTTCAGCCTCTCATAAAGCTGAATAGGTTCATGGCTCAGCACATGGCTTGGGGTACCTCACATAGTGCTCTATATCAGACTCATGGAACACATTATTCATCATGATATCCTGAGGGGCAAGGCTAAACAAAACCATCTCCACTAATCCATCTCAAATGGACCATGCAACCAGGACTCAACTCTCTTAGCTATAACTTAGAGGGGTCAGATTTTCACATCACATATGCTTCCACAGTGAACTGCATGTCAATCTTCTTTGCATCAGTTCATGACTCATGTCACCCCTAGGCTCTCTTTCAGCCATTACACGATCAAAGTGACTTCATCTGCACACACTGTGGTCCTTTTTCTTGACCTTCATGAGGTCCCTTCACCAACATCATCTTAATGAAGTGGTGACCGACACAACCTCCCTTACAGAGCTTCTTTACATCCCAATACTCTCTATGGTGGTTATCATTACATCTTACAGAAGACAATAATTGTCTCCATGTATCACCCTGAACAAGCACACATGCTCTTATCAGACCTTCTAGTCTGGATTATACTAACCATTAGTTAGGGGTGATAAATTATACTAACACTGAGTTCTTCATGTACCTACTTCCACCGCATGGAAGTGAATCTTTAGGTTATACTCAAGAAATTTTGAACTTGCATCATGGTGTAGTTGAACCATCTTTCTCATATGTAGTTCAACCAGATCCGTCCCTTGATAGTATTCTTTCTTTCTCATGTCATCTAGGTAAGGCAATCTACCATAAACCATATTGCATCTTGACCTTCCTTGGTCTAGGGGAGACTTATCACAACATCCATAGTGATGAACTCCCATTCCCTCTTGGGGACTCTTCATATGTTATACCAATGCACTGGGTTACTGGTGTTCGTCCTTCACCTTCTAGCTTGCATGGCGACAAGCCACATGCAACTTCATCTTAAGCATCTGAAGTACTACTATCACTTACTATCTTCGTAGTACCATGGTGTATGATGAACTTAAAATCATGATCTCCTATATGTCATGATTCCTCAAGATTGATTCTTCGAAAACTCTAAACCACTCTAGTTGGGGTTTCAACACCTTCTTTTCCAGAGAAGTGCATCTAAGGTTCTACAACCATCCTTTTATTGCATCAAGGTCTAGGCTAGCTAACCAAACAACTACTAACTTGTTCAACATATCTCGTTACATCCGATTATTAGCCCAAACATGTCTCCTTTTTCAAAGTTAGGGTTAACCTAACATCCTCTTCTGGCCTCTAGCTAATTAGGCGGTTGCATCTCAACCAGAGCATCCATTATCACCTCACCTCCTTCTTTGTTGAAAACATACACCTCCATGTATTCCACTTATCATCTCATCTCGAACTCTAAGTCTATCTTCATCAAGAAACTCTGAGCTCATCCTCTTGGTTTTCAAACTCAACCTTATATAACTCATAGCTCATGATAAAAACATCCTCATAAGATGACTACCTTATTTCTCTTACTGTTTGTAAACCATCCACATATTGTTCACTCTACAAGGGTAGGTTATCATCTCTATCCTCATACCTCATAGCAATGTTCCAACTCACATCATCTTTATCCTTGGTGTATGGCATGCATATTGTCCTATCTCTCACTCCCATAACAAGAGGAAATAAGCATTTGGTTGTAGTCCAAATACAAAGTTCTTCCTGTTCCACGAGTAGATATGGTGCATCCCACCTTGCCAGTACACCTTCAAATCTAAGTTGAAACGTGCAACTTATGTCTCAACATCATAATCATCTCGATATCAAAGTTACTTCCATGGAAAACTGGTCTCGAACCTACTTGGGTCACCACACAGTCCTTGGTCATCTCCTCTAGGTCAGTAGGGTGCCGACACTTTTGAGGTCATCCCTCTTCCCTTATGCATCCAGAGAGTGCCCTACTCATCTGCCCTTTGGGTCCCATGAGTTCATGAAGGTGATAAATATCCCAACCCATGTCCCTCAGACAATGATAGTTGTTACCTCCCGACCCTATGGTCATGTGCAACTAGGGAATTAGGCAACTCCTACTTCCATCGGTCTTATCCCTACTGACCCTCGGATAGACTTAGGATTATAATATAGTACATGTCCAACTTAGAACCTTACCCAAGTCTCCATCATCTCTCTCTACATTCCTGGGATGACTTTCATCCTTTCATAGGGGTCATGGTGACCTGCCTACCCTTGTTAGGCCCCATACCATCTACCTCCATGGTAACACACCCACATGCACTTGGAGATGGTTATCTATGGGTGTATAGGTTCATTCTCTTACTATGTACTTTTCACTTAGCTTCTCAATATCCTATTAAGACCTCTTTAGGTTACCTCAAAACCAACAAAAATGGTATACACCCTACAAAGGGTCCCTCTCCCAGGATGGGAGGAAACTACACCTCGATAACAAAGGTCAAAAATGTGCTTATGTCTAGGGTTTACATCCACATGACCATGCTTAACCCTAGCAAGCTACTAAGGCACAAGCAGACCACCTACTAAACCATGATAGGTCATACTTGTTCTCATTCCTCAACATTAGACCAAGAACAAACCTTCCCATGTCACCAACTTAGCTGTGAGGGGTTCATCAAACATACCTTAAACTTAAGGGGTTTCCCTTTCCTCTAAACATGAGGAGTACCATGCTCGAATCTATAAAAACTCAAATCTCATCATGATCATCATGTACACCACATTCCCTCTTAGGCCTAGGAACCCTAGGTTCACCTTTCTGATGTCCAAATGTCTGCTCAACTTTTTAACCACAAGCCAAGCATGTACATGGTATGACATGCACTTCCCATGATCCTTCTACTTGAACAACACTTCAGAGTTGAGTCCTCCTCAAGGACAACCAACAAGGTATAAGGCCTCACAACCTGTTACTAAGCCTCTTCAGGATCTCAGGTACTCTTCTTCCCATCTCATAAGGTAAACACATATACCATAGGCACATAGTAGTCTCATCCTCCCTCTAGGGTTTAATTCCTCTAAAGGCAACCAAGATACCATCAGCCTCCAGGAAACATGCATGAGGCAACTGCAACCAACCACTTAGGTCGCATCATCCTCAACTCCCCATTGTTCATCATATCTCGGAGTCTAAGCTTCCAACCTTCTTGCTTGGGTCCTGCTCTCTTTCTCTAGAGCTAACTCCACAACCAACCTTACTACTAGAGGTCCTCTCCCCGTGAAGGATCAAACTCACATCATACCCCTACATGGGTGAAGCCTATGAGAAAACTTACGTTCATTCAAGATTATCCAGAGATCCTCATGCTTATCTCATAAGCAATCCAACATACTCTCCTGGCCAGAGTTTCAACCTACTGCCCACACTACTGACGTACTCTGGGTGCATGTTATGCCCTACTTACATAAGTCCATAGGGTTTCTATAGGTTCTTCACTAACCTCATCATTGAAGGAGCTATCCTTTACTCTAACATGCACGACCCTTTCCAGGGTTGGGTCGTCAAAGGTACTAGGTCATCCAACCTCACATGGCTCATATCATCATGGGCATCCAAAATCATGTCCACACACCTGGTCTATCATGACATCTAACTCATCATGCCATCTCTCTGTAACCACCACTTAGGGTTAGGGTTAGCATCATCCTTAAAGGATGTGCCAGGTCTCTACTTATAATGGAGGTCTCTACCTCCAAGACAAACTTTCTCCACTCATCCTCCTGACAAGGAGGTCTAGACTCAGGTCTCTCCTGAGGGCATGACAACATATGTCATCCGACCTAAGCATGCAGCTATTCTTTAGTTTACACTTAAACTATTAAGCTTATGTCCATGATATCTTGTTTACATGCTTTTCATTAATTTGGTCAAGGATTACTTAAACCCTATCAACTTTATCCATACCTCAAGAGGGTGAGGAAGAGGGAGAAAAACCCAAATCCTTCAAATCCTTAACAGAATTTGAGTTGAGAAGGGATGAACAAGATGAGAGAGTCCTAGAGGTATCTTATTTCGAGTCAAATCTTGAGACATTGGCTAGGCAGTCACACCAATCCGGGAGTCCTCGTATTCCGACTAGCGGTACGGAGGAAAATCTTGCCAGCCCCCGGATGTGATCCTTTTCTAGACACCTCTATCTTTTGGAAAATCCTCTAATAACTCCCTTGGTTTCTATAGAGTTTGTAAAATTTAATAATTATTAAAGATTAAATGAGGAACCTATGCTCTGATACCAAATGTAACAACCCCGCCTCCCAGTAGCCCCCAATTAAGGGAGACCAAGAGGTCAGAGCCATTATCCCAATTAACAGGATCAAAGGTTCAACAATTAATCAGTAATAATTATGAAAATATATCGAACTAAACTGAAATCTAGTATAAAATAAAACTTTGCATACCTTTTTCAAAAACTTGGATATCTACTTCTATCCACATCTGGAGTCTATTCTAACTAATCCTCCTTTGTACTTTAATTCTTATTTAATTCCACATATGCCACTTTACTATTTGTCCTTTTCAATCTTGTACCTAAAACACCGACAAACAAAACGTCGGTTATCATAAATGAATATGTCGGTATGTGGGGACAACCAATATTTCACAAATATGGCTAACAATCTAAATATCACAATCAAGTTAATTAACAAGCCAAATTATGCTTTTAGTGTGACATTCTCCACCGATTTTGCCCTAACCCTGGCATACCCACCTTAGGGTTTCTCTTTTGCCAAAGACTGAAGGCCACCTTCTCAATCCCAAGCTTGGTGCCTGGGGTCACCTCTCATAGTGCCCATTAGGCATTCTATAAAGACCACCTTCTCAATCTCGAGCTTGGTGTCTGGGGTCACCACTCATGGTGCCCATTTGTCTTCACTCCTGGGCTTGAACTTTTGGCATCATCCATCAGGGTGGCATGTAGGTGCGAGAATACACACTTCTATTATTATTGTGACAATCATAGTGACTTTATGATTTGCAAGTATGAACATCCAAACTAATAAGTTGCATTCAATGCGATGAATCATCCAGGAAACTCTTCGGGAAACTAATGCGATTAACCATAATTAACCACATACATGTCAGGCTGATTCACGATAGAATTAATCCAATCAACGTAGGAAATCCAATAGGCAAGCAAGCACACAAAGAGATCCTAAAATATGCATACAATTTCCTATCATTGATCATGCCATCAAGATCTATTAAACCTAGCTCACTTCCTAGGGTTTCTAGTCCACTTTTAGGGTTTCCATTGCAATTAGGGTTCCTCTTCATTTTTACTCTTTTAATCCCTAATTTTATACAATTACTCACAAACCCTAATTATCTCATCTATTCTTCACGAAAGATATTAAGGTTACCTTTTAACAACATATAACCTTAATTTCGGATTACAAGCACAATTAAACATCAATTAAGTCCATTATGCCTCTTTTACATTAAAACTACCATTTTTATCCTTTTAATTCATGACACGATCATTAGGCCCAATTATTATCTTGTTCCTTCCGGATTAACAACTCATAGTTCATTAGGATCTAATTCACATATGAACTGTATTTATCATTAATTCCACCTTTATCCATTAGAAAACCCTAATTACTATATTAAGGGTATTTATCTGCAATTAGGAACTTTTATACTCGAAATAGATAATAATCATCATATCTCAATTTTATTCATGAATTTGAACAATTAAAGCCATTAACAGTCACAATTACTAACATTAGGGTTGTTTCAAGGCCCATTAAAGCTCATTTATGTACATGGAATTGTAAATTAATTACGTGCAAAGTTCATCCTTTTTGTTCTTAATGTACCTTTTTATAATTAACAGGCTAATATCAACTCTAATTATCCATAAAACCCTTCCTAAGTACATTAATCATCTCAATTTAGGGTTTCTTAATAATTAAAGCATTTAAGTTGATAACTTCCACTACTTTTAGAATTTAAGAGGAATTAGGCTATAAAACCATTTTTAATGGATTTCTTGCATTTTTCTAAGCAAAATTCATATTTTACATGTATCGATCCGATCTACCAATAAAAAGATATGAGTTTTGCAATATTAACTTACTTGGACCAATCAGAAGTCGACGCATCCTCCTTCTCCATGCAACGCACCTTGATTGGAAAACATAACGCAATGACTGTTATGCCCTCATTTAAGTGGATCATTTCTTCATCCCACAGAGGGGCAAATCGGTCCAACTCACCCCGATCATCTTCCTCCTTTAGAACCCTATGTGGCCGTCAACCTGCAGCCAAGCGCGAGGCTATCTCCCTCACTCCATGGCCTGGAGCTCGCCAGAACAGATCGCCCTGCCTCCGACGCTCCCTGTCGTGCCCAACAAGGCCTCGAGGCATGGCTGAGATGGCCGGTTTCATGAGCACTAAGCATGCACATGTGGTTGTTCTTGCAGCCGAGTTGCAGCTTCTGTGCCTGGGTTAGGGTACGATGGTGATGGCCAAGCCTCTCCCCAGCATCGTGGTGTTGGTATGTATGCCCTGAGAGCCAATCATGGGATGATTGGTGGGATACATTGAGATTGATTTGATAAACATCAAAGGCGAGCTTCCAATTCTTTCTGGTTCAGTCATATGAGATAGTGATAGAACATATTGAATGTCTAGAGAATGACAGTACTCAATGACGTATGCTTTCAGGTTGAGGACCTGAACGATGAGATCATACGGATGCTAAGAGTTTGTACATTCTTGTTGTGTCCCTAGTCGGATGTCATTGTGGAAGGTAGATAGACAGCAATGACACACAAGACTAGATTGTGGTGTTGGTTGATGACAGAATCTCATTAGTCATGATATAGAGATATCAAACCAAACACATAGGTACTTGTTAGAGAACAAGGTACCGGACAGACCCACCGTGAGTTTGACACATGGAACCATGAGATGGTAGTCACAGTCAGTACTCACAGTGATGGTGGTGAGTGTGATTCTTAGACCTGAAATCACTGCACTCAACACATGTCGTTGGGCACACTTTGACATCATCAAACGCAGTCCTGAAACATGGGTTGTTATAAAGGTGATGATTGGGTGGCTTTGACACATGGGGCTTTTGAGGGGTGAGTGATAGATATGGGATTTGTCCCTCCTGAGGGAGTTTGATATCCATGGCCACTTGATGAGTAGGATTGAGAAAGGCGTGCACGCATGTGTGAATCAGTATGTGATACTGATGTCATACATATCTCTTCCAGTCTACTCTGAGATCAAGGAAGTGAATGAACGTTGACAGGATGACTGTTCGATGCCTCGAGTTCATTCGGGATATCAGTGACAAAGGAATTATACATTTTCTGTAACACCATTCACGGATTGTAGGATGAAAGTTGTTCTCCAACTTTCTACTTTCACTTGGGTAGCACTGATGTGTGACTAGGCACCGCTCTTTGCTTGTGAAGTCATAAGTGTTATGGACTTTCACTGCCAACGTGAAATGGACCTACAGGGTCACACACATAGGATTTAACCTGGAAGAGGAGTTTTGTCCACAAGCATTGTTTAGATTGATTACTAAAGGAGTTTAGTAGTTCAATTAAACACTCAGTCAATCGATAGCTCAATATCGTATGGTTCAAGGTGTTGGACGCATTGATTGGAGTATCGGATTGATTGAAATCGCAATTGACTGATTTTGCCCAACCTGTGCTCCCAACCGATCGGTTCATGTGATGAACCGGTCGGCTGAGGTTGCTGAACCGGTCGGCTGGAGTGTCCAGGCCGATCGGCTCATGCCCAGGTTGAAACGACCGGTTCAAGGGTTGAACCGATCGGCTCAACTGGTGCAACCGACCAGTTGGGAAAAGTCATGTCGGAAAGAATTTTCCTTTAGTTTCAAATTGCCCAATTCGATTGGGAATAATATTGGTATTCGATACCAATTGGGAAAGAAACAAGGAAAGTCTTTTTGAGCCAGATTAGGACCATGAACCGATCGGTTCAGGGCACCAACCGATCGGTTGGAGTGCCCCAAACGATCGGCTCAGGTCCAACCGATCGGCTCAATGGCCGAACCGATCGGTTCAGTTGTGAACCGATCATTTCAAGTTGCGAGATGGTTGCTTTTTGTGGAAAATCCCGAACCCTTCTACTCCTGCTTTAGTCCCGCATTGCCCGGGATGGAGAACCCTGTCCCATGACTCTCCTATATATATAGGGGTATTGGGGGCTTCTCAAAGTACAGCTGAGTGCAACCAGTTGCTCTGCAAGTTGTCGTTCTCTCTGGTTTTGGTAACCGTGAGAGAGCCCGAGCAAGTGCTTCCCGCAAAAGGGAGGTGCAGTAAGGGAAGGACAACTGCAGTTGCAACAGGAGGCAGGAGAGCGTGTTGGCGACTAGTACGTCAATAGGAGGGTGTGACTCCTTCCACTTCCTTGTGGGACAAGGAGAGTGGAGTTCCAGGTGGTCCGTGTGGACAACTACAGAGGCGGGAGGACACTACCGCTTAGGAGGACAACTGTCATCCGACAGTCCGGTTCGAGTAGGAGTTGTCAGTCCCGGTGCGACCAGGAGCTGCACAGACGCCGTCGAAGTCCGGAATTGAAGACCGCGCATAGCGTGAGGTATTGTCGCCGAGCAAGCCTCGGGACAAGGTATGATTCCGCAAACCATCCTTTCCTATTATATAGACGTTGACGCGTTTCCTCGGTATGGGTTGGGGGAGAAAAAAAATTTTTGTTTCCGCTGCCTTCTCTGTCTCCCCTAAAACCCAACACGTGGGGCATCATGCTTCCATCTCAACTACTTCACGGCCCCTCGCTGCTCCAGAGATAGAGCTTTTCTCAAAGGTTAGGGTTTGCATGCAAGGAACAAGAAGAAGGGAGAGAGGGGTGTGTGGGATCTCTCTTGAAGTTGATCCAGAGGGACTACCCCTTATATAGGGGAGGGTATCAACACCCTAATACGTTCATCCACGAGGAAACAAAACCGCCTCCTAAAAGGAAACCCTTTTCCTTCATTGAGAAGCAACCTTCTCTCTCCTAATTATCTTCTTAATAAACCATATTTACCGAATAATTAGAAATTTGAAAATTCTCTCTCTCATTCTCTTTATGCTTGCCTTTTTAATCCATTGGCATGAATTTATATTTTCTTTTAGTAGAAAATACCTCCTTTTTAACAATGCCACCAAATCCATTAATTATGCATCACATTATCCTCTTATTTTGTATTATTTGTATTTTCTCTTTCTTTTTCTCCATTGGGGCTCCTTGGACCCCAAGGAACTCTAATATTTCGAAATCCTTTTCAGTGGATACTCATTATCCTTCTAGATGCATCTATATCCATTATTTCTCATTATCTTACTTATTTCTTTATTAAAATATCTCTTTTTGAGGATTTCTCTTCATCTCTCTTTTTATTTTCCTTATTGGAATTCCTTTTAACATTAGGAACCTTATGGATACGAAAATCCACCAAGGATAACTCAATTATACCTCTTTCCACTTATTTTCCACATTTTATCATTATTTTCAATTTTTTTCTTAATAAAGAAATATTTAATTGATCTTTTCTTTTCTTGTTGCATTATCTTTGCAACTTTGGACTCCTTGGAACCCAAGGAACCCAAGAGGCACGAAATCCACTTTTGGATTATATTCTTTTTCCTTCTAGAGGTTTCTACATCTTTCCTTTTCTCCATCTCTTATTAATAATGGAGTTTCTTTTGTCTTATCCTTGTTATTGGGCCCAATAGCCAATAAAGCCCACAAAACAACCAACAAGGCTATTGTAAACGAAATCTGTTATTCAAAACAAATTATATCATTATTTGTTCTAATATCTTTAATAGGAGAAATTACATTTCTCACCCAAAGATCCCAAAATTTGGGGTTGTAACAATCTGGTTTTATGATTTTCAAACCCTAATTCAACTATATCAAACTATGTTGATCAAAATAGCCTAAATTAGGTGTATTTGTCAATCAAGATAACAGTGAACAAAATATGTTAATTAGGATTTCAGAATATCATCAATATCAAGGAAAATTAGGGGATTTCTCTCTCATTGGTAAGTGGATTCATGCACTATGAATTACAAGTATGTGTAAAGGGCTTTATATTCACTTCTATTTATGAAATTCAATTAGAAATGATATCTAACACATGTTTTAATGAATACTTGCAAGAAACTTGATTATGTATCAGATTATGCCTAAAATATCATTTTGATAGATTGATATCTTCATAACATGCACATGCTTTCCAAGTCCATTTTATTGCTTTAAGTTATTATGCTCAAGATCAATGGTAAGTATATGATAAATGAATTATGATAGTTCCTTCAAAGCTTAACTCACCTTTCTAGTATAAAGTTTGTGTGAGCAATGATCACTTGGGTGCATAAGCTGTGTGTGAGCAATGAGCTCTTGGGAGCATAAGGTCTATGTGAGAAATGAGATATTAGGAGCATATTTGAAGATGAAGGACAAAATATTCATTCCAAAAAAAATGATTAAGATAAATAAAGATGAATATAGATGACATGAAAAGAATCCAATGTTTATCCTATTTAAATTTATGCTTTCTCAAAAGTATAGTATATTTTTAGTTCATATAATGTTACTCATGGCCACTTACTCTAATCAAATATCCATTTTTCTTTGCATGGTTGGGGACATGATGTTTGTAGGAAAGAAGGATTAAGGAGCTTATATAAGGAGTATACATCTCAAGGACAAATCTAGAAGACAAAACATGGTGGGGTGCCAACTATTATAGAATATTACTTTAGATTTACTTTCAAGTTAAGGGAGCGATGTATATGTTTAAAGTTTGAGTATTATATTAAGGATTTGAGTATGAGAATTTCTATCTTTTCCTATGTTGAACAAACTCTATTTTTATGCATGTTTATCATGTTTGAGACACTCCCAATGAGATTTATGATTTCACTCAGTATTATACATGTTTTAGAAATTTGGGTGTTACATTCTCCTTCCTCCAGCCACTTGATTTTGGACCTTTGTTTCCACATGATTTTATTTTCTAGATTTAGGTTATCTATCTATGTTTTCAACATGAGTATGTAAGCAAGATTAGGGTTGGGGTTATTGTCTTGGAGTATGTAAGAAAGATCAACATGGGTATGTAAGATTCTTTGTTCATGATCATACAAGTTATGTTTCCAAAAGTGTTAAGATCCAACTTTTTAGTTTTTGTCTCAAAGATTTTCTATTGTTAATGTTTCATCTAGGTTCTAGGTTGTTTTGAGGAATAAGGAAATCATCCTTGACTAAATTTCCATAGTCTTTGTGCTGAATCCACTTTTGAGCCAAAAAGGTTTGTGTCCCCATGGGATATGTTGTGTATTAAGGAGGATGGGAAAGTGTTCTAAGATCAGCCTAGAGGTGATGTTATTAATAGTGAGGGGATGCATACGATCACATAATTGTAAACACATATATATCAATCATGTTTGGCCTAGTTGTTCCCTCTAATCCATGAAAGTGACATTTATGACAGATAAATCAACAAGATGAAAGTTGTCAATATAGTTGGAGAAGAAAGAACTATGCTCGGTAAGCATGTATTTATTCAAGTGTGATCTCCTGAGTATTTCATATGTATGTCTAGTGAGATTGAAATCATCTCCCACAAGCCAAGGTGTCGACACATACATGTGAGTGATTTGCTGAATTTCTAGTAAAAAATAGTTTTTCTATGGATAGGATCTCCACAGATCCCAGAGAAGGCCCATGTATTGTTGTCTGTAACATTTTTGAGGGTGATGGTGATACTACATGCTTTAACATCTTGGTTGACAATAGGGAAATACTAATGATTCCAACCAATGATGAATCCTCCTTTGAATCCACGGGTGGGATTGAATCCAGTCAAGGATATGATTCATCCTATAGTTTTAAGTTCAAAGGATACACTAGTTTTATTTTCTTGAGAGCTATGAGATTATTTTTTTTTCATAAATAAATCATATAATCCTCCTACACCTATCTGTGCTAGAAGTGCTGCATATTTCCATAATGTGATACATATTAAAGTATTGTGTTGCTATATCTTTGTATAACCACTTAGATATTTAGTTCACTAATTTGGTCTATGGCAATGTTAATGGGTCTCATGTTTCTCCAACCCATGAATGCTTCTAGATTTGAAGGAGATACTTGCATTTAGTGCATTGTCAAAATCAATTAGAAGTTGTGATGTGAAAGTAGTAAATGATTAGATATCAAGCCATGATATGAGATCAGGAATACTATCTGTATAGTGTGTTGGTGCAAACAAGTGCATATGAAAGTCAGAGCATTTATCATTAAAGGGTATAACATTCATATGGGACATATCTCATTTGTCAACTACAAAATAATTCTTCTTTTTGGTGTCCAGAGGCATCAATCATCAATGTGAAGGAGTATACATCACTAGGAGTGGTTGTGATGTGTATTCTTTTTATGGGGCCATGCAAATATTTGAGTTATTCTATTATCTTAGATTTAAGAATGTCTACACTCTCTCTATTGATATAGGGAGATAAGTGTTCTATACAGTGTTTGTTTGATGGAAAGCGGTTGCTAGAGTCATTAGTTCTGTTGTTCTTAGTTTGTGTGTTGGTGGTTGTGGGGCTATGGGGATATTTGGGCGTTTTGAGGATGTTCAATTGGATGGGTGGTATGGATTTGGAGTTAAATTCTTTCCTCTCCCATTCCATCTTTCAATCATAGTTTGATGTTGCCTTTGTATGTTGCATTTTTGCTACCGGTTGGGGAAAATCATGAAACATGATGTCTGGATAAGCCAGAGAATGTCATTTGGGACATCTTTAGGGATTTCAAAAATAGGTTTGAATGTGACATAAAACTCTACTAAGATGATCTTGATGGTGTTGGGTAGTTGAATATCTTGTTTGACAATGAAGACACAGTAGGCATTAACATAATTTGTAGGTTGTAAGGTATCAGGGCTGATGAACTACAAGGGAGCCAACATATGCACTGGATTTAAAGACTTCCCTTTCACACAAGTTTGGACACTAATCATAAATAGATACCCATCCAAATCCATCAATTTTTGCTTGTGAAGATCCTAGTTTAACTGTCCATTTTGTAAGGTGGGTTTGAACAAAACTATCTCCATAGGGAATAGTTATGGTTTGGCCCAAAATGTGATCAAATTGGGTACCTTGAGGGGCAGAGTAGATGAGTAGTGAGTAGGTGAGGAACTTAGGTTTGAAAATAGTGTTACCAAAAATGAGGTATATGATGGCCCAGGTGACATCCAACAAATTGACAATGTGCTTATCCAAGTTGTTCTGAATTGTCACCAAGACAATCTAACTGGTGAACACCTTCAAGAATCTCATGGATTTAGCTAGTAAAAAAATGGGGTAGTCAGTGATGGGATCTTGGGATAGTTTCTCTATCCTAGAGGTGGTAGTAAGAAGGAGGGAGAGGAAGGAGAATAATGAGGACCTGGGATTTTAAAGGCATGAGGAAGAAGGTGCATGGGTTGTATTATAAGGAGTGGGACCCAAGAGGGGATCTAATCCCTACTAAATTCAAAAATAAACCCATCTATTCCAAACATACTAAGATGCATCCTGCAATAGGTGTACATTTTCCCCCTCAAATGATGATATATCAAAAAGAGACCAAAATATAGCAGTGAATAAAATTTCATGACTAGATTCAATTTTACAAAAGTACTTCATCATCTCCCATAAAGGGTTTACATGAAACTTACAACATAAGGATCTAAGTCAAGGGTTATCTAGATATCTCAACTCTATCTCCCAAAGAGCTCCACCTAGAAGGTCCATGACACCAAGTCCAGTCTTCAAAGTACTACCCCTGGGGTAATCATACCCTAGCAAAAAGAGAAAAGTAGATGCGTCAGCATAAAGGCTGGTATGTTCATATTAAATATGGATTAAGGAATACAAAGAATATAGGACGTCAAGTAAGTAAGGCTTCCCATAGAAGAGCTAAGTATCACCCAAGCAGGTATCAAAAGGAAATATGAATTTTTAAAAGATGATAAACAAGAAGAATACTTGTAAATAAATAAACATAAAGATTGTTCCACATAAGCACATATAAATCTTGGACACAAAACCCATAATGAAAATATCAACATGCATGCATGTGAGATAAGCATATCACTAGCATAATATTAAATCAATGGCAACTAAGGCTCACAACCTTAAAACTTGACAGAGAATGGAACACAACCAAACTCCTTTAGCATACAAGTCGGGGTATGGGGCATACAATCCTCCATCCCAAATATATAAAATTGTGGAAGGACTAAAACCTCAAAGCATGACAAGGAATAAAACCCAATGCCTAATGATATCACATAGGGGAATAAGACCCCGGGAGAATAAAACCCAAATAACCAAAGTATTGCATTAATGTAGGTCTACTGAGTCACAAAGCATGCATAAATGTAGAGGCAAGTGAAAGTATGGTCATATAAAACAATAAAATGAAAATATCCAACAATTATCATGTGGGGTCACAGGACCCATAACCAATTAGCCAATCATGTCCAAAGAGGAGATAAAGTCTACCACAGGAAGGTTAGATCATCAAATACTCAAATTAGAGTTTCCAAATGGAATAAAACGAACAAGGTATGAGAGCTCAACAAGAATATCCATCAAATTAGGTAAAAAAGATCAATAAAAGAATATAAGCACTCAAATGAGGCAACCTCTCAAGAGAGAGAGAACAATGTGTAGATCTTATGTCTAAAGGACTAAGAGAGTGATAATTATAAGTGATTGCTCAATATAGAACAATAGGGAATGCAACATACCTCAGATAGAGTCTACACATGTCCAAGGTCAAAACCCTAATTCAATCTCAGTCTGCAAGCAACCTATTAAAGGCATATATGTGATTAGGGTTAGGTTTACATTAATATTTTAAACCCTAAAAATGGTCTTTTTGCCATTATTGAATTAGATTATGAAAACCATACCACATCTTAGATTATATTTTTTTGAGCCCATATCATATTTTACTTTGTTTTTTTGACTTACAAATTATTAGTTATGATTTTTTTTGGAAAATCTAAGTTGTTAGATAAATCCTTGGAAAAACACATATTTATTGTAGTTGATTTAGATGATAAAACCAATAAAAAGGGATAGAGAGCAATTCCTATTTCTAGAACATATTTTATTTATTTTTCTACTTAAAAAGTAATCACTATGAATTTAGAAAATCAGAAATCCTAGAAGATCCATGTAACCAGGGAAATTCACAACATAGAAAAGTAAACTTAGGTGGCCCAATCCACACCAACCAACTTACACAGAGTTGGGTAAAAGATTGGACTCAAGAAAAAGACTCAATTTCCCTCATCAGATAAACCCAAAGCATACAGAAGACAAGGGCAAGTCTGTATGATCAACAATGATTTTATTCCACTACCGAGCTTCTTGACACATGACGATAACCTGTAATAGCAAGAACCCAGCCACAACCCCACTCCAATGAGGTTAGAAACTCACAGTCTAGAGGGAAGAATACCACAAAAACCATTGGAGCTACTTTCATAGGTTTCTCATGAGGCTAGAGACCCGAGAAAGAAAGAAAATTGTGGAGAAAATTGACAGAATGATGAACAAGAGCGTAGACTGACCAAAAGATAAAACCCATGAATCACCTGCTACCAACGGGGCTTGACTCACTCTTAAGCTTTAGAGAACCACCATAAACTCACGAACGCTGCTCCCGAGGGTTCTGATGGTCTGAGAATGACAATGAAGGTCAAACATAGGAAGTTTCTAGTGGAAGCAAAGGTGGCTTGAGGGAGGGGAGATTAGGTTAATCTTCACATCTCTGTGAACTTAGTAAAAGAGAGGCTAGGGTGAATGGAAGCTTACCTTGCAAATTATTGAATGGAGGTAAACAGAGGTGCTGAGTAGAAAAAGAGGTGATTGGCGACAAGCATGGGATCCTCCTTGGCTACATATGAGGAATAAAGTTCAATCAAGAGCATAGGAGTGTTTCAAAGAGTTTTTCTGAGGTTTTTGGATGGTTTTATAGGAGGGTGATACACTGAGAAGGGGGATACAAGATCATGGCGACAAGGAAGGAGGATGGACAATTGGGTGTTTCTTTTATAGGGCATGAGAGGGATCTCCCTAGGGCTTGGTGTGTGTGGAAGGAAGAGAGGAAAACTATAGAGAGGAAAACTCGATGAGAAGTAAACCAGGGAAGGAGAAATTCATGAAGGAAAGATCAACTTTGATATTCTGCACGGACCACTCGACTTTCCTAAACAGTCAAGGGTTGAAGAAGGGTTTCAAACCATTGATGTATATGGAAAGGAGGTGGATCATCCAAGATTATCATGGCAACCTCATAAAATTTGAGTGATAAATAAAATCAGAAACTTAGCTAAATTGAAACAATATTAAACATATTATGGTATTGCAATACTTTTCCTATCCTAATTCATTTGAGGGATCCAACAATATTCAATGTATATCAAATTTTGCACCTAGGCTTTTTTGACATGTATATTTCAATTTCACCGTCTATTTTCCTTTTTGGGACTGTTTACTATTTTATTTTAGTATTTTGGACATTAAGTTATATTCTCTCTCCTAAACTAAACTAGGATAGATAAGATTGTCCATTTAATATGGAAATTCACACAAACTAATTTTGTGTGTGTATCTCAAGTTTGGGGTTCATTTCCACTTCTAGATATTTTTAGAAATTTATTTAGCAATTTTGGCTTTTTCTTATATTTTCTTCTCAAAATAAAATTAGGATAAGGATTATTGTTCAAATAATTTGAAGCTTGGCACCCAAGCCAAGTGGGACCCAAGGAACACTATTTGGCCATTATATTTCATTTTTTATATTTCCTTTTGTGAGTTATATCACCATTAGGACTTTTGGTTCATTACTAATATATTTATCAAAATATAATACCTTTACTATAAACATTCAATTTTCTGAGTCCTATTATCTTCAATTCGTTTCCAAAATATTTCCATGATATTGTTATGCATGGAATTCCATATTTTACACATTTAGCATATTTATTCCATTAATTCCATATTTATTTAAATAATAGAACATTATTAATATTTATGGACATGGAATTACCAATTATTACTCCAAAGCATATGATACATTTAGATTTTTCCATTATGTGAGTGTTAGTTACCAAAGGAAATATATGTAACATATTTCATGAATTTATTTACATGTTGGCTCATAATTAAGTTATTGTGTAGGTGTGTTTTAATTTATCCTTGTTTGGTTAAATCTAAGAAAGCGATCTCACACGCTTTCTAATCATGAAATAGGGAAAGATTCTTGGTTTGTTACAACACTCCACCCCTCTAAAGGATTTCATCCTCAAAATCTAACCATCCATACATTCTCAACCACCTATACTTCACCCCTTAGAAGGTTTAACTTAATAATCCAAACTAAACAACATCAAAGTATTGTGAATACTTTAGGGGTTTGTGTTGTTCATGTGTCCAATATCAAGTCACATCCAATTAGGGTTGAGATTTAGGTACATGTGTTTCTAACCTAACAACCTAAGATTCACATGAGATCCTAAAAAATCATAGGGTATACAAGGGTGTGCCAGTTAAACCTTTAGCACAAGCCTTACTATCCTAGTCATCATTTCCATTTAAGACTAGGGTTTATAATTTCCATTCCATCTAAATCTAGGGTTTCTATACCAAGACTTCATACCTCTCTCCCTTGTGATTCAGTTTCATAAAACATCAATAAATCCATAAAACTTTGTTTTGTACATATAATAGTATAATAGAAAAAAAAATTGATAGTGAAATATATTCCACATAAAACAAAAGATGGATCTAAAATCATCACGAGAACCGAGTCACAATGTATTCCATATTTCATCTCCTTATTAACTATTTTCTCATCCTCAAGCAAAAACTACCCTAAAGTTAAAACTCATAACTTTCAAGAGATATATTACAACAAACTATGTATGATCTTAAGGGTCCCCTCACACTACAGTTTACTCATCAAGATTCTTATGTGCACATCTTATAATTTCCAAATTGTTCATTCATCACCTCTTAAAGAGTTAGGTAATTTATAGGTAAACACATCACTTAGAAGGTGACTATGTAAGGAAATGGTTCTAATTCGGGAGACAAAATTGAAATATTCAAAATCTAACCACTATGGGCTCTGACATCTTGTAAGGAGGCGGGACCCAAGAGGGGATCCACTCCCTACTAAATTCAAGAATATACCTATCTATTCCAAACATACTAACATGGATGCTGGAATAGGTGTACATTTTTTTCCTCAAATGATGATATTAAAAAAGAGACCAAAGTATAGTAATGAAATAAAATTTCATGACTATATTCAATTTTACAAAAGTACTTCATCATCTCCCATAAAGGGTTTATGTGAAACTTACAACATAGGGATCTATGTAGAGGCATATGCAACCATCTCAACCCTATCTCTCCAACATCTAGCAGGTCCATGACACCAAGTCCAATCTTCCAAGTCCTTCACCTGAGGTTGGAAGCATACCCCCAAAAAAGGTGAAAAGTAGATGCATCAACATAAAAGTTGGTACATTCATATTAAATATCGGTCAAGCAATACAAAGAATATAAGACGTAAAATAAGTAAGGCTTCCCATAGAATAGGTAAGTATCACCCAAGTGGGTATCAAAAGGAAATATGAATTTTTAAAATATGATAAACAAGAAGAATAGTTGCCAAAAAATAAACAATAAGGTTGGGACACACAAGCACATATAAATCTTGGGCACAAAACCATAACAAAAATATCAACCTACATGCATGTAAGATAAGCATAACACTAGCATAATATAAAGTCAGTGGCGGCTAAGGCTCACAACCTTAAGACCTGATAGAGAATGACACACAACAAAACTCCCTTGGAATATAAGCAAGAGTGTGGAGCATACGATCCTCCATCCCAAATATGTATGTGTAGGAGGACTAAAACCTCAATGCATACTAGGGAAATGAAACCCAATGCCTAATACTATCACATAGGGGAATAAGAACCCAGGTAAATAAAATCCAATGCTTAATAATATCACATAAGGGGAATAAGACCCCATGGGAATAAAACCCAAATGAGTAAAGTATTACATTAATCTAAGGCTAATGAATCACAAAGCATGCATAAATGTAGAGGCGAGTAAAATTATGGTCATATAAAACAATGAGATGAAAATATCCAACAATTCTCATGTGGGGTCAGAGGACCCATAACCAAATGTCCAATCATGTCCAAAGAGGAGATAAAGACCACCATAGGAAGGTTAGAGCATCAAATACTCAAATTAGAGTTTCCATATGGAGTAAATGTACAAGGTATGAGAGTCCCATAAAAATATCCATCAAATTAGCTAAATAAGATCAATAAAGAATATAACACTCAAATGAGGTAACCTCTCAAGAGAGAGAGAACAGTGTGTATGGCATATGTCCAAATGACCAAGAGAGTGATAATTATGGGTGATTGTTCAATATAGAATAATAGGGAATGCAACATACCTCAGATTGAGTCTAAACATGTCTAAGGTCAAAACCCTAATTCCATTTCAGTATGCAAGCAACCTATTAAAGGCATATATGAGATTAGGGTTAGGTTTACATTAATTATTTAAACCCTTAAAATTTCCTTTTTACTATTAGTGAATTGGGTTATGAAAACCATACTACATATTATATTATTTTATTCTAAGACCATATCATATTTTACTTTATTTTTTTACTTATAAATTATAAGTTATGAATTTTAGAAAAACTAACCAATTATATAAATCTTTGGAAAACACATTTTATTGTAGTCAATTTAGATGATAAAACCAATACCAAAGGATAGAGAACAATTCAATGATTCTAGAACATATTTATTTTGTTTTTTTGGACCTGAAATTAATTACTATGAATTTTAGAAAATCGGACGAGTCAGAATTCCCAGAAAATTCACGTAAGCAGGGAAATTCACAGAAGAGTAAAATAAGCTGAGGTGGCTAAATCCACACTGACCAACTTGACTGGGCTTACACAGAGTTGGAAGTAAGATTGGAATCGATATAAATACTCAATTGCACTCTTTAGATAAAACCAAAACATACAAGAGAGAAGGGAAAGTTTGTATTATCAACAATGATCTTGTTCCATTCTTGAGCTTCTTGACACACGACGATAAACTGTAATAGAAGGAACCCAGCTAGATCCCCACTCCAGTTATGTGATAAACTCACAGTCTAGAGGGAAGAAAATGCAAAAACCATTGGAGCTAGTTAGGGGGATCCTCACAAGGCCAAAGAGCAAAAAAAGAATGAAAATCATGGAGAAAATTGGTATAATAGTGAACAGGAGTGTAGACTGAACAAAAGATCAAACCCATGAATCACATGCTACTAGAGGGGCTTGACCAACTGTAAAGCTTTAGAGAACCACCACAAACTCATGAATGCCTCTCCCGAGGGTTCCAGTGGTCTGATAATGACAAGGAAGGTCAAACATAGGAATTTTCCCATGGAAGAAAAGGTGGCTCGAGGGCGGGGAGATTGAGTTATCTTCACGTCTCTGTGAACTGAGTAAAAGAGAGACTAGGGTGCATGGAGGCTTACCTTGAAAGGAATTTAATGGAGGTAAATGGAGGTGCTCAAATGATAGAGAGATGACCAACAACAAGCATGGGATCCTCCTCAGTTATATATGAGGAATAAAGTTCAATTATGACATAGGAGTGTTTTAGGGAGTTCATTGGAGGTTTTTGGATGGTTTTATAGGAGGGTGTGATAATGCCTCGAAGTGCACTACAATCACTAAGATATTAATCCTAGAGTTTAACCTTTTTTTACTATCCAATTAAGGCTAGCATAGAAGGGTCGATCCCACAGGACAACATTTTTAAGATGATAGACTCTAATCCTAATTGGTTTCGTTTGAAATTTTATTTATTTTTTGTATTTTTATTTAGGGAACAAGAAAAAGAAATCAGATTTGGGTTTGGTGGTTTATGATAGAATAGGAAATACAATGCAAAAGTAAAGGTTACACTAACAAGGAAGCAAGGTTACACTATCATAAGAAAAAGAGAGATTGTTAGCACAATAAAAATACTGAGAATGGGAAAACTAGAACTTAGAAGAAATGGATAAAATGGTGTTTATGGAATGGTTGAATTCAGATTAAGGGAATATCGGGGCTTTTAGGGGTTTTCACCACCTTAGCCTATGCAAGAATGAACCAAATGTTTAAAACAACAAAACAAACGAAGGTATGTGAATTAAATAAATCCACAAAAGATGAACTCCACATGAACTGATTGCACCTAGTGCTCATGTTTCTTACTTCATCATACAAAAAGAGATAAATCCATGGTCGTTTCAAAATCTCTGTGCGATTTGGTTTTATCGTTCTAAATCCCGATTTCCATGGTCATTTCCTCCAAGATTAACATAAGATCTAATCAAATAATCACTTCAATAGATCATTGATTTCTAAACCAAAAATTCATCTAATAAGAGTCATCTTTAAACTTAGTTCGATTAAAACCATTTCTAAGGGGCTATTCCCCTTTCCTTGATAGAGAAACTACTCGCTCATGATTGTGGAGTAGAGGGAGGCGGAGGAAGAAATTATTCAAGCTATAGTCTAGACTTAGAAAGGAATTTGATCCTTAGGCTAGAGATTGATAAATGGCTGAATACTTAGTCCCTTGCTCCAGAGTTATAGAAGGGGAGAAGAAGAAGAACTAGATCTAGCAAGCAATCAAAAGTAGAAGAAGGTCGGAGAACAATCTAAAAGAAACTTAACTTTGAGAATGAACAAATGATCGTTATTGCTAATCTGAATGCAAAGTACAAGAGAATAATCACTCCAATTAATTCCATACAAAATATGATGCCTTGTGATGGGGAAGTGCCCCTCCTTTTATAGGAGAAGGAGGGGAGTTTACATTTAGGTTTAGGGTGAAAGAGGGGCTGACAAATGCTGATTTGAACTGGGATCAAGCTACCAACCAATCGGTTGGTGAGACGAGCCGACCGGTTGGCATTTGGAAAGAGAGGGAGTCGAGGAAGCTAGTCATCAACCCTAAGTCTGAGTGGTGGTGCCTTTTGACTCACTCAGATGGAGTGGGAAAACTCCCAGTAGGAGTCTCAATCAGGCATTTGGTGTTTGAATAGTGTGCCAATATTTGGATGTTTGAATAAGGTGGCAGCAGCTGAGAGTAGTGTCGGTCAGGCGTCTGGGAAGAATGAGCCGATCGTCAAGACACTTCAACTGAGCATCTGTAGAGTGAGATGCCTGAACTTAACAATCACTCTTACAAGCTTATTAAGTGTTGAGACGAACGTCTGGGATGAATGGGTCGACCATCTGGAATTTGAATTGCTTGGTTGGAACAACCAACGGATCAGCTTGTGACATGAATATGCAAGAATTGAATTGTTTTGATAATAATATTGTTTAAGGAGGTAGATAGCATTTTATTCAATTTTAGTGGATAATAATGTGAAATTCCATGTAACAAGACTTATTTGTTGTGCAAAAAGGATGCTGAAATAGCATGCGTCAAAATACTGCAGAGTTAAGCTTTTACTTGTCCTCAAGAAAATAAAATCTCAAAATAAATCGGATTTATAAAAGCAACATGTTCATCTTGTCTTAATTAGCAATATCACCTATCCTTTTCATGACCAAGCAACGCATCTCCTAGAATCATAAAATACAAAGTTCTATATTTCTTATAATTCTCTTTCAAGCTCATACTTTGTACGAACAATCTTTATCCTACTTATGCTTCAACACTCAATTTTTTTTAGGGTTTAGGGTTTAGGTTTTTTTTACAGGGATGAGGAAAGGTAGGGTGTGGAAGAAGGATCCCTCTATTTTACTTGGGATATGATTCATGGATTTGTGGTCACATTTTTTTTTTTTTACATAAGCCAGGAGGTCATCTATTCATCTCACCCTCCTCGTGTGAGCTAAAAGAACAAAGTACATCTCCTGCTTATAATCTGCAGGTATCAACCCAAGCAAACGCCCCAAAACAACTCAAAGACATCCCACAGCGAAGAAACAAAAACAAACCACTCAGGAAGCGTATCTCATCACAACATAAGGAGTGTCATACTTCTCAAGATGCAGCATACCTCTAATCCTAGGAGGTAACCTTCTCTGATCAGAGATAACAATAGGCTCGTAGAGATGCTCTCCCAACTTAGCAAAAGTTCTAGGAACCGAATTAATGGACCTGTGAACAACAGAACCCATTATTCCTTCCTCATCAATGTAGCACTTGATATCCTCATGCATGGTAGCCAGTCTCCAAGGAATAGGCTTATTGCCCCAGAAGATATTAAAGAGAAGAGAGTTATCCACCTCAATAGTAGTGATCTTTAAATTCTGAGAATCAGCAAACTTGAGACTCACCACAACAGCTTGAATCAAAGCACAGTCGAGGTTTTCAGCCGTGAGCCAGGATCTAGCAATCTGACAGATCTTTGCATGGTGGTTTCTAACAATACTGGCCATCCACCACCTACTGTTGCCAATCGGGTCCTTGTCTTTCCCGACTGTGAGATTAAGCTTAAGGCTATGAATGTCAGGTTTGTGCCATCTAATGAGAGCAACCTCCTTAAGCACATACGAAGGATCGATCACTCCATGTCTATGGAACCTTTGGTGAACCTCCGGGTCAGCAATGGCGCGGAAAGACTTCTTCTTAAACATGAGATTGAGCTGGTCAGTCACCAAACGAATCGCATTCACAGCGGAACTAGCCTTACCTTCAAAACGAGCTTTGCATCTCCACTTCCACAAATGGTACGGGATGAGAACAGCGAGAGAGGCCGCTGTCCACGGGATCACTTCTACAGATTTGCCGTGGGCACAAAGAGCAATCAACTCAGCTCTACAAGTAGGTCTCGTCAAGTCAGTAATCAACTCAAAAAAATCCCAGAATTTAATTGCCATATGACCAAAGAAAATGATATGGTCCGTGTCTTCCATACAAGGCTCGACGCAGCATTCACACTTAGGAGCTAGCTGAACGTGGCAGTCACGGATGCGGACATCAGAAGGGACCGCATTATTCATCACCTTCCAGAGAAAAGCACATTCCTTAGGAGCATCAATGGTCCAAAGCTTGCTATAAACACAACCATTAGAAGCATCCGAAGAAGTGAGGATCTTCTTGATCGATCTGATAGTGAACTTGCCCATACGCTCAGGACTCCAGATGATCTTGTCATCATCATCATTAATTCTTTGCCCAGCACACTTGACCAACTCAAGGCCGTCATCAGTAAGAATCTGCCGGAGAGCAGACCAATCCCACCCCACATTCTCAATCCAAAAGTCACGGACGACGAAAGCATGATTTCTGTCACTATGAAACCTCGCATAATCAACCAATCTAGACTCACACCAAACAGCGTCCCAGAAGGGTATCAAACCTTTTCCAAGAATCCACCTGCACCACGGAATCACATTAGGAAAATTGTCCCACATTTGCTTCCAGTAAGGCGAGGCCGTAGGTCTATACTGAACATGTTGAGGATAATTCACTGCTCTACTAGGGACGCGACCCGCATATTTGGCGTTACAGAATCTGGACCACAACGAATCAACAGAAACAAGCTCCCAACATGCTTTAGCAACAAAGGCATCAGCAGAAATACGGATATTAGGAAGATTCAGGCCACCTTGCTCTATCGGTTTGGCCACCTTGGACCAGCTCACCCATGCTCGCCTATGACAGTTATCTCGGTCCGCCCAAAGGAATTTCTTAAGCATGCAATCAATGCGATCAATCGTTCCACGAGGAATACCAATAGCTGCAGCCGTATAGACAGTAGTAGAAGAAAGAACATTAGAAATCAGTAATCTGCGTCCTGCGAAAGAGAGTAACCTCGATTTCCAAGCAGCGATCTTCTGATGAATCTTTTGAACCAGATAATCAAAGTCATCCAAAGAATATCTTCCAAATTTGATAGGGACACCAAGATATTTGATAACGTCAGTAGTGCAAGAGATATCAAGAGCCGCAGCAATCTCAGAGGAAGTACCGGGGCATCTACTTCCCACGACGCACATGGACTTGCTACGGTTAATCACCTGTGCCGTCGCACCCTCATAGTCCATGAGGATCTGCTTAACCGAGGCCAACGTAGAAGGATTTCCATTGAGGAAAAGCATAACATCATCAGCGTATAACAGGTGCAAAGGAGCCGTACCATGGCCACGGGTGTGAAAATGCTCCAGATGAAACTGGTGGTCCACGCTAAGGAGACGTCTGGAAAGCAACTCTTCATAGATGATGAACAGGAGGGGAGATATGGCATTACCTTGCTTGAGGCCTCGCTTCATAGGAAAGAAACCAGCTGGAAAATCTCCAATCGAGACCGTGGCCCAAGTATCCACGAAGAAACGCATCACAATATGAATGAAATTGTCAGAGAAACCAAAACCGAGCAAAATATTTGTGGTCACATTGACCACAAATATTTTGTGTGCTTTTTTTGGCACCTTTTAGTGGTACGCCCCTATTGCATTTACGAGGGGTATGGAAGAATGCAGGAAGAAGGAGCATGCCACCCCAGACTTAAGGGTTGGTGTGCATATTATTTTCCCCATGTTTTCATAGCATTTTTTTTTCAAGAGTGTTGTTGCATTAGTAAGAAAAATCATGTAATTGCATTATATGAGAAAATTTGATCAATTAATATAATGCTAGAGATAAGAAAGGTTTGTATTTGATTCTCATTGATTCTATAAGGCTTGACATATTTTACAAGAATATTGCTAATTAGGTCATAGGGAACTTGGTATTTTCAAAAAAAATGTGGGAATTTTGAAATAATTTTTGCAAAAAAAGATTTGTCTAAATCATATTTTAACACAAGATACATCAATTTGGCCGACTAGGTAAAGGCCAAGATTTAGAAAACAAAGAACATGCAATTAATATAAAATACATAAGGAAATTGCTTAGAAGGGAAGATAAGGGGGTGGATCACGTACCACCCACCCCCAACCCAGACTTAGAATTTTGTTCATCCTGAGCAAACCCTTAGACCGTGATGGAGGGAAGAAGATCATTGTGGTGGTGGATTCTATGGGTAGGAGGAGTACTAGTTTCCCCAATAAGGGGAGTTGGGATCTAGGTAGGCTTGTTGGGCCCCATACTCCTCATAGGGTGGGCGTCTAGGGGCATAATGGACACAGTCCACATGCCAAGAATCATGTGAATGTTGCATAGAAACTACAACAAGATACAATAATAAGGTAGGTTAAATAGTAGTGAAAGGAAGATAGGGTTCGATTGCCTCCCAACAAATGCCTTGTTTTATGTCAAAGGCCCAACAGGTGAGAAATCAACTTATGTTTCAGGTTGAGGTTCTAGGGGAGTTTGAGGGTCAGTTAAATTGAGGTCTTCCAAGAATGAGCATTTATTGGTATCTGAAGCGACAAGGTCTTAAGTGGTTATGCATCTTTTGAGTCAATGCCCATTTACTTTAAATTCACCTAAAAACTTATCCCAGAGGAGAAAAGTACCATGTGGATAGGCACATTTGATGAGGTAGGGACCATACCATCTTGACTTAGGATTTCCAGGAAAAAGCCTTAACCTAGAGTTATACACTAGAACATGGTCACCTTATCTAATGTCCTTGCATTTGATGTGACTTTCATGCCATAGTTTAGTTTGGTATTTGTAGATTCTCACATTCTCATAAGCACTCATTCTAATTTCATCTAATTCATTAATTTGGAGAAGACATTTTTCTCATGTTGTTGAAAGATCAAAATTCAAGCTTTTGATGGACCAACTGGCCTTGTGTTCTAATTCTATTGACAAATGGCATGATTTGCCATAAATCAGCCTGAAAGGAGTACTGCCTATGGGTGTTTTGTAGGCAGTTCTGTAAGACTATAGTGTGTCATTGATTTTTAAGGCCCAATCTTTTCTACTGCGACCAACAATTTGTTTCTAATATGGACTTGATTTGCCTATTGGATACTTCAACTTTCCCACTCATCTGAGGATGGTAAGGGGTGGTGACTTTGTGGTAGACTATGTATTTTTTTTTAATAAATCCTCAAAGATTTTTTCTAAAAAATGGGATCCCCGTTAGAAATGATGGTGTGTGGGACTCCAAATCTAGGAAAAATAATGTCTTTATAGATTTTTTTAATGGGTTAGCAATCACAAGTTTTAGTGGGTATAGCCTCAACCTACTTTGACACATAATCGAAGACAACTAATATGTATTCATACCCATAAGAAGAAGGAAATGGGCCCATGTAGTTGATTCCCTAGACGTCAAAGATTTCTAATTCCTACCAAGAAGTTAAGGGCATTTGGTCAGGTTTGGACATGTTACCCATCCTTTGACATTGGTCACATGAGAGCACGCATTCATAAGAGTCTTTGAATATGGTGGGCCAAAAGAAC
Source organism: Alisma plantago-aquatica (assembly GCA_963693085.1). Classification (NCBI taxonomy): domain Eukaryota; kingdom Viridiplantae; phylum Streptophyta; class Magnoliopsida; order Alismatales; family Alismataceae; genus Alisma; species Alisma plantago-aquatica. Next base: position 1,505,858,667 of record OY856410.1, on the reverse strand, counting down.
CCACACTGTAGAACTTTCCTAGCCATTTTCTGGGAACTCATGTGCCCACCATAGGGGCCAGAATGACATTGTTCCAGAACGTCATAACTTTCTTCTTGGGAAACACAACAACGATACAGAATATCAACACAAAGTCTAAACAAATAAGGTTTAACCCAATAGTAGTGTTTGACATCATGTAAAAATTTAACTTTAGAATGTCCCTTGTATTCAGGGTGCAGTACACCAGCAACTAAATAATTTATAAAGTCAGCAAACCAAGGAAATTGGGAGTCTACCTTAAGCAGTTGATCATCGGGCAGGGATTCATTTATGGGGGTATCATCAGTTTGTCTATAGATAAGTCAACTTAGGTGGTCAGCCATGATGTTTTCTGACCCCTTTTATCTAAGATTTCTAGATCAAACTCCTACAACAACAAGATCCATCTTATGAGTCTAGGTTTGGCATCTTTCTTAGTCATAAGGTAATGAATGGCTACATGGTCAGTGTAAATAATGACTTTGGAGCCAACCAAGTATGAGTGAAATTTGTCAAAAGCATAGACAATGGCTAGCATTTCTTTTTCGGTGACAATGTAATTTTGCTGAGCTTCATCTAAGGTCTTGGATGCATAGTATATGACATGGTGTTTCTTATCAACTCACTGTCTTAGGATGGAACCTATGACAAAGTCACTAGCATCACACATGATTTCAAAAGGTAGGGCCCAGTCGGTGCATAGATGATTGGATTTGATGAGAGATAATTTTTCAAAAATAGAAAACTATCCATGTAGGCTTTGTCAAAATTAAAGGGAACCTCCTTTTAAAGAAGGTTGGTGATATTGGAGAAGTCGCAGATGAATCGCCAATAGAAACTGGCATGTACCAAAAAGGCTCGAATGTCTTTGACTGAGGTCAGGGGTGGAATCTTGGTGATGACCTCAATTTTATCCTTGTCAAACTTCTATGCCTTGGTTACTTACTCTATGGCCTAGAACAATTTTGTCCTTAACCACGAAGTGACACTTATCCGAATTAAGGACTAAGTGTGACTCAACACATCTATCAAGAATAAGAGATAGGTTTCTAAGGCAAGAGTCAAAACTGTCTCCATAAATGGAGAAGTCATCCATGAAAACCTCCACAATGGTTTCTGTTAATCCTACAAAGATGGCTGACATACACCGTTGGAAGCTGGCTGGTGCATTGCATAAACCGAAGGGCATTCATCTAAATGCATAAGTGCCAAAAGGACATATGAAAGTTGTTTTCTCTTGATCTTCAGGATGGATAGGAATCTGATAAAATCCTAAGTAGCCATCTAGATAACAAAAATATTGTTGATGGGCTAAGTGCTCAAGAACTTGGTCTAGGAATGGAAGTGGGAAGTGGTCTTTCCTAGTTTCCTTGTTGATCTTCCTATAGTCAATACACATTCTCCATCCTGTAATGGTGCAAGTTGGAATGAGTTCATTTTTATCATTTCTAATGATAGTGGTCCCCCCCTTTTTGGGAACAACTTGAACAGGACTCACCCATAGGGAGTCAGAGATGGGGTAGATGATTCATGTAATCAAAAGTTTGATCACCTCTAGACAAACAACTTCCTTCATGTTTGGATTGAGTTTTCATTGCAGATATTAGGAGGGTTTGTTGTCTTCTATCATTGGGATTTTGTGAATGCAAATGGATTGATCTATCTCGACTAAATCTGTCATTTTATACCCTAAGGTAGTTTTCCTTTTTCTAAGCTCCACCATAAGTTTATTTTCTTGTTCAAGGGTAAGGTCAGAATTTATGATGACGGGGCACAATTGTTTCTCATCAAGGAAGACATAATTCAAACCTATGGGAAGATTTCTCATTTCTGGGGCCTTAGGTGGTTCAGGTTTTTCTTCTATGATGGAGATTATTTTAAGGTCCTCAATTTTAGCATTAGGAATTTCCTCAGAATCATGTAAATGAGCCCTACATTGGTCTAATTATTCATTATCAATGTCACATTTAGGAGGGGCAGTGAGGGACATGTATAGGGGATCATCAACTAACTCCCATTCTTGTCTTAGTTGGGATAGTTTATCAACACCGTCAAGGAGATAGACCTCTTCTTGGAAACTAGGGCCTTTCATGCTTTCAAACACCCTAAACTCTATGGTTTGTTTCCCTAATCTTAACAGAATGGTTCCAACCTAAACATCAATCAAGGCCCATATGGTGTCTAGGAAGGGACAACCAAAAATGAGTGGGTAACACAAATCTTCCTTTATGTCCATGATTACAAAGTCACATGGGACATATGCATCTTTCCCAACCTTAACTAGAATGTATTCTATGATTCCTATGGGCTTGGTCATGGATGAGTATGCTAATTGAATGGTCATGGCTATGGGTAACATGTCAGTGAATCCTAATCTTTTGCAAAGACTATAAAGCATGATGGATATAATGGCTCCTAAGTCAGCTAGGCCCTTTCTACAAGCAGTATCACCTAAGTAACACCCTATTCCGAAAGAACCAGGGTCCTTCTATTTTTAGGCATTTTACTTTGGATGATGTCTGAAGTGGTCCTAGCAAGTTTGACAGTCTCATATTCTTCTGTAGCATACTTCCTAATCAAGAGGGACTTCATGTATTTGGACCAAGTGGGCATATCTGCTAAAGTATCAAGGAAGGGAATATCAACATGTAATTTCTTCATAGCATCCCTAAACTTTGGGAAATGAGTGTCGATCCTTGTTTGTTTGAGGCGGGCTTGGTAGGGAGGTTGAGGTTTGTAGATGGGCTCTTTAGCTTCTACCGATGGGGGTTCAGGGATGGTTGGTTCAGGAGGAGTTTCAGGTTCGACAACTACCATGGCTTCATCCTCAAAGTCTAAAGGTATGGCTGAAGGTTTTTCTGGAGGAGGAGGGGAATGTACCTTTCCTGAATGAGTAGAGACAACCTTGAGTTGTTCGGGATGTTTGGGATTGTTTTCAGGCTGCCCAGCAAAATTGCCGATAGGGGGTTTCTGTTGGGCAAACATGTGAGCTAACTGGGCGTCAGTTTCCTTTTCATGATCTTATTGGGCAAGAATGATTTTCTCCAAAGTGGCTATCCTTTCATCGATTGAGGGATGGGGAGTGGGAACATTTAGTGGTGGTTGAGGAGGTGGTTGATTAAGATTTTGAGGAGGAAGGTTCAAGTTTGGAAATTGTTGTCCTTGGTAGGGAGGTTGGTTTTGGTGGTTGCCTCGATGGTTCCCTTGGTTCCCAAAATTTCTTTGATTGTTGTATGGGAAACCAGGTGGTGGCCGATTATTGTTTTGAGGATAGGGAGATCTTTGTTGGGATGGAAGTTGGCTCGAATTTTCAGCACCAAAAGGGTTCCCATATTGGAATCCAGGATGGTTTTTAGTTTGATTGGGGTTGTTATAACCCTGGCCTGGTATGGTGTGAATAGAGTTGAGGTTCTCCAATTGTTGTCCTATTTCTGGCTGCATGGGGGTGTTGTATAGATATTGACAATGTAAGATGATGTGATCATATCCTTGGCAGATGCCACAAAGAGATCTACAACTTTTGTTTGTTGGGGTAGCTCTTTATAGGTGCCTAGGGATGACTCTAAGCAATCTTGTTTTGGTGCAATTAATTTAAGGCTTTCTGCTATGCTTTGGATGTCAGAATTAAATTCAGCTTTAGCCACCATGATGACGTCACTAGCCCCCATCTAGATTTTGTTTCAGAAGCACGTTTAACAACCTCCCACGCACTAGTTAGGCTTTGGTGCATGAAATTTCTTCCAGATGAGGAATTGATAAAAAATTTGGTGTCATTGTCAACACCACCATAAAAAAAATTCTATGATTTGGGCTTGAGAAATGTCATGATGAGGGTATTTTTGAAGCAAGTCTTTGAACCTTTCCCAAGCTTCTCCTAGGGTTTCTCCTGGGGACATAGAAAAATAAGTGATTTGTCCCCTAATTTCATAAGTGATTGAAGGAGGGTAAAAATTTTCAAGGAATTTATTTTGTAGGACCTCCTAAGTTGTAACATATTCTTCTCTCTCCATGGTTTTGTACCAGCCACTAGCTTGACCAGTGAGAGAATATTTTAACAATGTAAGGTGGATTGCATCTTCATAGATTCCTGGGAGTTTGTTCAAGGAACAAAGGTCAATGAACCTTTAAAGATGATCTTGGAAACTTTCCCCATTGCTTCCAGAGAATGGGTTTGCTTGAGTCATGGTGATCCATTGGGTTCAGATTTCAAATTGTGGGGAAAGGATGTCAGGAGGCACAATTGGATGTTGTGCATAGGTGGTCTTGGGAATAGAAAAATCTTCAATTGTTTTTGCCTTTTGGCTTCCCTCCTACCGGCCTCTAACGTTTCTTATTCAGCCATGTAGGCTACTCAAAAAGTGGCTTCTCTAGCCACTTGATTGGCTAAGATGTCCTCTCTTTGAGCTGCAAGAGTCTGGTTGATCCTACAAGCGACTTCCTCTTCGTCCATCCTAATTCGATTTTAACGATTAAGATGGTGGAAGGTTGTATCTATCTCAGGATCGAAGTTAAATGGTATAAATTCAACGTTCGAGCATTGTATGCACATATAAGAAGTTAATCGTGTGCATAAAAATCAGATTGTTAGAATGGAAACTCGGTAGAAAGAGGATTAACACTTTTGAAATTGTACTCAGAAGACATAAAAAATGAAAAAAAAATTCAAAAAATTTTAGGGTTCGAGAAACTATCTGTTGTCCCCGGCAATGACGCCAAATTGATAATGTGTCAAAGTGCACTACAATCACTAAGATATTAATCCTAGAGTTTAACCTTTTTTTACTGTCCAATTAAGGCTCGTATAGAAGGGTCGATCCCATAGGACAACATTTTAAAGATGGTAGACTCTAATCCCAATTGGTTTCATTTGAACTTTTATTTATTTTTGGTATTTTTATTTAGGGAACAAGAAAAAGAAATTAGATTTGGGTTTGGTGGTTTATGCTAGAACATGAAATACAATGCAAAAGTAAAGGTTACACAAACAAGGAAGCAAGGTTACACTATCACAACAAAAAGAGAGATTGTTAGCACAATAAAAACATTGAGAATGGGAAAACTAGAACTTAAAAGAAATGGATCAAATGATTTTTATGGAATGGTTGAATTCATATTAAGGGAATATCAAGGCTTTATAGGGATTTTCACCACCTCAGCCTAGGTATGAATGAACCAAATGTTTAAAACAACAAAATAGACGAAGGTATGTGAATTAAATAAATCCATAAAAGATGAACTCCACATGAGCCCATTGGTCATGGTGGTCATGTTTCGTAGTTCATAATCCAAAAAGAGATAAATACATGGTTGTTTCAAAATCTCTATGTGATTTGGTTTTATCATTCTAAATCTTGATTTCCATGGTCATTTCAGTCGGGATTAACATAAGATCTAATCGAGTAACCACTTTGATAGATCATCGATTTCTAAACCAAAAATCCATTTAATAATAGTCATCTTTAAAACTTAGTTTGATTCAAACCATGGCTAAGGGGCTATTTCCCTTTCCTCGACAAAGAAACTACTCACTCATGACTGTGGAGTAGAGGGAGGAAGAAAGTATTGTAGCCATAGTATAGACTTAGAAAGGAATTCAATCCTTAGGCTAGAGATTGTTAAATGGATGAATCCTTAGTCTCTTGCTCCAGAATTATTGAAGGGGGAGAAGAATAAGAACTAGATCTAATAAGCAATTGAAAGTAGTGGAAGGCCGGAGGACAATCTAAAAGAAAATTAACTTTGAGAACGAACAAATGATCATTACTGCTAATCCAAATGCAAAGTACAAGAGAATAATCACTTTGAATAATTCCATACAAAAGATGATGCCTTGTGATGGGGAAGTGCCCCTACTTTTATAGGAGAAGGAGGGGGGTTTACATTTAGGTTTAGGGTGATAGAGGGGCTGGTGGTTGTTGATTTGAATTAGGCTCGAGCTGCCAATCGATCGGTTGGTGAGGCGAGCTGATCGGTTGGCATCTGGAAAGAGCGAGAGTCGAGGAAGCTAGTCAACAAACCTAAGTCTGAGCGGCAGCGCCTTTTGACTCACTCGGCTGGAGTGGGAAAACTCTCAGTTGGAGTCCCAACTGTGCATTTGGCATTTGAATAGTGTGCTAATATTTGTATGTTTGAATAAGGTGGCAACATCTAAGGATAGCTTCAGTCGGGGGTCTGGGAAGAGTGAGACGGTCATTGAGACGCTTCAACCGAGCATCTATCGAGTGAGATGCTCGGATTTGACAATCAATCTTGTAAGCTCAATGAGTGTCGAGACGAATGTCTAGGATGAATGGGTCAATCGTCTGGAATCTAAATTGCTCAGTTGGAACTACCAACTGATCGGCTCGTGACATGAATCTGCAAAAATTGAACAGTTTTGATGAGAATATAGCTTAAGGAGGAAGATAGTATTTTGTTCAGTTTTAGTGGATAATAATGGGAAATTCCATGTAACAAGACTTAATTGTTATGCAAAAAGGATGTTGAAATAGCATGTGTTAGGGTGTTACACTGAGAAGGGGGTTGCAAGATCATGGCGGTGAGGAAGGAGGATGGAGAATTGGGTGTTTCTTTTATAAGGCACGAGAGGGATTTTCCTTGGGCTATGTGTGTGTGGAAGGAAGAGAGGAAAACTTGATGAGAAGTAAAATAGGGAAGGAAAAATTCACAAAGGAAAGGTCAGCTTTCCTATTCTATGTAGGCCACCCGACTTTCCTAAACAGTCGGGGGTTGAAGAAGGGTTCTAAACCAACGATCGACAATTTGATGACTGACTTTAAAGCCATATATGGAAAGGAGGCGGGTCATACAACATTAACAAGATAGTTGCATAAAATCTGAGTGATAAATAAAATTAGAAACTTAGCAAAATCGACACAATATTAAACATACTATGGTATTTTAATATTTTTCATTTCCTAATTCATTTGAGGACTCCAACAATATTCAATTTATACCAAATTTTGCACCTAGGCTTATTTTGACACGAGATTTCAATTTCACCATCACTTTTCCTTTTTGGGACTATTTACTATCTTATTCAAATATTTTGTACTTTAAGTTATATTCTCTCTCATAAACTAAACTAGGATAGATAAGATTGTCCAATTAATGTGGAAATTCACACATGGACTAATTTTTGTATGTGGATCTTGCGTTTGGGGTGTGTTTCCATTTTTGAATATTTTTAGTAATTTATTTAACACTTTTGGCTTTTCTCATATTACCTTCTCTAAATAAAATTATGATAAGTATTATTGTTTAAATAATATGAAATTTGGCACCCAAGCCAATTCAGACCAAGGAACAAGTTTTTACCATTATATTTCATTTTTGAGATATCCTTTTGTGGGTTATACCACCATTAGGATTTTTGGTTCATTACCATTATATTTATCAAAATATTATACCTTTATTATAAACATTCACTTATCTGTGTTCTATTATCTTCAATTCATTTTCAAAAAAAAATCCTCATATTGTTATGCATGGAATTCCATATTTTACTCTCTTAGCATATTTAGTCCAGTAATTCAATATTTATTTAAATAATATAATATTATTAATGTTTATGGACATGTAACCAATTGTTACTCCAAAACGTATTATATATTTTTATCTTTCCATTATGTGAAATATATGTAACATATTTCATGAATTTATTTACATGTTCACTCATAATTAAGTTATTGTGTAAATGCATTTAAGTTATCCTTGTTTGGTCGAATCTGAGAAACCAATCTCACAAGCTTTATAATCATGGAATAGGGTAAGATTCTAGGTTTTGTTTTGTTACATGTATAGTGAGTAGGTAGCATAGATGTAGTATCATTGGATGGGGAGAGGGTAGGAGGGAGTGACGTAACATTTTGTTTACGCTTGTTAGGTGAATAAGAATGCGAGTGATGGGGACTAGAGGTGTTGGTGTGGCTCGATCCGTGTATCCTCTAGGCATTGGAGAACATAGAAGGGGTTGTGTGTAAGTAGGGAGGTCGAAGTGTCACAGATGTTTTGATTTGTTATTAGAGGGAAGAAATCTTTTTGTTTGCATCAAGTTTGAGATTGTAATGATATGATGAATTTTGGTTGGAAGGTGTAATCTTAGAACTGTGAGTTATATCCAAATGGATGGTAATCTTGTTAGTAGGTGGTCGAGGACTGAGGTTTGGGCATGTGTATAAGAAGTGAATTGAATTGTTACATGCAAAGCAAAAATTTACGAATGTCCTACACAGTTACATCTCTTTCTTCTTAGAATTTTTTGAGGTGGTTTGATTTTCTTAGCAACCAAATTCCATCTGGAAGATGGGGTGGGAGCCAAAGAAAACACCATGGATAGTGAAAAGGAGGATTAAGGAAGTTGTAAAGATGATTGGTGTAGGAATCATGATAATAGTCTGGTGATTTCTCGAGTGATGGTGATCACTTATGAACAAATTTGTAAACAATGGAATCTTGATGATTTTGATTATTGTTGCCCGGTTGTGAATGCTGAAGGGATATTAAAAATCAAAGTATAGGGTTCATAGTACCTTTGGGCATCTGAGCGGTGAATCCTTTTGGTTCTTTTGGCTATACTATAAGTATTGGAAGAAGTTGAATCTTCAAGGGGAGTTGTGGAGTATGTAGTGGTATCTGAGTCAACCTGTATAGGGTTGATATCAATTTTGGTGGAGGTTGGTGGAATTCTAGGACAAATAGATGATCATCTGAAGTATCAGACTAAAGTATTTCTTCTTACTAGAGTCCAAATAGTAGTCTAGTAGTTTCAATGGAGTCTCCAGGTTCTCATTGGATACCCCTAGATGGATGGTGTTCTAAGTTATAGAACATAGATGTATGATCCATCCATGGAGTAAACCTACTTTATCTACCATCTTAGTCCATATGACATTAGATGAAAGCCCTTTTTGTTGATCATCTATGAAAATCACTCTTATTTTCATTTTCTCATCAGTGATATCGAACAATATTGGTGCCAATCCACATGGTGGTATCTCCAAACGCTAGGAAGCAATACCTCTATGTAAGTATAGTTATCTAGTGTGATGTTGAGTGTCATAGATGGGGGTTCCATTGAGTGTTTCTTTAAGGATGTTGGAGGTGTGGGTGTTGGATATATGTGTATTGATCTTTATATCATTGTTATTCTTATCTCACCAAGGGTGAGTGGTAAGTATGATGTGGTGGTAAGGGGTATGTCAGTAAGCCATGAGTGATAGGTGTTGAGAGATTAGGCCACCCATGTGCATCTTAGATTGTAGTGGTCTGAACTATGAGGTTAGAGGGGTGGAATTTCAACTATGCAAGATGTCGTTGATGAGTGAATAGGTGTGTGTGCATCTTCATATGGTGTGAGAGGATGAGCCAACTAGGGTGTTGTACTATGATTTGTTGGTAGTAGCTCCATTTTAAGTATGTGTGGTTGGAGATGTAGGTATGATTGATGGTGTTTCCTGAGAGGGACAATGCAATTGAATATTGTAACATTCTCAAATTTCAGGACTTTTGTATCTAGTTCAATAATATGGCGTGAGAAGCAAAGTATAATATTGGAGGATATAGGATGATCTTTGTTGAGGTAAGTAATGCCTAGACCTATTTTAAGTTTTAAATTTAAGTAAATAGTGTAATGATAAGCAAATATATTAATAGTCTTTAGTTGAGATACTATGACGATATAGTATTTATTTGGAATTAAAGACTATAATACTTCTTATGGACCATTTGGACGGCCAAGGAATCAACCATGGGGCTTAGGATCAATTGAATCCCAAATGGACTATTTGAGAGGAAAATAGGTCCATGAGATATAGTTTAAAAATTAGTAATTTGTGCATGATGATGATACCAATAACCATGTGAGTTGATTTGTAAACAAATTATGAGATATTTAGCAAGATTATAGAAAACTTAAAAGTAAATAATGACCTAGATAATTAAAAGAGTAATGATCTAACCCTTACTTAAATACCAAGTTTTAGATAACAAATAAACCTAATTTGATCTAATACTTGGTCCAATGTGAGATAATGGTTAAATATGTTAAATCCAAGTTTTGAGAAAATTATATGTTATTTCTGACCTAGGTGATTAAACTAGGGAAATACATAGAAAGGAAGCGATGTTTATTGTATCCCTCTTGATCCCAAACATTGCCAAATCAAAGATAAGGATAACGTGGAAATAACCTAAACTTTAATATTAAATGGATAATAGTAGAGAAATATAGGATTTTCAGATGTTTGTGGTAAATCAAATAACATTTGTTGATGGTTTTGATTATTAAATAAGGTAACATTGTCACACCAAGATTTATATAATTTGGAGCCTTGGGGGATTGACACACGATATGGGTTTTAATCCCAGGCATGATCCAGAGATGAAATGACCCCCAACATGTCTTCAACCTCATGACCTATGACCCACAAGATCTGGATATTGATAGTGCCCTAGACCCCCCTTGTATTTTATCCTCAGACCACCATTTGCCCCGATATTAGTCCCATTGGCTTTGGAAGGGATAGACAGATTAGTCTAACGACCCTTATCTTTGTCATTATCCTCCCTGATGGTGATAATGCCCAAACCACCGTATGAACTAGGAACCTAGGGTGAGTTTTTGTTGCATATACCCTCATTCCCTTACCTATATAAGGACGCAGTGAGAACTGTTGTCACTCCATGATGGAAAAACACCATCAATTTTCTTGTGGATTTGCATGTAAACCTTTGATGTACTCCCTCACCATGTTCACTACTGCTGATTTCAACACAGTAGTGTGAAGAACCTCCAACGGATTTATTTGGCTCTAGATCCTCTTCAGGCAACTGTGAGGGGATCTCAACCCTCAACATTGCTCAAGGAAGCCTAGAATGGGTTCCCTATGTTTTGACCTTATTTCCTTGGGACATCTCTTTGGAACCCATACCCTAAACCATCGCGGTACATCACATGTGTCGAGAAGGATTCTTGGGATCCTCGACAACCTGCTTCAACCCAATTTGCATTGAAAATTAAGGAAACTTTCCATCTCCTAGTATCCAATTCCTTCTCTATAACCAGACCCTCGCACTAGCCCTCCCACCTTCTCTAGATGACCTTTTCTACTATTGAGTTTAGTTGAGCTTTTTGGACTTAGTAGTGGTCATGGCCGTGCCAATTTGAGATAGCAACTCGTAGTCAACTTTTGGTTTGACTCCATTGCATGTTGCGTCGGGCTCGAGCAATGGCGGAGAAGGGAAGGGGTGAATCATTATGCAAAATTTACCAGATAACCTCAAATTGTGTGACACATAATGTCACATTATATTGGTAGCAAGGTATTTTTCCCTTCAATTAAAGCATAATCTGCATGGTGTAGGGTGGTGATGTGGTGTAAGCCCATTAGCTAGGACTCTGATTAGGATAAGATCAAATTAGCTAAGGTTCCACCATATTATTGGCCCAAGTATGATTTATTTGCAATCATTATAGAAAATAAATGATATCTCATGTAATAGTGAAATTGTATATCAAGTTTCTAAAAATCATATGTAGAGCCTAAATAAAATGGTTTCCATGCCTATTTGCTTATATTTCATAAAGAATGGTAATTACATGGATATAAGGTAATTAAACATGTAAAACCTAGTTTTGGTGAATAGGATGTGTAATACATCAAATAGATTCATATTGTATTATAAATTGATAGTGATAAATAATAATGAAATCCTATGTTTGAAGTAAAATTGAGATGATGATGATGATGTATATTTAGGGTTTCTAAATCATAAATCTAACACATGGGCCCACCTCCTAAGGCTCTAGTAAAGTTTCAGGAATGACAAATGCTCTGTAGACCACCACTAGCCTTAAGTGTGTGATTTGTACTCACTCACACATAAGTCTAGATCAACTTCTTAACTGGTAACCTATCCCCATGCCTACTTTGGGACAAGCACGCCTAACCACATAATTCTAGGTGATGGGCTCCCTAAAAAGAAGGTGCACCTTGGTGATATGGGTAGTTCAATCATTCCTTTTAACATAATTTTATTCAAGGCTTCAAATCTTGGGATGTTATAATCTCCCTCACTTAGACTCTTGAGTCATTGTCAAGGGTCAAATTATATGGCCTCATAATCACTTGCACATTTCAATGCAGACCAAAATTGGTCATGTACGCCCAAGTCCCATTCACGGCTACCAGTGCAAGGGTGGATCCATCTAATTGGATAACCACTTTCAACATGCATGGATACTATCAATGCAAGGATGGCTCCATCAACTTGGATAGCCCTTTCCAACATGCATGAATCATACGAGATTGGAATGCACATGCCCACGTGGGCCCCACCTACTAGAGGGGACTAGGATCGATTAGGATCTGATACCATTTGTAACACCTAGACCCACCACCTAAGGCTTTAGTAAAGTTTTTAGAATGGTGACAGGCCCCACATACCACCACTAGCCTTAACTGTGCGCTTTGTGCTCACTCACATGCAAGCCAAATCAACTTCTTGACTAGGCATCCATTGTAATACTACCTTGGGTTGAGCATGATTAACCATAGAGTTCTTAGTGATGGGATCCCTAAAAAGAAGATGCACTTTGGTGATATGGTGATAAACTAATATCACATGTCCAAAAAGGAGTGGGTCTAAACTTTTCAAACTTTATATTGTAACCCTATACTTAGGCTCCTGCAATAATAATACCTGGATCGATGTAGTTAATCGAGCTTGAACCACATGGATGAGAGTGGTTGGTGCTAAGAATTTATAGTCTTGGCTTACCAAAAAGGGTAAGATTATGTTCCTTATGAAACAATGGCACATAACAAGACAAAATAACAAAAAGGAAAGTAAAACAAAAGACTAAAGAAAATCAAGCAAGGATAGTTCAATGAGTTAAGACAAGGTGGATGCAAAACTTGAATTGGGTTTCACAATCTAAGATCTCCCACCAACATGCAACACATACAACCATTTTACACCCTTAAAAAGTTTATAAGAAATCATAATAGGTGTATATTCCCCCATCTCTTGAGCTTAGGATAGATCTAGATTAGAAAGTTGTCTCTTTCAAGATGGCAAACAAACAATCAAAGTAAAACCATATGATCATTAAATTAAACATTCCAATATTCTCATGCATTCATGCAACTCCATAACACTTAAATATAGGTTAACATTACTCTCTCAAGGCATTAACAATCAAACAACACAAGATGGTATCTAATCATGCAACTGAAGCATTAAGAATAAGAGTATGGAGATAAACATTGCTAAGAGCATATATTCAATAGAAGTAAGCATTTACATGTTGCGAGAACCTTAGTGGCTATTCCCAACCCAATAAAGATGATTAGCCACTCATGGTGGTGATTGGCATGGTGGAATTACATGGATGACGAGACATGGAGATGTGGATGGAAGAAGGTGAATAGATTTAGAGAGGAAGGTGAAGAATACACCAACAATAACCCAAATGAATCAAGGTTGATAGAGACCTCCTGTTCTCTAAATCCAGCAACGATAGTGAAGATGGTTGGATTAGTTTCCTCCCTCTTTCAAAGTAGAAGTTAGAAATTGTTCAATGAGGATGGAGGGGTGCCAAATTTTGAAATCTTATCCTTAGTATGAAGCAAACCGATGGAAGGAAACAAAGGTCGATGGGTAGCTAGCTTAGTGGAAACACTTTGTCCTCTCCTCCCACGATGCAACCTGGTTACAGTAGCAGGGGGTTTTCTAATGATAGCCCATGGTTTGAGGCTTGAGGTGCTCACTGGTGTACTTTACTTATGCCTCTAGCTTCCTGAGCACATGTCTTAAGGTGCTTGCTTAACTAACTTGGGAGATTGATGTGCCCATTGCTGTCATGTAGGCAATTGGGCAGGCAAACCATTGGTAGATGGACTTGGTCGCTTGGCCTTTAGTAGGCATTGTAGGCACGCCATTGGAAGGTGAGGTCAGTAGTTCAAGCATCATAAGGCTGCCATGTGAGCTTTGAGTTATGACCAACAAATATCTAGTCTCTTGTCTTCCAATGATGTAGAGCAGCCAACATCCAATGGTTGATCTTCCGATGAACTTTCTGGAATGAGGGGTGGGCATATTGGTTGTTGAAACTGATGTTGTGTCGGCTTGGTAGGCTTCTGAGTTGACGATTCAGATGGCATATTGTGAGTAGTTAAGTAGCAACGATCGGTCTTATAAACTGATGTGAATCCTATCCATATGTTGGAACCATTTTTTGATGGATATACTGCATGGAAATGAGTAGTCAGTCTTAAATAAAGATATGAATGGTAAACATGAACAAAATGTGAGAAAGTTAAAGCAGAATGATACTATAGAAGGAAATAAAGGGTAAAATTAGGCATGAAATATCTAAAAAATTGGATGTTATCAACTCCCCCAAACTTAGAATCTATATCGTTCTCAAGCTAATAAATAGAATCAAGGCATCAAGAAAGTGCTAAGGGCTTTATTTTTTAGTGCTTTCCAACTATTGACCATGTTCTTACACCATCCTTAGGTCAAGACTTCTACGTGGTGGCTCGGTTTACTTACTGTACCCCCAAGTTTCATTCTCTTAGATCCAGAGCTGCATGACCTCTTATCTGGGGCATCCTCTTCTTAGGAGGAGTTTCTGCTTCATGATTTGCACCCAGCCTCATTTCTAAGCCATACTTGTGTAAGAAACCATCAGAGGTAGCATTCACAACATTTTTTTTATTTTTTAGGTGGTGTCAGCTACTGGTGTAGAGGCGTGCCAAAGTTGCTTATGTTTCCTATCTTTCTAGGGTTCACTCAACCATTAATACTGTTGTAAAAATAGTGTTTCTCAACTATTAATCTTGATGTTGTTTTAGGTGGTTATGTGAAATTGTCATCAAAAGACAAGTGGGGTTCTGTATAGCTTCTAGGTTCTACTACCGAGCACGACATATATGCATTCTTGAGTGTAGCTATTCTCCAATAGAGTAGAGACTTTTGGCATTTTTCCAGGCATAAATCTTATGTTTTTATTCATGCTCGACTTTTATTCTTGCTCACAAGTCTTTGGGGGGGGGGTAGGATAACTGTAGTATATGGGTTGCCAAGCCTCCTTTGATCCCATATGTGGGGATTGAGCACTAGAAGGGCTAGACATTTCCTTTGTTGCAAGTGTTTGCACTTTTCAACCTATATTGAAGGCTAGGTGATCGATCGAGAGTGCACAATATGGGTCCTCCTTATTTTAGAGGGGTTCTCCTCGAATAGTAGCATTCTTTTACTGCATGTAGTATCTAGAGATAAGAATGACGTAAAGACGTGGTCTAGTAGATTCATCAATATTTTTATTAGGTGAATTAATAACACAAAACTTTAGGATTAAAATGATTAAGCTAAGAACTAGCTTGAATACATGAAGGTCTAAGATGTTGTGATGAAAAAATCTAGGAAAATTGGACTCAAAACTTGCCTATATATCTAAATTGTATCTTCGTTACGACAGTAAGATATGTACAATTTCAAAATTCTCAAAATTTCCAAAATGTAGGCAAGAAGTGTAGGAAAAACTACAATAGGAAATTACAAAATTAAAGATATTGAGCATGTAGACATACCTGGCTTACTTGTTTGCACCCCCAAAACTTATCATGCACCCTATCCTCAGGGTGCCAACAATTGAGGTTGAGTGAGAACATGTGAGTGAAGGCCTTAACTTGGAAAAGGCCATTCTAAGGTTAGGAGCTCCAATGTTGAAGTCCCTTGTAGGTGGTGGTAGTAGTCTTCTTCTTGGCAACACTCCACCTTCTTATCAGACGTTTGTATCATTTGAATCTAGAATAGTACATAAAAACCACAATTATTGGAACTAAGTGCTTATTGCAGACTCCTATGATAGGACTATGGTTTTTCAAATTTAATATCTTCATCCTCAAGGCCTCTGGCCTTCATATTGATAAGCATGACAATATGTGTAGTGATACACATTGTAGTGCACACCATTTCACTAAGATGACTATCCTAGAGTTTAACCTTTTTTACTTTCCAATCAAGGTTAGTATAGAAGACTCGATCCCACATGACAACATTTTTAAGAATGTTTTCTCTATGCCCAATTGATTTTCAAACTTTATTTCTTTTTGGAGTTTTGAATATTTGAACAAGAAGATAAATTATGAGTTAGGAGAATGACTACACTAGTACAAGAAATTAAAATGCAATTGAATTAAATGATTACACTAAAGCAAGAAATTAAATGAACATGCTAGGACAAGAAAGAAGAAAGATTGTTAGAAAAGAAAGATTATCTACAAACAAGAAAATAAAGTGCAAAAATTGAAAGGAGGCGATTGTAAACAAGCCTTAAAAGAAATGATTGAATCAGATGGGGAAAGCATCGAGCCTTAGGGGATTCACCACCTTAGCCAAAGTGAAAACAAGACTGGAGGAATACACGATAAGTAAGATAGAAGCAGGTATGCGGATCATTCATAAATAAAATGTAAGAGATGAAATCCATGTGAACCCATTGGTCCTAGCATTCACATATCCTAATACTTCATCCTAAAGAGGATTTTTCCACAGTCACATCTAAATCCCCATGTAATGGTTTAGGCATTCTAAATCTTGGTTTCTACGATCACATCCACTGAGATTAACTCACGACAAAAATGATTAATTACTTTGTTTACGTCGACAAATTTTAAACCAAAAACCATCCATCTAAATAGTCATATAAAACTTGATCTGATTGAGACATGTCTAAGGGGTTACTCCCCTAGCCTCGTTAAAGGAACTACTCACTAGCCATGGTGAGGAATGGAGAAACAAGGGAAATAAGGTAGAAAATCATAGACCAAAAGGACACAATCTCTGAGGAGGACTATCAAATGGCTTGCTCTCTTAATTCCCCGCTCCAAGAGAAAGAACTAGAGCAGAATGAGAAATAAAGTAAGATCTAGAACAAAGAACAAAGATTTATTGCAGAATGAAGATTACACTGTGAATTGGAAGTACATAAGATAATTTAAAGATGCAATTACAAAAACCCAGGATCCTTTTCTCAGTGGAGTCCCCCCTCATTTTATAGGGGAAGGAGGGGTGGAAAACCTAAAAGGGGGAAGAAAGAAATGGGAGAGGCGACTGCTGATTTTAGCTACTCGCAAGCTACAAAACGGCCGTTTGGGGTATATGAGATGGTCGTCTGGTAGTGACGTGACATGTTTGTGGAGGTAGTGGATTGAAAGTTCAAAACCCTACTTGGGAGGGTGGCAGAGCCCCTTTTACTAGAATAGTTGGCCTCAAAGAAATGTCTGAGATGAACGTCTGGGTGCAAGATGCCTGGTTGTCACCGCCTTGTGCGTGACCAAAGGGTTGAAACCCTAATTGAGTGGTAGATGTTGTGCAAATTAAATTGGTCTTAGGTCAGATTGACATGGCCATTTGGGATGCATGAGAAGAGCATCTAGATCAAATGAGACGGGTGCCTGGTGAGTGAAGTGCTTCAATTGATTCATTGAGCTGAGGATCTAACTCAGCTGCCTAGCTCTGGGTTTTGAATTTATTGTAGTCGAACCAGCCATTTGGGTGCTGCGAGATGGTCGCCACATCGGATCAGTTAGGTCAAAACTTGTTTGAATTAAAAACCTATAAAAAGGTGAAGGATAGGATCAATATTTGCACAAATAATTGCAAACTAGGAAAATTGTAATTTGACCTAGAAATTATTAAAAAAATAGATTAATTCTAATAAAAAGGACAATGAAATTATGCAAAAATATAGATGAATATACATTCATAAAAATACCCCACATATTGAATGTTTGCTTATCCTCAAGCAAATAAAATCACAAATAAAATCCAATTTATACTCACATCATGTCATTCATCACCCTTGTAACATCACTTTATTGCTTACCTTCATTTTTTGGCTAAGCATCCCTATCTCCTAGAACCACATAGGACAAAGTTCTATATTTGTATCTTATTTCTAAATCAAGATTTTATTAAAAAAAATAGGCTTCATCTTACTTACTCTTTGACACTCTTATTATTATTATTATTATTATTATTTCTTTTTGTAAGTTGTTGCACAAGAACATGATGAATGGGAGGGTGCAGAAGAAAAAGATCCCTCCTCTATTCAAATCATGATATATTTTAATTAATGGAGTTGTGGATACATTGGTCACATTTTTTTCATGTGCTCTTTGGCATCTTTTGATGGTACTCCCCTTTGAGGGGTATGGAATTTTGTATGGGAAACATGACACCTGGACTTGATTTTTGTCCAGAGGTGATTCTTTTCTTCTCTTTTTTAGAAGGAAAGTAAGGGGGAAAATAAAGGTGTTCTTGTGCTTATAACTTCATATATATATATATATATATATATATATATATATATATATATATATATATATATATATATATATATATATATATATATATATATATATATATATATATATATATATATATATATATATATATATATATATATATTTATATTTATATATTTATATATTTATATATTTATATATTTATATATATATATATATTTATTTATATATTTATATATATATATATATATTTATATATTTATATATTTATATATATTTTTGTAAACTATATATATATAACAAAGAGTGTAGGGTATTCCTATAAATCACATCATACAAGTTTTTATAACAAGAAAATCCATTGTTTAAAAATAGAAAAAATTGTGCTTGGATCTGATTGATCCCATACAACTTGCCAATCTTTTCCAAGGAGTGATGTCATTTTGGGGTCCTAGGTGACATGATGGTTTCAGACATGGCAATTTGTAAAATTGTTGCAAAAAGATTTACTAAACTCAATTGGGGTACAATGATAGATGTCTGTTCAACTATCTGACTAAATAATGGCCATTTTGAAATGAAGGAAGATAAAAGCATGATCGACTAGATAAGGGTCATGAACAAAGTAACTACATGCAAAATAAAAAAAAATAAAAAAAAATGCAAGAAGGGAAAAGATAGGGGGTGGAATATAAACATACCACCCACCTCCACCCCAAACTTAGACTTTTGCTCATCTCGAGAAAACCCCAAATCGGAGATGGAGGGAAGAAGATCAATCTAATGGTGGGTGAGAAGAAGATGGAGGATTGTAGTAGTAGTTCCCCAAATATTGGGAGTTGGGGTCAGGGTAGTCCAGATGGGCTCCATACTCCTCATACTGAGGTCGAGTGGGGTGTAGTGGTCTTAGACCACATACCAAGAGTTATGGGAGCACTACATCAGGTACATATGGTTGAGGTGGTGACCTTAGCACTGTTGCTCACGTTGGATCTGATCTCAGATCTCATAAAAGCCATAAGGCTCCTCGGGGCTTTCTTTTGTGTCCATGTGTCTCTTGGTGCATCATCGTCATGGCAGAGCGGGTGGTCCACTCCCATCATCATGTGCCTCCAAGGAGACACTCCTCCTATGGGTTGTAGGCTCGGGGATGTCAGCTGGATTGGGATGCTCCTGGAGGAAATGTTGAATGGTGCCTTGGCAGGTCAGTCAGATCAAACAACAGATTTGCAGCAACAAATGTGGCATGTCGAGGAAGCTCAAGACCTAGGGTGATGTCTTTAAATGTCAAGTAATAAACATCCCTAGCTGATCCATAGCAAATGAACTTGCAATTATTCAAATATGAGAGATCGATCAGATGTTGCACATTCTCCAGTGGTGGAAAAGGGATGTGAGTGAAGCCTAAGAATGTGGCCACCAAAGTAACAACATGGTCAATGTAGAGTGATGAAGAGGTGTTACGGGTAGCTCAATAGTTGAGATGTGAAATCATAGCATTGCCCCAGTTGAAAGGCTCATCATTCAATAAGCACCATAGAGTGTAGAGGTTGAGGTGGGTAACTACTCCTTGTGTTCCTTCCCTACTAAAGATAGTGCAGGCTAGGACATAGTGAAGGTAATGCACTATGGGATTGTTAATGTTAGAAGCCTTAGTGTTGTTAGGTAACTTGGACGGAAGGCCTGTGATGTTTGCCCAAAACTTCTCTATGTTGTAGTTGTTTGGGTAGTCCGTGGCTATGACTCATGCATCAAGATAGCCAATCAAACTCACCCTTGTCAAGGATGATCGAGGGGAGCTGGAGGGCTGATATCTCCAAGCGTTCTCCAAAGATTTTGACTTTATAGCTAGAGTTCCCTTGAGAAGAGTGGTAATACTAGAAAGTGGGCATGAACTCAAGGGTGAGGTAGATGTACATTAGATGAATATGGAAGACAAAGGTCAAAATGGTTGCATCAGAGAATCTTATCGACTGCAATCTTGATGTCGAGAGCAGTAAGAGTGGTTTCGTAGGCCCATCAAGGGAGGGAGACACCAACACAAGATAAACCCTTGAACCTCGTAGAGTGCTTGTCGCTAACAAAGTGTGCATAAGTGCTAGGATGCAAGTAATGTGAGGCGGTCGAGGAGTGACTGAATCAGGGTCATGTCAAAATTGAGTTGCCTATGCCTGACGAATGTACCCCTCTATTTTCTCAAGGTCACCAACCATGCCCTCAGGAATCTCCGATGAATACTAACATGTAGGATCATGAATGTGAATGTCGGGTGCAGAGGTGGAGCGATGTGGTAGCTCGTGGGATGAGGAAGCGGGGTTCTTGCCCTTGTTCTTGTAGAAATGGTTGAACATGGTGGGAAAAGCCTGGAAGTCTGAAATGTGTGTCTAGTCGAACTAACTACTCGTTTCGTATCTGAGACAATCGAATGGAGCATTAAGATGATCGTCACACAATGTAGTTGGAGGGAACACATGCGTCTGGTGATGATTGAGATGGTCAGCTGGCTTCCTAAGAATTTGTCTGGATACATGGAGTGACAGGTCAACCACCTTGCTTAGAGAAAGTGGGGAATATGGGAGGATTCAACAGTAGTTGGGCATCGATGGGCAGCTAGGTATTGTAATGATCGGTTGGTTGGTTAGTTCAGAGATGGGCATCTCACTCAATAGGAAAGCCACATGGGTTGTTGTTGAGGGGGGAAGCAGTGGTGCTCAGCTAGGTTGGCTGTTGGTGATGGGAGATTGCTCCAACGTTGGTGATGCCCATCTAGAAATGGTGATACGGGTGGCTGAAAGCATTTGCCTACTTAGAGAAGGTGTCTTAGTGGCAAGATGGGTGGTGCGACAATATTGGGGGCTGAACGGTCATCCTCCTTGCTGAGGTGAGTGGTTGGAAGTGACATAGTCATTGAATCAGGTGAAGATTGGGTGTGGAGGGGGGGAGAAAAACTTTCTTGGTGAAGATGAATGGAAGCAACCCTCACTTCATTATTTTATTAGCCAAAATATGGGCGAGTCGACCATTTTTCCTTCACCAAATGAGCGATTAGTGTTTCATGGGGAGGGATGAAATCATTGCACTTACCAATGCTGACTTTGCTACCATTTGCATGCATGTTGAATGCACCCTTTAGTCATCAAGACGATCCGTTCACGGGTGCCAACTGATCATTTGGTGGTGACTTTCAAATTTCAACAACTACAAATTTTGGAATAGCCTCTCAAAGGACAAGACAATCATTTTTGCCTATACCAGACGTCTTTCTGGATTGGGGAGATGACTTTATTCTACCAAAATGTCACCCCCCCCCTTTTTGAACCAAATAAAAAAACAAATCTGAAACTAAAACAACAAGGTTTAGCTAGAACAATTCTAAAGGAAATGCAAAAATAAAATATTTGGGTTGCCTCCCAATAAGCACCTAGTTTTATGTTGAAGGTCCGTCACAATTAGATCATGGAGTCATTCTAGGATCAGGTGTAGGAGGAAGGTCTTTTAAGTCAAGGTCTTCAAGCAAGGAAAGTTGATGTGACTCAGAAGTCAAAAAGTCATCAATGGTAATGTACCATTTAAGCCTATGCCCATTGGCCTTGAGCTCACCTAGAACCTTATCCCAAAGAAGAAAAGTGCCATGTAGGTAGGAACACTTGACAAGTTTGGGCCTGTACCATCTGGATTTAAGTTTTCCAGGAAAAAGTATCAACCTATAATTGTACATTAAAACCTAGTCACCCTCCCAAAAATCTTTTCGCTTAATATGCCATCATGCCATAATTTGGTTTTGTCTTTGTATATTCTGGCATTCTCATAGGTTGTCATACTAAACTCATCTAACTCTTGCATTTGGAGAAAATGATTTTCACCTGCCGCAGACAAGTCAAAATGTAGAGTTTTGATGGCCCAATTAGCCTTATGTTCTAATTCTATGGGCATGGCAAGATTTTCCATAAATCATCTTGAATGGAGTGGTGCCTATTGGGGTTTTGTAGGAAGTTTTGTATGCCCATAAGGCATCATTAGGTTTAAAATCCCAAATTGTCCTAGTGTGATTGACTATTTTCTCTACGATAGACTTGATCTGCCAATTTGAGACCTCACCTTGATCACTAGTCTGAGGGTGGTAACCAGAGGCAACTTTGTGGTGGACACCATATTGTTTTAACAAAGATTCAAAACTTTTTTCTAAGGAATGGGAGCCTCTGTTAGAAACCACGGTACGAGGAACCCCAAATCTAGGAAAAATAATGTCTTTGAAAAGTTTCTTCACTAGTTTTAAATCACAAGTTTGGTGGGGATGGCTTCAACTCATTTTGAAACGTAGTCTACAACCACCAAGATATATTTGTACCCACAAGAAGAAGGAAATAGGCCCATATAATCTACTCCCCAAACATCAAAGATTTCAATCTCCTTTTAAGAATTCATGGGAATTTGGTCTCTCTTAGATATGCTTACGGTCCTTTGACATTCATCACAATCAAGGATGGATTTTTAGGAGCATTTGAATAAGGCGGGCCAAAAGAAATAGGATTGCAACACTTTCCTAGAAGTTTTCTGAGAGCTCATGTGCCCTCCAGTGGGGCCAGAAGGGCAATGCTCAAGAATGTCATGAGTTTCTTCCTCAGTGATACACCTACAATAAATTCATCAACACACAGTCTAAAAAGGTATGGGTCATACCAATATTAATGTTTCACATCGTGCAATAATTTAGCCTTAGAATGTCCCTTATATTTAGGGTGCAATACACATGAAGCTTGAAATTGTACATATCGTCGAACCAAGAATATTGGAATTCTATTTTCAGCAATTTGTCATCGGGAAGAGAGTCATTGATGGGGATACCATCATCATCAAAAAAGTCAAGGTGGATAAGATGGTCGGCAACTAGATTCTGGCAACCCTTCTTGTCAAGGATTTCTAAGTCAAACTCTTGAAGTAAAAGGACCCAACAAAGAAGACGGGGTTTGGCATCCTTTTTGGTAATCAAATATCTAATGGACGTATGGTCTGTATAGACAGTTACTTTGGACCCAACTAAGTAAGAGCATAACTTGTCAAACACATAGACTATGGCTAGCATCTCCTTCTCAGTGGTGGTGTAATTATGTAGGGCTTCATCTAGAGTTTTGGATGCATAGTAAATCACATGGTGCTTTTTATCAACACACTGTCTAAGAATAGCCCCAACAACATAATCATTCACATCACACATTAATTCAAAAGGCAAGGACCAATTAAGGGCCTTAATGATTGGGGTGGAAGTGAGAACATCTTTCAAACAAAGAAAATTGGCCATGCAAGCTTTATCAAATGCAAAGGGGGTGTCCTTTTAGAGAAGGTTGGTTAGGGGTTTGGTGATCATTGAAAAATCATAGATGAAGCGACAGTAAAAACCCACATGCCCAAGGAAGGCATGAACATCCTTGACAGAAGAAGGGGGTGGAAGTTTGGAGATGACCTTAATCTTATCTCTATCAACTTCAATGCCATGGTTGCTAACTCTAAGTTCTATGATGATCCCTTCTGTCACCATAAAGTAAAATTTTCCTTAGTTTAAAATCAAGTGTGCTTCCTCACATTTTTCAAGAATAAGAGATAAATGTCTAAGGCAAGAGTCAACACTTTATCCATAGATGGAGAAATCATTCATGAATACCTCCATCACAGTCTTAGTCAATCCATAAAAGATAGTGGCCATGCACAACTATAAAGTGGCTGGGGCATTGCATAACCTGAAGGACATTCTTCTGAATGCATAAGTGCCAAATAGGCAGATCAAGGTAGTTTTCTCCTGATAGTCAGGATGGATGGGAATCTATAAAAACCTTAATAGCCATCAAATAACAGAAATATTATTAATGGGCAAGGTGCTCAAGTACTTGATCTAGAAATGGAAGAGGGAATTGATCTTTCCTAGCAGCGTTATTCAGTTTTCTATAATCAATACACATCCTCCATCCTGAAACAGTACTGGATGAGCTCATCCTACTCATTTCTCACAAAAGTGGTTCCCCCTTTCTTAGGACAACTGGACAAGGCTAGCCCATGGTGAATCGGAGATGGGGTATATGATTCCTAAAGTCAACAGTTTGATAACCTCTAGGCGCACGACCTCTTTCATGTTTGGATTTAATTTCCTTTGAGGGTCATGAGAAGGCTTGTATTCCTCTACCATAAGAATCTTATGCATGGAAATAGATTGATCAATCTCTGTCAAATTATCCATTTTCTATCCTAGGGAAGCCTTCATCTTCCTAAGCTCAGTCATGAGCTTGGATTCCTGTTTATGGGTAAGATCAAAATTAATAATAACATGATAAAGTTTTTTTCTTATCAAGGAAAACATATACAAGACCTTCAAGGAGGGGTTTCATCTCTGGTGCCTTGGGGGGGTTAGGTTTCTCATCCACGAGAGAGATCATTTTGAGACCCTCAAACTCTTCATCATGTATCTCCTCAAAGGTGTCAAGATGAACTATATATTTCTCTAATTGGTCATCTTGAAAAACACAATCAATGGGGGTCACTTGGGAATTCTAAAGGGGATGCTCAACTAGTTCCCATTCTTGTCTCAATTGATGGAGCTTCTCAATGCAATCAAGGAGATAAACCTCTTCCTAGAGGCTTGGTCCCCGCATGCTTTCAAACACCCTAAATTGGACAGTTTGTTTCCCTAATCACAAAAAGAAGGTTTTGACCTCGACATCAATCAAGGCTCGAGCGGTGGCCAAAAAGGGACGACTGAAAATGATGGGTAAGCATTAATCTTCCTTTAGATCCATGATGAGAAAGTCACATGGGACATAGGCATCTTTCCCAACCCTTATAGGTATGTCTTCGATGATACCTATAGGTTTTGTCATGGATGAGTCGGCCAGCTGGATTGTCATGGTAGTGGGAAGCATGTCAACAAACCCTAACCTCATACAAAGACTATAGGGAATTATAGAAATACTAGCACCCAAATCTACAAGACCTTTCCTACAAGCATTATCACCCAAATGACATCCAATTCTGAAAGAACTAGGATCTTTCTTCTTTTTAGGCATCTTGCTTTGAAGGATGTTAGAAGTGGTTCTAGAAAGCACTAGTGTCTAATGCTCTTCAGTTGTCTACTTTCTGGTCAATAAAGTTTTCATGTATTTGGATTAGGTAGGCATATCAATTAAAGCATCAAGAAAAGGAATATCCACATACAACTTTTTCATAGCATCCCTAAATTTCATGTAACGGGTATCAAGCCTAGTTTGCTTCAGGCGGGCTTGGTATGGAGGGTGTGTCTTGTAAACAAGGATGTATGGCTCATCAATCTCTACTGGTGGAATGACAGGAATAGTAATGATAGGTTCAAATGAGGAGGGAGATTTAATGACCACAATATCATCATCCTCAAAATCCAATGGTACAACTACGGGTTTCTCTAGAGGAGGGGGAGGGGGAGGGGTATGAGTCTTCCCCGAATGAGTGGAGATAACCTTGAGTTGTTCAAGGTGTTTTGGGTTGTTCTTAGGCTGTCCAACAAAGGTGTCGACATGGGGTTTCTGTTGGGCAATGAGGTGGGCTAACTAAGCATCAATCGCCTTCTGCTGAGCTTGTTGTGCAAGGATGATTTGTTCCAAGGAAGACACCCTATAATCAGTTGAGGGTGTGGGGACATTATGTTTTGCTTGAGGTTGGGGTGGTGGATGATTAAGGTTTTAAAATTGTTTCCCTTGGTAGGGGTCACGATTTTGGAAATTACCCCTATGATTCCCTTGGTTTCCAAAGTTCCTTTAATTGTTGTATGGGAATCCTAGTGGTGGATGATTGTTGTTTTGAGGGAAGGATGGTCTCTACGGGGGAGGGAGTTGTGAAGAGTTTTCTGCTCCTGAAGGATTTCTATATTGAAATCTGGGATGGTTTCTGGCTTGGTTAGGATTGTAGTAAGCCTGGTCAGGAATACTATGGATTGAGTTTAGGTCCTCCCCTTTTGACCAACTTTAGGCTAGATAGTAGTGTTGTAGAGGTATTGACATTGAAGGGTATCATGATCATACCCTTGGCAGATCTCGTAGAGAGATTCTACGACTCTCACTTGTTGAGATTGCCTCTCATAAGTGTTGAAGGAGGACTCTAGGTGATCCTATTTTAAAGAAATCGTTTTAAGGGCTCCAATGATGGTATGAATATCTGGATTTACCTCAGCCTTAGCTACCTTGAGGACCTCACCGGTTCCTCATCTTGTCTGAGTTTAAAAGGTTCATTTTACTAACTCCCAAGCACTTCTTAAGTTTTGAAACATTAAGTTTCCTCCATATGAGGAATCAAGAAAGTTCTTGGTGTCATCATCACACCACAGTAAAAGATCTCAATGAGTTGAGATTGAGTAATGTCATAATGAGGGAAACGTTAGAGAATTTCCCTAAATCTCTCCCAAGCTTCTCCTAGAGATTCTCCTGGGACCAATGAAAAGAGAAGGATTTGTCCCTTGATTTTGTAGGTGAGGGAAGGGGGGAATATTTATCCAAGAACTTGGTTTGGAGGGCCTCCTAGGTGGTGACATGTTCTTCACTTTCCATGGCATTATACCAACTACTGGCTTTCCCTGAGAGAGAGTATTTGAATAGACTAAGTCTAATGGAATCTTCAATAATGCCTAGGATCTTATTCAAAGAACGGAGGTCAGTGTAATGTTGGAGGTGATCTTGGCAACTCTCACCCTTATTTCTAAAAATGGGTTGGCTTGAATCATGGTGATCCATTGGGAGCAGATCTCAAATTGGGGGGTGGGGTGGGCTGTAATTTCGGGTGGCACAAAGGGATGTTGTGCATATCTAGTTTTAGGTGTAGAAAAGTCCTTTAACAATTTTTTGTCTCTCAACCTCCCTCTGAGCATCTTTCAAAGCCTCTTGCTCAGCCACATAGGCTTCAGACAGAGTGACTTCTTGAGCCGCATGTTCAACCATCATTCACTCTCTTTGAGTAGCAAGTGCTTTCTCTATCCTACACGTAACTTCCTTGTCATCCATCCTAACTCAATTTTGTCTATTCAAATGATGGAAGGTTCTTTCTAGCTCTGGATCAAAAATTGGCAGCCCAAAATCAGCATTCGACGGGCTCTACATGCATAGTTAATATTGACAGATATATTCAAGTACAGAAAATTATACTGTTGGAATGGAAACTCAATAGAAGGAGGAGATAAGATTTCTAAAATGGTACTAGCAAGGTAGAAAAAATAAAAAAATTGTTTAAAACTTTTTTGGGATTTGAGAAAACGGTCTGTTGTCCCCATCAACGACACCAAAATTTATACACGTCAAAGTGCACACCAATTCACAAAGATGATTATCCTAGAGTTTAACCTTTTTTTACTTTCCAATTAAGGTTAGTATAGAACGGTCCATCCCATAAGACAATGTTTTTAAAATTGTTTTCTCTATGCCCGATTGATTTTTGAACTTTATTTCTTTTTGAAGTTTTTGAATATTTGAATAGGAAGATAAGTTCTGAGTTTGGAGAGTGATTACATTAGAACAAGAAATTAAAGTGCAATTGAAATAAATGATTAGACTAAAGCAAGACACGAAAGGATAATGCTAAGATAAGAAAGAAGGAAGATTGTTAGAAAAGAAAGATTATCTATGAACAAGAAAATAAAGTGCATCATTCGTAAATAAAATATAAGAGACGAACTCCACATGAAGCATTAAAAGAAATGATTGAATTAGATAGGGAAAGCATTGAGGATTAGGGGTTTCACCACCTTAGCCAAAGGGAAAACAAGATTGAAGGAATACATGACAAGCAAGATAGAATTTAGTATGTGAATCATTCGTAAATAAAATGTAAGAGACGAACTCCACATGAAGCCATTGGTCCTACCATTCACACATCCTAGTCCTTCATCCTAAAGTAGATCTTTCTACGAGCACATCCAAAACCATGTGTAAATGGTTTAGGCATTATAAATCCCAATTTCCACAATCGCTTCTGCCAATATTAGCCCACGATAAAAATAATTAATTACTTCATTTAAATAAATGATTTATAAACTGAAAACCATCCATCTAAATAGTCATATAAAACTCAATACACTCAATACATGGCTAAGGGGTTACTTGTTTGGGTTTTAGGGGAGACAGAGAAGGCAGCGGAAACAAAAAATTTCTTCTCCCAAACCCAGAATAAAGGAATCGTGTCAACATCTATACAATAGGAAAGATGGTTTGTAGAGGCATACCTTATCCTGAAGCTTACTCGGTGACAATACCTCATGGCTTGGGCGTTCTTCACCTCTAGTCTTAGACGGTGTCTGTGCAGCTCCTGGTCACACCAGGACTGGCACCTCCTAGTCTCACCGGGACTATCGGGATTGACAGCTGTCCTCCGAGCAGCAGAAGTCTCCCGCCTCTGAAGTAGTCCACACAGACCACCTAGAACTCCGATCTCCTTGTCCTATAAGGAATCGAAAGGAGTCGCACCCTCCTGTCAGCATACTAGTCACTGACACACTCTCCTACAACCAGTTGCCTTTCTGTAGTTGTCTTTCCCTTGTTGTGCCTCCCTTATCGGGTAGCACTTGCTCGGGCTCTCTCAGTTACCAAACCCAGAGAGAACAACAACTTTACAGAGCAACTGGTGCATTGAGTTGTTGTTCCTGAGAAGCCCCCACTACCCCTATATATATATGAGGGTCATGGGACAGGGTTCTCTATCCCGGGCAATACGGGATTAATGCAGGAGTAGAAGGGTTTGAGATTTTCCACAAAACTAACAAACTGCGCCACATGAACCAATCGTTTCATACATGAAACGGTCAATTGGGGAGTTGAGTCGATCGGTTCACACCTCAACTGATCAGTTGGGGCACCTGAGCCAATCAGTTCACTTCTGAGTCGATCGGTTTGTGATCTTGGTCCAACTCGAATTGACTTTCGTATTTGTTTCTAATTAATCAAATATTAATCCTTGTCCAAATCAAATTTGTACAAGTGAAACAAATTATATTTGCAAAATAGTCTTCTGACTTTCCAAACGATCTCGGTTAGACCAGTTGAGCTAATCGGTTCAACTCTTGAACCGGTCAGTTCAGCCTATCATGATCCGATCGGTTCATCACATGAGTCGATCAGTTCACCAACCTGAGCCGGTCGGTTCAACTCATGAGCCAATTGGTTGGAGCAGCAGACTGTGCAAATCAATCAATTGCAGTTTCAATCAATATGATACTCTAATCAATCGGTCTAACACCTTGAACACTATGATTTTGAGCTATCAATTAATTGAGTGTTTAATTGAAGTACTAAACTCCTTTAGTAATCAATCTAAACATTGTTTGTGGATAAACTCCTCTTCCAGGTTAAATCCTATGTGTGTGACCTTGTAGGTCCATTTCACATTGGCAGTGAAAGTCCATAACACTTATGACTTCACAAGCAAAGAGCGGTGCCTAGTCGCACATCAGTGCTACCCATGTGAAAAGGAAAGTTGGAGAACAAATTTCAATCCTACAATCTGTGAATGGTGTTACAGTGAATGTATTATTCCTTTGTCACTGATATCCTGAATGAACTCAAGGCATGGAACAGTCATCCTATCAACGTTCATTCACTTTCTTGATCTCAGAGTAGATTGGAGGAGATATGTATGACATCAATATCGCATATTGATTCACACATGTGTGCGCAAGCCTAACTCAATCCTACTCATTAAGTGGCCATGGATATCAAACTCCCTCAGGAGGGACAAATCCCATATATATCACTCACCCCTCAAAAGCCCCATGTGTCAAAGCCACCCAATCATCACCTTTATAACAACCCATGTTTCAAGATTGCGTTTGATGATGTCAAAGTGTACCCAACGACATGTGTTGAGTGTAGTGATTTCAGGTCAAAGAATCACACTCACCACCATCACTTGTGATAACTGACTGTGACTACCATGTCATGGTTCCATGTGTCAAAATCACGATGGGTCTGTCCGGTAAACTTGTTCTCTAACAAGTACCTATGTGTTTGGTTTGATATCTCCATATCATGACTGATGAGATTATGTCATCAACCAACACCAAAATCTAGTCTTGTGTGTCATTGTTGTCTATCTACCTTCCACAATGACATATGACTAGGGACATAATAAGAATGTACAAACTCTTAGCATCTGAATGATCTCATCGTTCAGGTCATGAACCTGAAAGCATACGACATTGAGTATTGTCATTCTCTAGACAGATTGACATTCAATCTATTCTATCATTATCTCATATGAATGAACCAGAAAGAATTAGAAGCTTGCCTTTGATTTTTATCAAATCAATCTTAATGTATCCCACCAATCATCCCATGATTGGCTCTCAGGGCATATATACCAATAGACTCCCACTTGCACTGCGAACCAATCACCCTTGAATCATATTTATAGTGATCTTCAAACATGTCCCACATGTTACTGTGTTGTAGTGCTAACATAGTGAGTTATGGCAAAACTTTGCCAAAGTCAGTATTAACTACATGTCTCTCATCTCTTTGCTATATGTCACATGTATGAGATGGAGTTGTCGTAATATGTGATCTAGTATTCTTTTGCTAACCTTTAGCCACATTGCATGACCAAGCGCTCCTAACTTGTCATTAATGACTGGAATATCTATAAGTTCATCTATATGAACTTCCATATCCATATAGTATCCACTATTGTTCTCAATCACACGGATACTCGGCATTTCCTTTTAAAACAACTTTATTGGAACATTTCCATCATTCAACAAACATTCACTTTTATATATCCCATATATATATTGTGATTATTTTCTGTCCTTTTCGGAAGTTCTCATCAGTGTAATTCTTTACAGTGAACCCTTCCTTATTTCCATAGAACTAGTACTTCTCAAGTACTTATCAAGTTCTCATAGTATTTCACTAACCCTTACTGGAACTAGACAGACATCCACTCATCATGTCCCACATACGAGTTATCAGGATGAGCATATCATATTGTCATGTCCTACATACAAGATGATAAATGTGTTTTGTTCTTGCCATGTCCATACATGCAAGATGATGGGATGATTACATACATGATAGATCCATATATATTCTTAGTGTTTCCATTCTTCATAAGAATTGGACACTTGGCCTTGGGATACCAACTCCATGTAAGATGGATAAGTTTTCTCCCACTGAATCTATGCACACTTAACCCTTCAGTATAGATTGCCAATGTATGCTCTCTCTTTTCAGGTCAAGAGGTTTTTGAGAACTATCTCTATAGATCTCTATTCCTATCACATAGGAAGCATCTCTATCCTCCTTAAAGATAATTTCCACTTTGGATTTCCATTCTAGAACATTTCCATTTCATATCAACATGTGGAATGTGAATACGCTCCCACTAAATCACATATCTCTCTTTATCTTTGACATATTATTCAAACCCTTTGACTATATCATCAAAGTAAAGATCCAGCTCTGAGTTGCTTGTACTTAATCAATCACATTGATTAATCCATTGTAACTTATAGACTTCATTTGCATTAATGGATTCATAAACCTTATAGGTTGTGTCACGTACACATCCTTGTTTTATTCCTCATAGGAATGCGGTTTTAGTATCCATATGCCAAATCTCTTAGTCGTGAAGTTGCAATCAACAAGCATTATCCTTCTCAAAATGTCATCCATGTGTCTTAACACTTAAGACTCATTCGCACTTATGGATTTTATCCCAATGGGTGCTACCATCAAGTTCATACCTTATGGTTCACATAGAAGTCATTTAATATGTAATGGTCATAAACCATAACTCAAAATATGGTTCCTCATATTCATATAGATAGTTGACTCATCACATGACCAACTCATCACATAGATAATTGAGGTGTATCTGTTAAGAATATAAGAACTCACAACTCCTTGTGATTCTTAATGTCCTTTATTAGTGTGGGGTATTCTTTATTTAAGAAGAATTTAGTTATTTGATAATTATCCTCTAACTCCTTAGAGTATGACTCCTTTTTTATTTAGAAATCACCATGCCTTAATCATGAGTTCACTATGATACACTATCATAATCACTCATAAGGTTCTCAAACATTTGGTTCAAGTATTTCATTCATTGATCTCATCAAGAATTAACACTTTACCAAATTCGTACTTCATCTATGATATTCTTGAACACTTCAAGATATTGATATTGGTATTTCTCTAAACACCATTTGAAGTATTAGTGTTAAGTCTAATAGGTATGTAAATACATCACATGTATTATACCTAATAGGATATTCAATCTCCCACTATGACTAGTGAAGATTGATCATGTCCAAGAGATTCATGTCTCTTATTGGTTTTCTAACCAAAAGAGTAGATTTATCCATCATATGGAAACTAGAAATGAACTTCTCATGATTTATGCTAATTTGATTGTTTGATTTATCAATAACTTTTAGGTATCATTTTATCTTATGTGTACCGAGTACCACAATATAAACAAGGCATTTGCCAAAAGGGTTGAAATATCAACTTTATTAATTGCCATCATTGTCATACAATATGCAAAAATAATGTGTTTCTATACATTGGAAAATATGAAACAGCAGTTCATAACTCTATTACATGCCTTCAAGGTTGAAAATAAACTAAATTACTTCTATCTATGGCAGCAACACTTGCCCCATTTATTGAGTGTTTTACATTTTATATCTTAGTATCATATACCTCAAAAATGTTACAAGTTTATTTCATGACACCTTCAGGTGGAGATGTCTGTCACCTCCTTTTTCTTTAGTTCTTCTAGATAGAGTGGACAGTTCCTTTTCCAATGTCCTGGCTTTTGACAATGGTGGCAATTGCCTCTCTTGGTCACGCCTCCCTTGGCCTTGAGAGCTGAAGACGCCTTGGACTCCTAGCTAGCATCAGAACCTTTCTTAGCCTTGTCCTTGCCCTTGCACTTGGACTTGCCTTTCTTTCTACTGATCATCATCACAGACTTAGGCTTGTCCTTCTTCATTTGTGTCTCGGATGTCCTCAACATGCCCAACAACTCTGTCAATGGCTTGTCAAAGTTGTTCATGTTGTAGTTCATCACTAACTGACTATAAGATTCTGGCAACGATTGTAGTATAACATCAGTAGCCAACTCTTGGCTCAGAGAAAATCCCAGTCTTGTCAGGTTCTCCACATACCCAATCATTTTGAGCGTGTGAGGACCAACTGGATCTCCTTTTGTCATGACACACTTGAACAGCACCCTGGAGAAATCATATCTCTCTTGTTGTGCTTGATCTTCATACATGTTCTTGAGATACTGAATCATCTCAATGACACCCATGTTCTCATGTTGTCTTTGCAACTCGTGGTTCATGGAGCACAACATCAAGCACTTTGCATCAATGGCATCATTTGAATGCTTCTTATAAGCATCCCTTTCTTCCTTTGGTGTGGTAGGAGTAGGTTCCTCTAGAACTGGAGTATCCAGGACATAGAGCTTTCGCTCTTGAGTGAGAACAATTCTCAATGTCCTAAACCAGTCATGGAAGTTTGTCCCATTTAGCTTGTTCTTATCAAGGACCGATCGCAACGAAAAGTGATTGTTGTTTGTTGTCATTTGAACTACAAAAGGAAATATATGCAATTTAGTCCAAAACTCAATTTTTGACTTATTTGATTGATTTGAAAGGTTTGACGATATAATTAGGACTTTAATTAATTATCGCTCCCACTATTTTTGTTCAAATTGATAGCCCTCACCATCAATTTAGAAGACTGCAGTGTACAATCTTCTAGTGGGTCAAGACCCATATTTCATCAAGTCATGAGTCAGCTTTGGCTGATTGCCCACAATCTTGACTATTTAGGTAGGCCATCATGCCAATTGCATCACATGCAACTCTTGATGAATGAACATGTGCAACACCTTGCCATGAATATTCTATGCCTCTAGGCTTAGACGCTCTAAGAATCACCAGTTAAGTCTAACCCAAAAGCTAACACGGTAAACATGCACCCTGCTTTGGCATAACCAACATTTTCACCCTTCATACTTCTGTGAGATAGACAGCGCACCACGCTTTGGCATAACCTATGCTTGGTCGATCAAGTTTTTCATGTGTTCCGCTAATGGAAGGCATATAAGACTTAATATTTTGATGAGGGATTTGGTTTTATAGGTACATATACATATCCAATCACCACAATGCATAGTATGTATCATATACATGCTATATCCCATAGAAAACATGTGAAATGATAAAAGCGATGATTATGGCCATTCTATTGTGATTCCTCGAGCCAAGAGGAATCACAGTCATCTAGGTCTACATCACATGCAACATGTCCATGATGAAGTGCTATAGCCGTCCGAGTTGATCAACTCATCACATGAATGACATGTCTCGCCCTGGTCGGTCGTCTGGGTGCCACCAGCCGATCGGTTGGCTCCTCCAACCGATCGGTTCGCCTTGTCATCGTGCATCTCCTTAGGTCGCCGCCCACTCGACTCGCTCCTTGAGCCGATCGTCTGGATCGCCAACCGATCGGTTCACACCTTGAACCGATCATTTCAGTTGTCGTCAAATGTCCTCCGTTCATTGACATAACAGGAAATAAAAGTTCTATCCTATTTACATTTAAATTGGGAAACCCTGAGTTACATTTGGGGGGAGCAAAGGTAGGAAATAAATCTCGAGTTATCTCGAGTTACATTAGGAATAGGAGATAGGGAATCAGTGCGTAGACTGAAATGCAAGCAACCACATACAAGCAAGCACACATACATAGGGTTTATTGGCCATAACCATGATATTCATTCACCACAAAACTCATTTAAGGGTGACGTGTATCGAGTTCATTAATATTACATATCATATATGTATATTGGGATTTGTGGATTTAGGATTGGACATGCATAAAGCCAATTTTATTTGCATCGTATGCAATAAATAAAGGTGACAAACCAAAATTGATCATATCGATAATCCTAAAGTATAGAGCAGTTGACGTGGCTCTGATACCACTTTTTGGGTTTTAGGGGAGACAGAGAAGGTAGTGGAAACAAAAAATTTCTTCTCCCAAACCCAAAATAAAGGAATCACGTCAACGTCTATACAATAGGAAAGATGGTTTGTAGAGGCATACCTTGTCTTGAGGCTTGCTCGGCGATGATACCTCACGGCTTGCGTAGTTTTCGCCTCCAGTCTTTGACGGTGTCTGTGTAGCTCCTGGTCGCACCGGGACTGGCACCTCCTAGTCTCACTGGGACTGTCGGGATTGATAGTTGTCCTTCGAGCAGAAAAAGTCTCCCGCCTCTGAAGTAGTCCACACGGACCACCTGGAACACCGATCTCCTTGTCCTATAAAGAATAGGAAGGAGTCGCACCCTCCTGTCGGCATACTAGTCACCGACACACTCTCCTGCAACCAGTTGTCTTTCCCTTGTTGTGCCTCCCTTACGGGTAGCACTTGCTCGAGCTCTCTCGGTTACCAAAACTAGAGAGAACGAAAACTTTACAGAGCAACTGGTGCACTAAGTTGTTGTTCTTGAGAAGCCCCCACTACCCCTATATATAGGAGGGTCATGGGATAGGGTTCTCTATCCCGAGAAATGCAGGATTAATGCAGGAGTAGAAGGGTTTGAGATTTTCCACAAAACCAACCAACTGCACCACCTGAACCGATCTTTTCATACATGAAATGGTCGATTGGGGAGTTGAGCCGATCGGTTCACACCTCAACCGATCGGTTGGGTCATCTGAGCTGATCGGTTCATGATCCTGGTCCAACTCAAATTGACTTTCGTATTTGTTTCTAATTAATCAAATATTGATCTGTTTACAAATTGAATTTGTACAAGTGAAACAAATTGTATTTACAAAATAGTCTTCTGACTTTCCAAATGATCTCGGTTAGACCAGTTGAGCCGATTGGTTCAACTCTTAAATCGGTCAGTTCAGCCTGTCATGAGCCGATCAGTTCATCACATGAGCTGATCGATTCACCAACCTGAGCTGATCGGTTCAACTCTTGAGCCGATCGGTTGGAGTAGAAGACTGTGCAAATCAGTCAATTGTAGTTTCAATCAATCTGATACTCTAATCAATCGGTCCAACACCTTGAACACTATGATTTTGAGCTATTAATTAATTGAGTGTTTAATTGAAGTACTAAACTCCTTTAGTAATCAATCTAAACATTGTTTGTGGATAAACTCCTCTTCCAGGTTAAATCCTGTGTGTGTGACCCTGCAGGTCCATTTTACGTTGGCAGTGAAAGTCCATAACACTTATGACTTCATAAGCAAAGAGCGGTGCCTAGTCACACATCAGTGCTACCCATGTGAAAAGGAAAGTTGGAGAACAACTTTCAATCCTAAAATCCGTGAATGGTGTTATAGTGAATGTATTATTCCTTTGTCACTGATATCCCGAATGAACTCAAGGCATGGAACAGTCATCCTATCAATGTTCATTCACTTTCTTGATCTCAGAGTAGATTGGAGGAGATATGTATGACATCAATATCACATACTGATTCACACATGCATGTGCACACCTATCTCAATCCTACTCATCAAGGGGCCATGGATACCAAACTCCCTCAAGAGGGACAAATCCCATATCTATCACTCACCCCTCAAAAGCCCCATGTGTCAAATCCACCCAATCATCACCTTTATAACAACCCATGTTTCAGGACTGCATTTGATAATGTCAAAGTGTACCCAACGACATGTGTTGAGTGTAGTGATTTCAGGTCAAAGAATCACACTCACCACCATCACTTGTGAGAACTGACTGTGACTACCATGTCATGGTTCCATGTGTCAAACTCACAGTGGGTCTGTCCGGTAAACTTGTTATCTAACAAGTACATATGTGCTTGGTTTGATATCTCCGTATCATGACTAATGAGATTTTGTCATCAACCAACACCACAATCTAGTCTTGTGTGTCATTGTTGTCTATCTACCTTCCATAATGACATCCGACTAGGGACATAATAAGAATGTACAAACTCTCATCATCCAAATGATCTCATCGTTCAGGACATGAACCTAAAATCATACGTCATTGAGTACTGTCATTCTCTAGACATTCAATTTGTTCTATCATTATCTCATATGACTGAACTAGAAAGAATTGGAAGCTTGCCTTTGATCTTTATCAAATCAATCTTAATATATCCCACCAATCATCCCATGATTGGCTCTCAGGGCATACATACCAATATTACTCCCCTCGACTGAATAAAGGAGCTACCCACTAGCCATGGTGAGGAATGGAGAAATAAGGGAAAAACCATAGACCAAAAGGACAAAATCACTAAGGAGACCAAAGTTGGTGACTATTAATCCCCCGCTCCAAGAGAAAGAACTAGAATAGAATGATAAATAAAGCAAGATCTAGAACAAAGAACAAAGATTTATTGAAGAATGAAGATTACACTATGAATTGAAAGTATAAAACTTAATTGAAAGATGCAAGTACAAAAACCCAGCATCATTTTCTCAATGGAGTCCCCCCTCCATTTATAGGGGAAGGAGGGGTGGAAACATTGAAAGGGGGAAGAATGAAATGGGAGAGGCGACTACTGACTTGTGCTACTCACGAGCCATGAGACAACTATTTGGGGTATCTGAGACGCTGGAGATGACGTGGCATGTTTGTGGAGGCAACAAATCAAAAGTTCAAAACCCTAATTGGGAGGGTGGCAACAGACCTTTGATTACAATACTTGGCCTTAAAGAAATGTCTGAGTTGAATGTCTAGGCACAAGATGCCCTGTTGGCATCGCCTTGTGCGTGATTAAAGGATTGAAACCCTAATTGAGTGGCATCTACCGTGCGAACTAACTTGGTCTTAGGTCAGACTCACATGGCCATCTGGGACGCCTAAGATGAGAGTCTGACATGAATGAGATAGGTGTCTGGTAAGTGGAGTGCTTCAATTGATTCATTGAGCTGAGGACCTGACTCAAATGTCTGGCTCTAGGTTTTGAACTTATTGGAGCCAACTTGGCCATCTGGGTGCTGCAAGATGGTCGTTGATGTATGGGTTTTGAGTCACTTTTATAGGATTATTTTATATCTGTTTTATGCATGTATTTGTCATTTTCTTGATTATATTTGCATAATTCACTATAGTTGGACTTTAAACTCTATTTGCATCAAATTATACTTCTTTTATCTTATTTATATGATTTTATATAATCCCCAGACTTATACACATGTTTCGGCACTTTTTCATGCACTTTTGCATTATCCAGAGTCGATACTATCGACCCTAGTGTCGATAGTATCGAAATTTCACCAGAAAGCAACCCCAAAACGCAATTTTGGAAGAAAATACCTGTATCATGGTCGATACCATCGACCTGGGTGTCGATGGTATCAACAGCGTCGAGATCTGGCGATTTTCTGCACTAAAACAGAGCGTTTTAATCTGACGGTTGAGCTTTTTCGGAGCCGTAAAGTGGTCCTATGACCTAAGGAGAGCACGGACGGCCCTAGGGGAGATCTCATATTTTGTTGCACAACATCCAAGAAGGAGAGAGAGAGAGGAGGAGACGAGAGATGAAGGCTGTCAACCGAGCGATCTGGGCACCTCCGACGGGCGATTTTTCTGCCAGAAGACTACAAAATGCATGTTTATCGAGGAGGATCTCCAGGAACACCTTTGTATCAGGGGTTACACGAGTTTGCTCCATGTTTCCCATATTTTTCTTCTCTACTCCTATGTATTTTCCATTGTCAACCATGCGGGGCTAATCCCCTTTGTCTTTAGGACCGGGAGTAGCCCGGGTAATCGATGTATGATACTTTTTACATAGTTTATCATAATTTGTCTCTCAATTTCGTGGTATAATTTCGTTTTCTCCATTCTATCATTATGATTGATCACCTTAATGATAATATAATGCCTTTAATTACTTTGAAAGAAGAACTAACGGTTGAAAAGAGACGAATATCACATTAACTAATAAATTCCTTGAACAAGGCGATGTACTGTTAATGGTGGAAACCCAGAGTTTGTTTCTCATGCACCTAATTTAGGGTATAGGTTACTACTATCGTGGAACCGACCTAGATTTAGGTAGTGAATTGTATCGCGAAAGCGAGCAATTCTGACTACAGGCCACTATATGGAATAGGAAATGAATTAGGATAATTGTGTAGAAATTAGTACAGCGAGAACCTGCGGTGGAACCACAATCCTAAAGATTCCTATTTAAATTGATTAAACTAAACATTTAATTGATTGCTTTATTTTATTTTCTTTTTCAATCAACTCTCAAACTCTTTTAATCGGTTTAGCTGATCACAACCAGTTAGTAGTAGTCTACTAAAATTCACATTTCCCTGAGTTTGACTCAGGCCTCACAAGGCCTATATTACATTGATACGTATACTTGTGTTTGCACGCACGGTTTACGCGTGTCAAGTTTTTGGCGCCGTTGCCGGGGAAACGGTGAATTTTAGCACTACGAGTGCTGCGAGTGGCCACACTAGGCCACTTTTAATTCCTTTTTTTCTTTTAATCTTTTGAACTGAATTGCAAATCTTATTCATTGTTTTAATTATTAGTACCGGTTCATACACTACCATTTGAAATTTCAGGTACTAGTAAAGTAATAATGGGTGACGGAGCAACAAATGAGGAGCAGACGATCTGGGAGAAGATCAAGGCTTCTTCCTCCTCTGCAACTAAGGGGCCAATCAAGAGGCAGGCCATCAACATTCCTAACTACAAAATTGATCCAGGGCTAATTAATTTAGTCAAATCCAATGCATTCCATGGGCTGAAGAATGAAGATTTGGTGACCCACATCAGCACGTTCGTGGAAAATTGCAATATGATAAAGATTGACAGGTTCCCGCAAGAGACATTTTACTTGAAGTTATTTCCCAGTTCTCTGGCGGGAAATGCATGAGAATGGCTACATAATCTTGATGATGAGTATGTGGAATCATGGGATCACATAGTTGAGGTATTTTTCGAGAGGTTCTTTCCGCCTGAGAAGACAAATGATCTTGTGCGAAAGATCCACAACTTCAGCCAGAAGGCCGGTGAGACCTATTCTGAGACATGGGAGTGCTTCCAGATTATGTTGAGAAAGTGCCCACATCACGATCTAGATAAGGAAAAATAGGTTAAAATTTTCTATTTTGCTCTCAATGAGCATGACAGAAGCAATTTGGATTCAGCAGGCTCGGGGTTCTTCTTGAACAACAAAGGTACGAGGTGCTGGGTAATTTTGAAGAATATGGCAAAGAAGCAGTCTTGGGGTGAAAGAGATGCACCGGAGTAGGTTGGTGTGACACATGAAGCAAAGGCCATCAAAGCACTTAATGACAAGATGGATCTTATAGCCAAGAAGCTCCTAGAGAAAGAGGACAATGGGTCTGATGATGAAGCACATGCAAAGTATATGCATCAACAGGGATATAGAAATAACAAATATGATTGGAGGAAGGAACAAAATTTTCAGAAGCTGCAGCCTAGCCTAGAGGAAAAGAACAATGAATTGCTTAGCTAGGTGGTGAAACAAAATCAAGAACTGATGAGTACGTTCGGCAAACAGTTACAGTCCCAGGGCGAGATTTTGAATCAATTTGGGCATATGTTGCAAAGTCATGGAGCACAGATGAGGGCACTAGAGACGACTGTGACCCAAATTTCCAATGAAGTGGCGGCCATGAAGCATACAAATCAACAAAGATAGGTTGGGAATGCAGAGGCTATTCAAGCACATCATCAAGTAAAGTACAAATCTGTGATTAAGGAGACAGAGCCCCCAGTGGTGGAGGTCCATGAAAAGGTCAAAATGCATTTTGACACAGAGGCTAAACCCAGGGTGCCATACCCCCGTAGCTTATATAGACTACCAGGCGGATATTTCCCATTTAGAAAATCCCACCAAGTTTCCACTACTACCGTGCCCACATCTCAGATTTCTGAAAAGACTCCTATGTTAGAAGAGCAGGTGAAAGCTTTACTTCATAGTGGAGCAGCCACTATCAATAAGGAGAAGCAGCCACAAGTCATGCCATCCACGGATGATGTGTCAAATCCTATCCTAGAAGGTGGAGTTGAAGCAAGCTTAGGGGAGGAGACCCTTAAAGTTCCATATGTGCCACCACACAAGCGAGTGAAGGACCCAAACGTGCCTTTCTCGGATAGTCTGAGGCCGAAGAAAGAGCATAGGCACTACAAGAAGTTCTTGGAGATGTTTCGGAAGCTCCACATTAACATTCCACTAGTGGAGGCGATAGAGAAAATTCCTTCATATGGAAGATTCATGAAAGACATCATCAATAAGAAATGACAAATCAAAGATACAGATGTTGTGTGTGTTGATGAAAAAGTGAGTTCTATAATCTAAGGACGGCTACCAAGGAAGAGGAAAGATCCAGGCTGTTTCTACATCCCATGTTCCATATGTGGCCAACATTTTCCACAGACACAGTGTGACTCAGGGGCAAGCATTAATCTTATGCCACTTGCCACTTTTCAAAAGCTGGGATTGAAGAAGCCAACACAAACTTCTATGACAATTGAGTTGGCGGATGGATCCATTATGAAGCCACAAGGTATATGCGAGGATGTGCTAGTCAAGGTCGACAAATTCATCTTCCCTGTTGACTTTGTGGTCATGGACATGCATGAGTTGGAAGGAGGTGAGATGTTATTGGGAAGGTCGTTCCAAGCTACGGCCGATGTAATCACTGCCATTGGGTGAGGTTACTTGACACTTGGGATTGGTGATGATAGAGTTAAATTCAAATTGCCAAATGAATCATTAGAGACATCCTTTGACAACCCAGGTTAAAGGTATCCTTATGTCAAGCCTAGGACATTAAACAAGGGCGCTTGTTGGGAGGCAACCCAACTTTAGGTTCATTTTTATGTTTGGTTATGTTCTTTTATGTTTATGTACTTAGTTTTTGCTTAGGTTTTGATAATTTTTGTAAAAATGGTACCCTAACTCGTGTTTTG
Source organism: Alisma plantago-aquatica (assembly GCA_963693085.1). Taxonomy (NCBI): domain Eukaryota; kingdom Viridiplantae; phylum Streptophyta; class Magnoliopsida; order Alismatales; family Alismataceae; genus Alisma; species Alisma plantago-aquatica. The sequence goes on along the minus strand of OY856410.1, from coordinate 1,505,816,352 downwards.
AAGTGTGAAGAATGTTAAGGTCGATACTATCGACACCCATGTCGATAGTATTAAGTTTGGATCAGTAAACATTGAAGAAAAGTCGATACCATCGACCTTAGTGTCGATAGTATCAAGATTCCTGAAGATTTTCAGAAAAAATGGTGATAGTAAAGTCGATATCATCGACCCTAGGGTCGATAGTATCGACACTTTTGAGTTCCCAGGCTTTTAGATGCGTCGATTCAGAAAAATTGCTGAGTCTGGGTCGATACCATCGACACCTGCAGGACAGCTACATAAAATAGGTCGTAAAAGGTATCGAAATGAGATTTTTTCGCACCATTTTTTGCATAGCGAAGAAGGATGAAGCAAGTCACGTCTTAGAACCACTAAGACACAAAAATGGGCTACAAAAAGGAGGGAGATAGCAAGCATCACTTGGTCCACTTGAGCATCTAACCATCCTTCTTCACCACACTTCAAAGCGAATGGTACCATTGTTCCACCTCTTAAGTGAGAATGTTGACTATGAGGCCATAGTCATATTCAAGCTTAGGGGGGGTTGGAACAGCCCTCTATCTTAGTTTTTACTTACTTATTCATGTTGCTTTTACTTTTGAAATATTAGTTGTATTTATTTCTATATTTACCGCTTTTGTAGGATCCACATCTATCTAGTGTAATCTGTGGAGTAATAAATGCATGGTTTCAATTGGGAGTATTATTCTTGGGTTGTGTGAACATAAAAAATGAGCATATTGTAAACTTTTTGAGCTTATTCTTGTGAGTAATTGAGTTGCATAACTGAGGAAGTGCTTGGGTGAGTCAGCTTCAGGACATGGGGACACGAATGACTATCTTTATTGTCCAAGGAAAAGGGATTGACAAGGATGTTTGAGCCCAAACCGACCAAATGCTAACGTGACCTTAGACTAAAGTTTAAGAGATAAATCCTTCGGTTACCCTATGCACAGGTCTTTAGAGAGGGACATATGATATTTTCAGAAGGTTTTGTCAATTAGTCTTGTGATCTAATCCACCGCAATTTCATTCACACTCCACCATAAGAAATGGGAGCACATTATTGTCTTTCACTCTTTGATTGCATCCCATGTAGATAGGTCTTGCATTACAACTATTTTCACATATTTTTGCATGAAAATGAAAAGAAAAACAAAGATAGAGTAGTTATACATGCACATTATCCTTAGGTGCATGTCATTTAATTGCATAACTATCATTTTGTAGCTGCATTCACATCTTTGGTGCATATAGTACATCATGCATCTTATGTCTTCTGAAACATTAAAGGTGGTGAAATTGTTCCATATCTTCTGAATTCTTTAAATGTATAAGTTATGTAATAAGAAGTGAGCCTGACAAATAATTCATTGTCATCTATGAAAATAAGGGCTTGAAAAAAATAAATGAAAAAAATTGAAAAAAGAGAAGAAGAAAAAAGAAAAGAAAAAAAGAATTGAGAAGTAGGAATGAGAGGGAGAAAGGAACTTGTTCTCACTTACATAATAAGAATAATAATCACATGGTGTAGTTTTCTTAGATATTCCATCTCACCTTGAGATGGAATGATAGTGCATGCATCATTCCACCAAAAATGTAGCATTAGGACATTTTCACTTGCATTTTGCATCATGATAGGTCATTAATTTTTGTATTGCATGATTGACTATTATGTGCTTCCATCTCTTCCACAACCACCTATCCCATCCACCCGTTGCTCTAATCGGTAGGCCACCCATGATATTCTCCTCAATCATTAATATCAGGAGATCTGCTTCCATTTAGATGGTAGTTAGGAAATGAGCAACATAGATAGGAGATCACAAGATGCATCAAGTATGGACCAGATGAGTTTCTCAAATTAACTACTTTAATTGATAGTGTTTCATTGATTGGGGGACGAACATCTTTTACATAGGTCTTTGGTCGCCTGGATGGCAGTTAGTGTTCAATGGTCAACGAGGGCCGGTTTGTGGAAAGAACGTGGGGATGATGTAGATTCATTTCATGTATTTATGTCATGTTGCTGACTTATCTCAACCAGATCCAAAGTTTTGTTGCTCGAGGACGAGCAAGGTTTAAGCTTAGGGGAGTTTGATGTATGGGTTTTGAGTCACTTTTATAGGATTATTTTATATCTGTTTTATGCATGTATTTGTCTTTTTATTGATTATATTTGCATAATTCACTATAGTTGGCCTTTAAACTCTATTTGCATCAAATTATACTTCTTTTATCATATTTATATGATTTTATATAATCCCCAGACTTATACACATGTTTCGGCACTTTTTCAGGCACTTTTGCATTATCCAGAGTCGATACTATCGACCCTAGTGTCGATAGTATCGACATTTCATCAGAAAGCAACCCCAAAATGCGATTTTGGAAGGAAATATTTGTATCATGGTCGATACCATCAACCTGGGTGTCGATGGTATCAATAGCATCGAGATCTGGCGATTTTCTGCACTAAAATAGAGCGTTTTAATCTGATGGTTGAGCTTTTTCGGAGCCGTAAAGTGGTCCTATGACCTAAGGAGAGCACAGTCGACCCTAGAGGAGATCTCATATTTTGTTGCACAACATCCAAGAAGGAGAGAGAGAGAGAGAGAGAGGATACGAGAGACAAAGGTCGTCAACTGAGCGATTCGGGCACCTCCGACGGGCAATTTTTCTGCCAGAAGACTGCAAAACGCATGTTTCTCGAGGAGGATCTCCAGGAACACCTTTGTATCAGGGGTTACACGAGTTTGCTCCATGTTTCCCATGTTTTTCTTCTCTACTCCTATGTATTTTCCATTGTCAACCATGCGGGGCTAATCCCCTTTGTCTTTAGGACCGGGAGTAGCCCGGGTAATCGTTGTATGATACTTTTTACATAGTTTATCATAATTTGTCTCTCAATTTCGTGGTATGATTTCATTTTCTCCATTCTATCATTATGATTGATCACCTTAATGATAATATAATGCCTTTAATTACTTTGAAAGAAGAATTAACGGTTGAAAAGAGACGAATATCACATTAACTAATAAATTCCTTGAACAAGGCGATGTACGGTTAATGGTGGAAACCCAGAGTTTGTTTCTCATGCACCTAATTTAGGGTATAGGTTACTACTACCGTGGAACCGACCTAGATTTAGGTAGTGAATTGTATCGCAAAAGTGAGTAATTCTGACTACAGGCCACTATCTGGAATAGGAGACGAATTAGGATAATTGTGTAGAAATTAGTACAGCGAGAACCTGTAGTGAAACCACAATCCTAAACATTCCCATTTAAATTGATTAAACTAAACATTTAATCGATTGCTTTGTTTTCTTTCATTTTATTTTCTTTTTCAATCAACTCTCAAAATCTTTTAATCGGTTTAGCTGATCGCAACCAGTTAGTAGTAGTCTACTAAAATTCACGTTTCCCTGAGTTCGACTCGGGCCTCACAAGGCCTATATTACATTGATACGTATACTTGTGTTTGCACGCACGGTTTACGTGTGTCAGTCGTCTCATGGGCTTAGTTAGGTCAAAACTTATTTGAAGGAAAATCCTACAAAAAGGTGAAGGATATGATCAATATTTGCACACATGATTGCAAAGTGGGAAAATTGTAATTTGACCTAGAAATTACTAAAAAATAGATTAATTCGAATAAAAAGGACTGTGGAATTATGCAAAAAGACAGATGAATATGCATTCATCATGTAGCCACTTGTCTGGCTTTCTATTTAGTTGTGATGTTAGCTATTTTTTGGTATGTAGTTCTTTTCATGTTAACATTCTAAACTATAATAAAAGATCATTGTTTTGGCGTGTATCTATTGATAGAAGAGTCAACTAACTATCATGGAGAATGGGTACAAAGTTTAGGCATGCGAATTTGTACTTTAGGTACTCATAAAGTATCTAGAATTCTTCAGATTCCTTCTTTAGAATGATGCCCCCGACTATATCATAGAAAGTCATGTATACATCATCCAGCTCATTAGCTAGAAGTAATTGGCAAGCAGTCATGAAACTTTTACAGTCATATAACCTCTAATAGTTAGTATCTCATAGAGGTCTGGTCGTAGGACTTGGACATTATCTCTTTAAAAAATTGTGATGGTTTCATCTTCACTGGGCTTGATTTCTTCTATGATGAAGTTTGGACCCTCTAGCAATAACCCCCAACATGCATCTTTGTCAAAGTTATTGAAGGTGGGTTGTATCAGATCTATTGGCACTAGTTCTTCTGTAACTTTTTCTACAACTCGTGTGGTATCTTCTTCATTTGTGGCCACTTCCTTTTCTATCTCTAGTTGGATGATATTGGTGTGAGGTGGGGAAGTGGCCATATAGCTTCATGAAATATTTCAGGTTTCATGTGATCTTTTGAAATTGTATCATTATCTTTCTTGACATTTGTCTTAGTGACCATATATTTGGCTACCAATTCTTGTAAGGGATGGGAGGGTGGGATAGGGTGTTCTTATGTATGGGCAAGTGCTTCCTTGGCCACCTTGACCTCCTTGTTAGATTGTAGAATTTCTTTAAGAGTTTATTAAGGAGGAGCTTTGGAATATTTTTGTAGTTGATGCATTGTTCCCTCCATGGATTTTTTTCCAAAAGAAGTATACATCCTATAGGGAATGTATTCCATGTGTTGGTCATAGAAAAATATTCTATCATAGGTGATGTCCATGACGTTCTTCCCTCATATGACATGAGAGTCTTCATTGGCTATTTTCTCAAGGAGAATACCTCTATTTAATATATCAATTGTCCTTAGCATGATGAATGCATTGTCCCTTGAGTCTAGTATTTGTTTGAGTCCTCTGAAATCTATGCGCATATCCTACTAATTAGGATGATACCATCCATGAATCCCTTGTATTAGATGTTTTAGTCATGTGGGGATTTCCTGTATTGTCATGTGCTCTGCCTTCTTGAAGAAAATCCTTCCACATGAGGTCTTTTATGTTGCAATTATAAGTAATGACCAACCTAGTGGAAAGATCTACAATGGTTAGTAACCAAAGGTTGAAGGCCTTAAAGAGTGTTACAAGTTGTATCTTCCTTATTTTGTGTAGCAACTCTTTGACAGAGAGAGTTGTATTGTTGTTTACATATAATTGTGTTACCAAATTAGATGTGATGTTGAAGAACGACCCCTCTTTATCTCTATACATGTATTCTTCTATGATTGTTCTGTAGAGAACCTTGTAGAATACTCTGCTGATAAATGCTTTGTGCCTAAAGGCTGGATTGAAATCATTTTTGGTTAGAGAGTATCTATTGTTGGTGTAGATGATGTCCAGATGGATTGTCATCATCAAGTATATCATCTAGGATGTGGATGTCACTGTAAGACCCCTGGCCTTGCTTTGTGGTTGAACATTCTTGCTTATTTTAATTAAGTGCTTAAAACCTTAATAAAACCCTAATCCATATCATGTGACAAATCTAAGTTTCAACTTTGGTCTAGTTTGGACATTATTCAGTTAAGTTTTACAAAATATGTGCTTATAAGGGATTTTATAAAAAAAATTCCATATCTATGATTTTTCTATAATTGTAAAATGTGCGGTGTGTTTCCTAAGTTTTCATATCATGGATGATATAGTTGTATCTTTGGGCACCTAGTTGCACCATCAGATTAGAGGTGTTACCTGACCTTAGGGTTGAGACTTAGGATTTCTCACCTAAGTTGCCCTAACTTGGTGGCCTTTCTTTGTATGATTGGGATCTAACGGTCCACTTTGAGGGGGTAGGATCTAATGGTTCTCTTATGGAGTTTTAGATTCGATGGTTTTCTTTGAGGAACCACCAACGTCGATGGTTTTCCTTGTGTTGAGCACAACTGATGGTGGTGTTAGGGTTTCCTTTGGTGGCCAAGTGAGGGAAACATTCGATGGGCCACCTAGTGTTGAAGTTCAATGGTTCTCCCAAGGTTGACATCTGATGGTCCCCCTAGATTAAGATTGTATGGTTGACCTAGTTTTGCATGGACGTGAGGTTTTGTCTTTTGACACATGACATGCATGTCTTGACACATCTACCTACCTTTATATTTCACCCCAAGATTTATATACCTCTTTCCTTCCACCCGAACGAACCCTTTACACACCCTCTTCATCTTCTTACTACTTGGAGGCTTGTCCCTTGTTCTTGGTGGAGGACAAAGCACTCTAGAGGAGGAAGCTTGGCCGATCTTACTTGCATGTGCTTCTAGGGTTTGGATCTAGCCTCTCTTGAATTGTGTGGTGATTTCTTACCTTGTTTCTTGACCTAAGCAAGTGAGATCATCTTCTTTACTTCATTTTCCTTGCTTCCCTCCCCTCTTCCTTCTTGGTCAGATCCATGGTATTCTTGGTGGGGCTTGTGCCTGGGGATGAAGACACCTTTTTCTTCTCTCTTGACCTCAGGTTTCCTTTCTCTTAGAGGAAGGAGCTAGCTTGGACGTGTGGAGTGCTAAAGATAGGTTTTTTTCTCCTATCTCTTCAAGGTACCTTGTTGTTTGGACCTTCATCACCTACCTTGATGCGAGTTATATAATTTTTCTTCACATTTTTTGCTTACTCTTAACTTGCTATGCATAGATCTTGCTCTAAAACGTTGTAACAAGTAGAAAGATGCTTTCTTTGACTAGGGTTTGAGTATATGTGGTAGTTCTTGTGTAGATAATATTCCTTGGTGTACCTCTTAACCTTGTGGACATTTCTTCATTAGAAATCAGAGATCTAGACCTTGAATGTCCATGAAGTTATGGTTCATTGTAGTGGCAAACGATGGATTTTTCCTTCAGTGATATCGATTGATTTCTCTCTTGTTTTGTGGATCGATGGTTTGAATCCTTTCGAGAATCGATGGCTTAGACTTAGTTGATGTCTTGGATGGTTTGTCTTCAACTTTATAACTGATGTCTATACTTCCTCAATACCTGATGTCCATTATGCTTTCATCAAGTGGTTAAATCGATGGTTTTCCATAACTATAAGAAATGGGACCCGATGGTGGGCCCACTCAATGGTACAAACATGAGCCATGAAATAATTAAGCAACAAAAGACATAACCATTCACAAAGTTATAAAATGTTTCCATGTACATAAGTTTTTTTAAGGTAAATATATTGCCAAAAAAGAAAGTATAGCAGGGCTATACTGTACAGAATAGGCGTCTAAACCGACCCCATGGAAACCAAAAACACGCTAGTGGGTTATATTACAAATTCTATTAGGTTCTCGTATTTGAACTGAGATTACAAAAAATGTTAGAGTTGGCTTTCACAAGCCTATGAAGGTGGGAACCGATCAAATCCACCAATGCTGATTCACTCTTATTAGAGTTAGTGTGAACCCTAAAATTTCTTTCCTACCAAATGCAGTAGCAGGTTGCCGCCAGGAAAAGACTAGGGAACACCATCTTCTTCCTATTTTGACTGTGGTTGGTAGAAATCCATTGAAGGATGTCTTTCAGGATGTAGCTGGTCAGATTTCTCCATTCGTTCCTGAGACAAGCAATAGACCACACCCTCTTTGTATAAGGGCAATTTAGGAATACATGATCTATCGATTCCCCATGTGTTTTATAGAGTGGGCATATAGGATTAACATTCATACCCCATCTGATTAATCTATCTTTTATAGGTAGGCACCCAAGGATCGTCATGTAGAGGCACGTACTCCATTTGGGGCAGTGGTGTTTACACCAAACAAAAACTATCCAATCAAGATCCAGTGCTATGTTAGTGTTGATCCATTGTGTCTGGTTGGAGCACGACCAGATACCATAGCTATCAACATTGTACAACTGCTGGATAGCTTGAAAGCTCATGCGCATCTTCCTCTAAGATCTGGATGGGTTGCTCTGTTCATTGAGAATAAGGTTCCTGACATACCTCTCTGTCATCCACTTTATCCAGAGGTTTTCTTTTTGCATGAGGAAGTGAATGATTCTTTTGATGGTGTTTGTTTTAATAATCATCTCTGGGTCGACTATCTACAGCCCACCTTTTGAAAAAGGTTGAGTGATGTCCTTCCAAGATATTCCATGGGATTTACTGCCCCAAACAAATATGGCCATCATGGATCTGAGGTTCATGATCGTTGGATTAGAGATGTCACACATCAAGGTCCAGTATCTGATCATACTCTGAAGCATTGTTCTGACAAGAACCAATCTCCCTGCCAAGGAAATTTTTAATCCACTCCACCCTTCAATTTTATCTCTGAACTTATATTTGCACATGCTGAAATCCTTTGCAGTACCTCTACCCCCTACTATGGGTATACCGAGGTATCTAGTAGGTAGTTTACCCCTTCTCATACTACATCTCTCTTGAGTCTACCCCTTCTAGAGTCACATGACTTGGAGAGGAAAACATGTGATTTGATGGCACTGATGTAGAGGTCAGTGTTGTTCCCAAATTGAATTAGCACTTTCACATACTCCCTAAGACGATTAGCGTGCCCCACTGAGAAAAGAAGGACGTCATCAGCAAATATGAGGTGTGTATTTACTTTCACACCCTTGATTTTGAATGGTTTAATGAGGCCTTTAGCCCCAACCTTCTTGATCATACCCGAAATTCCTTCCATCACTATGGTGTATAGCAGAGGGGACATAGGGTATCCCTACCTTAAGCCATTGGATGCTTTGAATAAGCCTTGGGTTATAGCATACTAAGGTTTCAAAAATAATAAGAGAGTACTCCATGATTGTATTAGTCATTCAAGGATGATTCATACTCAATTACCATCATTTAGTTATATTAAAGCTAGGTATAACAAGCTATACCTCATCAGGGTTACCCATTAATTCATTATGGTGATTGTCAATCATAATAATACGAGGGTAAGGAAAATACTACAAGTTTAAGGCATTGAACCATCAAATTCTCATCATTAGAATCATAACATTACACTACACGCTTCACCCAAAACAATGGGAATATTGAGGCATCAACTTCTAAACATTGAATGTTGAAAAGGTAAAGCCATTGGTTGTTTACATAAGTAAACATCTTGAAAAAAACACCTATGAAGTCATTGATTTGTGCTCAAGAAAGAGTCACCATCTAACCCTATACATCCCTTGATTAACAACACAAAAATTTCCATTGAGAGAAGGGTAAAACCCACAAGCGATTGTTTATTTGAAACAAGCCGTCAATAAATGAGCTTCTTAAGTTGATCTCATGAAGGAGACCATATAATCACTTTATTAGGACCAAAATATTACATTAGGCATAATTCCAATTTATTGGATGAAGAATCATTAGATCTTAACCATTGGATTAAATTCATATATTAAAACCATCAATTGGAGTATAGGTCCAACCATTGCATCAAATGACCCAAGAAACCATTGGTTTAAGGCTTAATTGATGCTACATCTACATGCTTAACTCATAATAGGTTATGGGGACCTGATCTACCATAACTAGTGACCATTAAGTCACCATAGGTTGTTATATCAGCACTATATTTATTAATCACCATCAGATATAAAGATTATATCACTATTGATTGATAGCGTCATTAGGGTACTTAGTTGTTGATCATTAAGCTTATAATTAGGACAACACATGACCTAAGGGGCGAACATCAGCTGACACCCTTGGTCACCACCATCAGTTGTCATGAAGACAACACCATTGATTGTTGCAATGGTACTGATGTGGGTCGTTGTACACACAACAATCACTAGGAAAAGTCTTAGAGTTTAACCTTCTAACTCGGTTGTCAAATTGTTGCGAACAACAAGTCAACTTAGTATAGATATGTATCGATCCAAGGGACGGTAGAAAAGAAAAGTCAAAATCCAAATCTGATTGCAAGTATAAGAATTAAATCCCAATTTGAGAGAGTTGTTAATACTAAGAACAAAAATAAAAGTGTTGAAATAAAGTTTAACTAATCAAGAAATAAAGATCTGGGGTCCGGAAGATCACCATCAACACTACGTTCCTATTCAACTAATCAAATTCTAAACTCCAAGGATCAAATCAGGACCTTGTGGTTACATGTCCTTATGGACAAACTCACAAGGGTCAGACTTCCTGTGAACCCGTTGGTCCCGGCGTTCACGAATCATTGCCCAACCATCCAACATGCCATTATCCATGGTCATATCAAAAAGCATGTGAATTCAAACTGGCATTCAAACCCAAGTCTCAGGTGGTCACGTAACCAAGGATTATAATAATAATAAGATTAAATAGATGAAAAGATGATAATCACAATTAAGGGACTATTATTTCGTTCTTACAGAGATCCACGATCATATCACTCCATAAGAATATATCAGATCATCCAAATAACCACAAAGAAACAGAGAGAAGACATTTATTCGATGGAGGAATATGATTGATTATATTGAATAGAACCGGGCTAAGGGGCTACTCCCATGCCCCAAAGAAATTTACTCAGACATAACAAGACTAGAAGAAATGCAAACTAAAATGAGATCCAACATTATACAAGATGTGGTCTACAACTAAAAATTGGATGAAATGGAATGAAGAATGGAATGCTTTTACAAGTGAAGAGTCCCTCATTTTATAGGAGGGGGAGGGAGTAGGCTGCCCTCAAAAGAGTGGGGAAAAAGAGAGGGAGACTCATTTTTTAATTTTCTGGATCTGGTCAAATCTAAAGTTGGTTGTCTTTAATTATCTTGACCATGTAACTCTCTTTAATTTAGATTCTCGCAGCAGTGATTTCGAACATATTTTTCTCCCGTGAAAAGCACAAAAGTGGTCCAAATAATAGGATTTTATTTTGGGAAATTAAATTTCCTTTCCAATTAATACTTGTACACTCAATTTGGAGTTTGAATGCAAGAGTTATTTCACTTTTGGTGGCGGGTATATATGAATTTCAGGACTGCTGCAAATTGTGTAATTTTCCTACAAAACCCAAGAAAATAGAATTAAAACTCCAATGAAAGAGAAAAATTTAAAATAACACAATTAATTATGAAACTAAGAGAATAACTAACAAAATAATCCTAAACAAATATCAAAAATATATAAATAAAAGGGATAAATATACATTTATCAAAATACCCCGGACTTGAATCCTTGTTTGTCCTCAAACAAATAAAATCACAAATTATTCCAATTTATACTAACAACATGTCTATCCTCACCCTTGTAACATCACTTTATTCCTTACCTCCAAATTTGGCCAAGCAACTCAATCTCCTAAAACCACAAAACATAAATTATATATTCCCTATTAAAAACAAATATCATATCTTGGTTCTAAATCAAGATTTTGTAGAAAAACATGCTTCATCTTACTTTTGCTTTGACACTCTCATTTTTCTTAATGTATTTTTTCTATGTGAGTTGTTGCACAAGAACAAGATGAAATTAGGGGGTGTAAAAACAATGAAGGAAGTGATGATTTTTTTTTATCCCTCCTCTATTCAACTTGGGATTTAGATTTGTAGAGTTGTGGCTACATTGGTCACAATTTTTTTCATGTGCACTTTTGGCATCTTTTGATGGTACGCCCCTTTGTGGGGTATGGAATTTTTTTTATGGGAAGCATGCCACCCCGGACTTGATTTTTATCTGGTGGTGATTCTTTGCTTCTCTTTTTTTAGAAAGAAAATAAGGGGGAAACAAAAGATGTCCTTGTGCTTATAACTTCACACATTTATTTTCTCCTCTTTTTTAAAGTGTCATTACATCATAAAGAACATTCATGTCAATCACATTATACAAGATTTATATCAAGTTAATTAACAATTTAAAAAATAGAGAAAAATTGTGTTTGTTTTGATTGATTCCATACGGCTTGCCAACTTTTCCAAGGAGTGATGCTATTTTGGGATCCTAGGTGACATGGTGGTTTCAGACAAGGAAATTTGTAACAACTTTTGTAAAAGATTTACTAAATTCAAAGGGGTACAATGATAAACATCTATTCATATTGGCCGACTAGATAAAAGCCATTTTGCAACAAAAGAAATAAAAACATGGTCGACTAGATAATGGCCATGAACAAAGAAACTATATGCAAAAAAAAAGGTTGAAATAATGCAAGAATAAAAAAGATAAGGGGGTGGAATAGAAACATACCACCCAACTCCACCCCAGACTCAGATTTTTTCTCATCCCGAGCAAAATCGAAACCCGAGATGGAGGGAAGAGAAGAGCAAGGATTGCCAGGTGGCCCAAGTAGCTCAAAAAACGTCCAACTGAAGGGGATGTGTATGAGGACTGGGACCTTTATTTGAGGAGTTTCATAGTGTACCCTATGATAGGGTAATTGTAGAAGCTCAATGGGGTGCTCATATTTTCTTTCACCTCACATTCCCTCCAATAGGATCCACAGATCTTCCATCGATAGTGAAGGAAGTGTTGAAGATGGATGTGGATTGGGGGAGGTTGGTGGGTACCTAACTGGTAACACATGCAGTGCCAGATGTTCAAAGTCAGGCAGAGGATCTGGATCTGGTTTCCCTCAGTCATATTGACATGTATATAGGATAATTGGTGGTGATATGAAAGGGTCAACTACATTTAAATTAGCATGATAAGTATTTTTGCTCTGCTCAAAATTCATGCAATCAACCTTGGGATAGATGGGATTCATGGTTGATATAGCATGTAACTCTAGTTTCTCTATGCAAGGAGTTCCCAAGGGTTCATGAGGGATAAAAATGGGGACATATTCCTTGCAGCCAGTAGATGGGGGTATGTAGACTGCTTCTAAGGGTTGTATCTCTTCTTCTAAATCAGTTGTGCATGGAATGGGAATTGTTTGTGATAGAATGATTGTGGAATCATTTTGTCAAAGGGGGTTGGATGCTTATTATCCAAAATAGACTCAAAATAAGGGTATTGGTCTTTGATGTCAATTGGATTGTTGTAAGTGGTGGAGGGAGTATTTGGATTTTTAGATTGACTCTCCTGCTTTGACTTTTCATATTCAAGTAGTAAAGTCTGTAAAGGAAATATAGGGATACCGACGTCCTCACCACATGCAAAATATGGCTCCATTGTTTGTGCAATTTCTTCAAAATCCGACATATATGACACAAAAATAGGATCATCATCATAATCATCGGGAAGAACCATCTTGGTTTGCTCAAGTTCTACATGGGGAGTATGTGCTTGGGCTTCTAGTAAGGTAGCTAATAGGGCTCGACTGGATTCAAGTTTTGCTTGTCCTTCGGTTGCCATATTTTCTAGGGCCTTAAGTTTCTCTTCCAGTTCAAGATTAATTTGCATTTCAGCATAGGATTTATACACCCCAAAAATTTGTCCATCCTCACTATACCCCTTATGGTAGTCTTGGTCCTTGTGCTCCCCATACTGATTGTGGCATTTCTCCTCATAATAATATTCAGAAGATGGTGGATTGTAATTTCCATTGCATCCATCTTGGTAGGAAGATTCAATACTATGAGGTATCTCCAAATCATGAGGAAACATATTTGAACAATCTATATTTTGGGTTTGGGCTTCTAGCAGGGCGGTTAAGAAGGCTTGGCTAGTTTTTAGTTTTGTTTCTCCTTATACTGCTATCTTCTCTAGGGCCCTACATTTCTCTTCTTGTTGAGGATTACATTGGGTTTCATAAACATATTCATAACTCCCAAGGTTTTGTTGGTTACACCCCACAAAATTTTGTTGATCATATCCCCCATTAGAATACGGATAGCAAGGTTCCCCATAATGGTTCTCAGAAAAATATGGATTCACATTGTACCCACCAGGATGAAATGGCCCGCAATTAGAAGGGGTAATATAATAAGCATGGGATAGAGTCGGGTAGGCAAGAGATGCATGGTGGTAAAGACCACAATAATAACATTGTGGGGGATATTGGGATGCCCACTCCATTTGAAAAGAAAAATTCCTGAAAGATATGTCAATCAAAGAACAAGAGAAGAAAGATTACGAGATAAGAGGTTAGTCAAAAATTACAAAGAGAACAAATTATAAATCTAAGAAATTATGAAATAAACTAAAATAATAAAAAAAAAGTAACTAGAAAGCAGTACTGCTGGAATGGAAACTCGGTAGAAAGAGGAGATACACTTCCGGAATTGTGCTCGGTAGGCAAAAAGAAATTACAAAAATCTAAAAGAAATTATAAAAAAGACTAAAGTTATGAAAGTTAGAGAATATGAACAAGGATTATACAAGATATATAGGCAACTAGATCTGAAAAACAACTGTGTCATCCCCGGCAACGACGCCAAATTGATTCAGGTCGTTGTACACGTAACAATCACTAGGAAAAGTCTAGAGTTTAACCTTCTAACCCAGTTGTCAACTTATTACGAACAACAAGTCAACTTAGTATAGATAGGTATCAATCCAAGGGACAACAGAAAAGAAAAGTCAAAATCCAAATCTGATTGCAAGTACAAGAATTAAATCCCAATTTGAGAGAGTTGTTAATACTAAGATCAAAAATAAAAGTGCTAAAATAAAGTTTAACTAATCAAGAAATAAAGATCTGGGGTCTGGAAGATCGCCACCAAAATCACGTTACTATTCAACTAATCAAATTCTAAACTCCAAGGATCAAATCAGGACCTTGTGGTTACATGTCCTTACAGACAAACTCACAAGGGTCGGACTTCCCGTGAACTTGTTGGTCCTGGCGTTCACAGATCATTGCCCAACCGTCCAACATGCCATTATCCACGGTCATATCAAAAAGTATGTGAATTCAAACTGGCGTTCAAACCTAAGGCTCAGGTGGTCGCATCACCAAGGATTATAAAAAGAATAAGATTAAATAGATGAAAAGATGATAATCGCAATTAAGGGACTATTATTTCATTCTTACGGAGATCCACAGTCATATCACTCCATAAGAATATATCAGATCATCCAAATAACCGCAAAGAAATAGAGAGAAGACATTTGTTCGATGGAGGAATATGACTGGTTATATTGAATATAATAGGGCTAAGGGGCTACTCCCATGCCCCAAAGAAATTTACTCAGACATAACAAGACTAGAAGAAATGCAAACTAAAATGAGATCCAACATTATACAAGATGTGGTCTACAACTAAAAATTAGATGAAATGGAATGAAGAATGGAATGCTTTTACAAGTGAAGAGTCCCTCCTTTTATAGGAGGGGGAAGGGGTAGGCTGCCCTCAGAGGGGGAAAAAGAGAGGGAGACTAATTTTTGAATTTTATAGATCTGGTCAAATCAAAAGTTGATTATCTTTAATTATCTTGACCATGTAACTCTCTTTAATGTAGATTCTCGCAGCAGTGATTTAGAACATATTTTTCTCCCATGAAAAGCACAAAAGCGGTCCAAATAATAGGATTTTATTTTAGTAAATTCAATTCCCTTTCCAATGAATACTTGTACACTTAATTTGGTGTTTGAATGCAAGAGTTGTTTCACTTTTGGTGGTGGGTATATATGAATTTCAGGACTGCTGCAAATTGTGTAATTTTCCTACAAAACCCAAGAAAATAGAATTAAAACTCCAATTAAAGAGAAAAATCTAAAATAACACAATTAATTATGAAACTAAGAGAATAACTAACAAAATAATCCTAAACAAATATCAAAAATATATAAATAAAAGGGATAAATATATATTTATCAGGTACCACCATTGAGTCATGTATTTATAGAAGAAATCAACTTAAACCCTAAAATTGACCATTGGTTGATAGGTGTTAAGCACCATCGGTTGTCAAACCAACCTGATACAAGTCTTATTATACCTTAGGAATAATGTACACATAATCACAGGTTCATGTAGAACTGAAATTAGAACAGGGAACATTATAAAAATCGAAATCCAAGTCAAGCATAGATTTTTAGTGCATGGATCATCATTTAAAAGCAAGAACATGAGCTAGCAAGCTTATGGTAAGAAATAAACATGAAGCAAGTTATAAAACTTGCCTCTAATTAGAAGATAAACTTACAAATAGAAGAAAATATGTGTAGTTAGGGTAGAAAATCCAAGCATAAGCTATGAACTCGTCCATCTAGCACCTTTCTTCATCAAATGAGCAAACCTTAAGCATAAGGAGCAAGAAAGGTAGTGTTTTAGAGCTTTACAACAATTTATACCATGGAACATAAAGGTTTTGACCTGGAGGAAGGTATAAGGAAGTAGAAGTGCTAGAGAAATAGAGAAGGAAGGAAAAAAACAACTTGCCTTGGTCGAAATCCCTAGAAGATGACCTTGGAAACCCTAGGTAGGGCTAGATGGAGCTCTACGAGACCTTATTCACTAAAAAGAGGTTGTATTCTACCTTAGAGCACTTAGTTCCATATAAAATAGAGTGGATTCGTTGCTATAGGTTATAGGAAAGATAAAGTAAGCAAAATTTTGTACTTGGCCAAGGAAGAGGTAAATATAGCCCATGGATAAGGATGGAAGCAAGCATGAGGTGTAAAAGTAGCTTTCCCATGTGTTCATGGCCTTAAACTATTAAGGATATACAAGTAGCCACACAATCATCTGACCCACCATCCATGGATACCTGATTACCCCTCGTTTCTTGAATTTCCAAGCAAAACAAATAAATCATTAGTTGATAGCTCCAAAAGGTAGCTCATCCATAAAGGGGTAAACCCTAAAATACACTTGGAGAAAACACCTTTAAACCAAGGTTTAACTAGGAGCCACATGGATCATCAAGATCAAAAATGATGAGATAACATCCAAAGAACATAATGAAAGTGATAAATTGCAAAGAAAACCTCTCAATTGGGTAAATTGTAGAAAAGTCCAAAATGTGCATAAAATTGCATAACTTGCACAAATAGTGTCCAAATTGGACCAAAATTGAAACTTAATCTTGTCACATGATACCAAAACATATAACAAGGATATATTAGGGCTATAAGAATTAAATTATGGTAATTAATCTTGTTCAACACTTTAAGAAAGGTCAGGAGTCTCGCAACCATAAATCCCTAACATGGATTTCGCCCACGTAATCCAAGGTAAACAAAGATGGATACTTCTCATGCACCTCATACCAATCTTCCACATTGTTACTTTCATCACATGATGATGTCATATCATTCTCATAGAAGACATATTATTCTCCCTCAACTCTTGCATGTGTCATCTTGGTTCAATATAAGAACTGTTGTGCCACTTGTACTGGTCTGGTAGTACCTTTCAACTTGGCACTCCAATAGTTTTCCTGAACTATTCTATCTAATATACCACACATCATTTAAAGGTCATATTTTATGACTCTTATCAAACATGAAACATCATGTATCTCGTATCAAATGTAACTTTACAAGGTTTGATCTATATGCTCCTTTATTGATTGTTGTAATTAACAACTCAATCAACCATGTAGGCATCCCCTAATTTTCAAGAACTATGAGGAATATGTTTTTAGAGGATTCTCCAATCGTATTAATGGTAGATTGTCCATCTATTTGGTTGAAGAATCATACACTTGTATCTAACCGTTAACAAATATAACTTCCTGATTGACCTTGTTAGGGGTGGAGCAAATGACATTGTCTTCATCTTATTATGATTCACATAGCATACTTAATAGAGGTATCATAACTCAAAGAGGATACTCTAGTCAACCCCCAACTCACACTTGTTAGAATTGTCACACATAAGTACAGTTGCTTCAACATTCTTAAGGTTTAGCAAAGATGTCAACCATGTTAATGACCATCTCTGAAATATGTTGAGATTTCATCATTCAAAGCTTGCTACAACTTGTAAGACGTGACATGAAAACTCTGGTTCTCCTATTCATAAATTCTATTGGTACATTGGTTAGTCTAAAGGACATAATCCTATACTCATTATGGTCATGTAACTTGTGTCATCCACTCTAACTCTTATCCATTGATATTCTGATCCTAGGTTTATCTTAAAGGAACACAGTAACACATGTTTGCTGATCAAAACACCAACTATCCTTGATAGTGGTCTAACCCAGCTATCACTGAACCATACACAACATTATAGAATCTTTTTTTTTGTTTTCCCTTCAAAACAACATTTAGAGGGTCATCATCAAATCTCTATCTCTCTAAGGGAGAGGAATACTTGGAATGTTCATTTGATAAACATCTCCAACCTTCACATACTTCCCATACTGTTGATACATTTTGGATACTATGATTCATTACCTTGGTATCCACCTCATGTGCTATAAGGAACTCACATCCTTATCTCATCTACTTTTACCAACATAATCAAATCTCAAGACATATAAGAGGAGTCTTCATAATTATTGGAAGGATCAAAAGCATACTCATCACATACTTTATGATCTTGGAACCATAGTCCAAGCAACCTTCTTCTATAATAAGCCAACAAACCTCATGTTTACAATGAATCCACACATACCAAGTGGCAATGATCTACTTAAAGATGTGCCCTAGAAAGGAAAGACACAAAGGGAAACACACTTCCCACATCATAGCAGCATTGTTCAAGGGTCACTAGAAAAAACGTAACCAATTCTATTTTCATTATGCAGGTTACAACTTCTTATGTATCATTTTACCTTTTTCATTTCGGGTTCCTTGCCATTAGCATAGGAATCATAATGATTAACATATCTCATTACTCCTTCCTTGATGACTATTTATCTCACTAGGGTATTTTCTCTTATTTTATTATGTTTTTCAACAACTTATCAATAGGTAAATCATCATATTCTTCATTTTCTTCATTAAATAGGGATCATCTCCCTTAATATCATTCACATGCCATGTTGATTTTACATTAACACTTTCTTACACACATAGGTTGGTCTGAGATTAACTCAGTTTCCACCTTATTTGTTACACCCCGATCTCACAATTACCACTAATCATGAGATTAGGGTATAAATTGAGGATTTAACGTAATACAAAGATCACCCTTAACTTTTTATTCTTTTTCAAACTCTTTGTTTTCTCGCATTGAACCACATAAACTAACTTTACAAGAGAATTAAAATTTTATTTCTCTAATGTAATCTCAGCATTAATGATATACATCCATACATTCATTATGTTTCTCACACTTTCATGTACATATGACATGACAATCATTTGCATTCTCTCTTATTAAGGAAACAAACATACAAAATATCATTTATAACTCTCTCACATCTATACAAGGACCTAGAGTGATAGGGACCGATTGAACTTAACTATACTCAGACAACTCTTATGGCAGATCTACTCTGATGCAATGATATCTTCTTTAAGTCCATGTGATTTCCCTAAAAATTTTGAGTATAGGGGTGAGCCTACTCACTCAGTGAATGAGTACTTCAAAGAAACAGTCTAAAGCACTGATATAATTACAGATATACTTTTGAGCAACTGATATCAATTATAACAACAGTAAGCTTTAAAGAGTCTAATAATTGACAATCATAAATATGGTAGGATACTCTAGATATCTATAAGAGTGAATCAATATATGAAATGATTGGTATTCACTACTGTGATGGAGGGACTCACTGTCATGATGAATGAAGTTGAGGTTAGAAGGAAGTTGAAGCCTTTCAAAGTTCAAAATACTAAAGTGATCTCCCACCTTATCTTTGCCGACGACATCATGCTTTTTACCGCTGGGCATGCCAACAGTCTGAAAGAGGTGAGAAGGATTCTGAACAGGTTTGGTTTCCTTACCGGGCTCTACATTAGCACCATCAAATCAAGAATCTATCTGTCCAAGTCTTGCGATACTATAAGAGGAAGACTCAGAGTTGCGGTGGGAATTAGAATTGGCCGGTTACCTTCCAGGTACCTGGGCTCTCCTATTGCTGGGGGTAAAGGCTCTTCTGTGGATTTTGTACAATGCCTGGACATGTTGAGAAGTAAAATCGAAGGCTGGTCTGCTCTTAGGTTGTCGATGGTTGGGAGGATCCTTCTCACTAGGTCGGTTCTGCAGGCTATGATCAGATATTGGTGCGAAGTCTGTGATATCCCACATCCTACCGCTGAGAACATGAGGAAGCTTGTGTCTAGTTTCGTTTGGGGTGGTAGCAGCCATGTCGTGGCCTGGGACACCATTGCAAAGCCTTACTGCAAAGGCGGCCTCAATCTGGTCAACCCCATGACCATGGTCACTGAGAGCTATGGGAGAAGGGCCGACAGATTTTTGAGAGGAGGTGATAATATATGGACTCAGTGGATGAGTAGAAGGTATGGTGACCTGAACCGGGGCTTTGACGGCAAATCTTCGAGGGTATGGAGGAATATGTGCAGAAGATGGGAGACTTTACAGAACGACTACTGTGTTGATGACAGTGGCGGTGTTTCTCTTGTCAGACCAAGTACGATACCATGGATCAGAAGAGGCGATGGGGCTGATTTTTTTGGGCCAATTTCCTGTGGAACAAATTCCACATTCCTAAGTGGAGCATGACAACCTACAAGGCTCTCCTTTGCAGGTTACCTACTGCTGATAGGCTCGCTGGATGGGGTATATAGGTAGAGAAAAGATGTGTTCTTTGCAAGAAAGAGGATGAAACCCATAGCCATTTGTTTGGGACATGTAACTTCTTCAGAAGAAGTTGGGCGATTGCTACTCTCAGATGCGGGTGGGGACAGATTTTTGATGATAGCATTATTGGGTTGATGTCCAAACTGATGGGTTTGCTCACCGGAAAACATGAACGGGCCATAGGTAGCTTATGCCTGATGGGTGTTTGCTATTATGTCTGGGAGGAGAGGAACAACAGAACTCATAGTCAGATTTTTTGTAGAGAAGAGGAAATTGTAGAGAAGGTTGCTCACACACTTTCACGATATCTCAAATGTAGAAAGGGCCTCGCCTCAGGTCTTTCTGAGCAAGCCAATAGATACTGGGGTTTTTGTAGATAATAACCCTCTGTATATGTTTTTGTAGTTCGATCCTACTTCTACAGGTTCCTTTGGCAATATATTTACATATTTCCAAAAAAAATGATTGATTGATCATAAAGAGAACTAATAATTCAGAAACATACAAAGAATAATTGAATAACTGTACACACTTGTTTGACCTCTCATTCATTTTATTATGCCCAGATCATATGCAGTGTACTCTACATATGAAGACTTGTAGTGCACTACGATCACACCGTACAAGACTTAGCAGACACACACGGGAAATGATAAGTCTGACTACTCTCCTGGTCTACAACAAGGAAATGGCTCTCTGGCCTAAACTGGACTCCTCCTTGAACCTAAGCACACAGGCAGAGAGTCAAGCCACCTCTTGGCTTTTTCTATACTCTAGTGCCACCAGGACTTCTGGTTGATGTTGGACGTGCTTTTCTGTACTCTAGTGCCACCATGACTTCTGGTTGATGTTGGACACTGCAAACTATAATTTAAGGAGACTTCTACTAGGCTTCATCCCCCGTGCCACCTGATAGCACGTTCTGACCCCCGTATACTAGACCCTGCCAGGGTTAGGTCGTTTCACCCCTAAGGTGCAAACCTCACATAGGGGTTCTACGGTGTCAGGGCCCTTAAATCTATAATTTTATTATTTCCTAGAAAACTCTTACTATGTTGAACCTTTTTCTTACTTATACTCGACTCTTGTATTTCTATGGCATCTTGTCTATTTAATTGCAGTTCAAATCACAACATGAATATCATTCTAGACCTGACAGAGCAGTATACTCAAAAACATTTTAATTTACTGAGTAATCCATATACCATGCATGTAGGCAAATTGAAATTTCTTAAATAAACTAAACTCATATCAACTTGGCCCATATACGCTGGAATTATACAATTGATCATCGTAACACACTAACAAGAGTTAATTACTCGATATATTAGAAATCATCAGTAGCACTTGTAAATTATCTGTAATTCCTCAAAAATCGAGCACATCAACCCAAATTCTAAGTTATGCATCACATAACTCAATTAAAAGTCAATTTACTTGACACGACAAGTTTTAATTGTAAAAATTTGTGCATCAACCCTAATCTTGAGTTATGCATCAGTGCATCACATAACTTAATTAAGAGTTAATTTCTTATCATGGCAAGAATTATTAATAATAACTGAGAATATTGATATCACAATACTTGATTCATTGAACACCCTACCCTTAGGGTTTCATTTACCTCATTCACTTATCACATGGATCTCATAAGGATTTCATGTGACATAAACATTCACTGAATAAAGACTACTATCAACAAATCATATAAAATCAATATATGTATGAAACCTTGGAACTTAGCTAAATTTGGGTTTCCATGCCATTCATTGGGATATCATGCATCAATAATAACATTGTATAAATAAACTCTATCATGTCAAGAAAATCCCTTCAAATGGATTTCACGATATCTATTCGCAAATATCCAACTTTCCTCGCATCTAGGGTTTCACCCTCTTTACTGAGATATCAGACAAACACTATTCACTTTAAACAAATCAATATAGTATCTGAAATATATGTAGTATGAATTTAGATAAACAATCATTCATAACTAAGGGGATCTAGATAAGCATATTTCTCTATTTACTTATATAGCACATTTTAGTCATGGACAAATCCCCTATATTTTAGTTTATTCTTATAACCTCTGTGAATACTTAGGGAATTCTCAATAGGATGTATTGTATACATTTATAATGTGATTTTATCATCTGAAATTCATCCAAACGGAGGAAGAATCCATTTCATATCATTTTGCAACAACTTAGAACAAATAGACAATTCAGGGTTTGTAGTCGCATACTAAGCAATTAAAGATTATGGATGATTTAACCCATTTTTGTGCAATATACTATTTAAAGGAAGTTCCCACTCACCCTAAGGTGTGAAAACACCTTAAAAATGTATCCCATATCTTAAAATATCGAATCCCTAGCAATTCACCCGATTCTTCTTCCTTTCAACTCGGAAACCCTAGAAATGAGGAATTATGAAGAAAGAGTGAGAAAAGGGGAAGTTTTGATGCCATTTTGGATCAAATTAGAGGAGGGACAGAATTTTGACATGTGAGAGAAGATTCACCATGAAACTATATCCAAAGAATCTAAACTTACACGATTTCATCATTCCTCATACCGTAAAACCCTAGGTCAGCATCTCCATCATTTTCTCCTCTCAAACCCTAAGGCTCCCTCTCTCTCTAGGATTTCATTTCTCTAGATTGAACCATGAATTATGAGAGCTACTTGTGTGTTAGGTTGATCAGATAGAGCAATTGATATGTTTGGGTCAATTGCACTTTGACCCCTCACTAAACTTTTTCTTATTTCAGCAGATTTTTCTATCATAAAAAGGATTCTATAATTCGTCTATTTCAGAGATCAAACCTTCTCAAAAATTATGATTATTTATCATGTTGTATATAATTTAGCTTCTAAGCTTTCTTTAAAATTTGATATCATTACAAGCTCCCATTAAAAAATTAAAAATCAAATAGTGCACTACTATCCAGAATACTACAAAAATGTCAGTTACTGTAATTTGTCTACTGATAAGGTCTACATGCATTAAAAAATTATGAAAATTTTACATGTAGTTTATGATTGAGTTTTAAATCTTTAGTTAAAATT
Organism: Alisma plantago-aquatica; assembly: GCA_963693085.1. NCBI lineage: Eukaryota > Viridiplantae > Streptophyta > Magnoliopsida > Alismatales > Alismataceae > Alisma > Alisma plantago-aquatica. Next base: position 1,505,792,842 of record OY856410.1, on the reverse strand, counting down.
TAAGATCATTTTGAGTTATCAATAAATAAATAAAAATCAAACAATATACTATTGAACAACATTTTGTCAGCATGGTCGGTTGAAGTATATCTCGACGGAGAATGACTTTCAAAGAACATCCAAAAATTCTGAAATTTTTCACTGAAATGCAAGATTGAGTTATACATATTATATCTAAATTTAAATTAAATCCAAATTACATGGAAAATATGATAAATTATTTACTGTACTACTATCTTGATCAAATTCCTTACTCATGTACCATCAAAACCTTAATTTTAGCCAACTAGGGTTTATATTTCTCAAACCCTAATTTCTCAAACAATAGAAAACTTAACATTCTTATTAGGTTTAAAACAAAATAATTGAATTATCATCATTAATTAGATTTAAGAAATGATCGATCCTATTAAGCATATAATCATCTATGTAAACCCTAGTTTACCAATTAATCTCGGATACGGTCATAACATTATTCCTTTGTCATTGTTCCCATTTATCTTCTCATTTTTACTTATTATAGGAGTTCTCTCCATCTTATGTGAATTTCATACCTTGAATCACTTTATAAGAACAGACTTATCTATCTTTTACTTTATTATCTTCTTGAATTTCATCTACAAGAACTCCTCTTTTGCTTATTTGTATTTGGATCTAAATTTTATGGTGTTGTATCTTTCTCTTATAGTTACCAACAATTCAAGTTTTGATAGATAATGATGTAATCCTCATCTTCTCTTGAGGTAATATTAAGTTATCTACACCATGATTTCTGCTTCATTATGCTCTTTAGATTGTTTTAAAATGACTACTTGATCATAGTAATAAAAAAGAAAACAATCTAAAAGTTCCATACTTACATTTTCTTCAATAATTGAATATCTGGCTAGGGAACCCAAATATTGAGATTAGGAAGTATGCATAATATTTTTATGCCATATTCCTAATTTTGACATCATTTTAGTCCTAAGTCCTAGTGCCCTTATAGACTCAGTGAACCTAAAGCTCTGATACCAACTTGTGAGAACCCATTACACTAAACGAGATTACTCAAAACATAAAACACAATCAATCACCAATTAACCACATATCCAAAAATATGGGTAAATTAAAACCGATTTCAACATCAACACCCACTTAGAAACATTTGCATAAGAGCCCAATATCTTTCTTGTATCCATACTATGACAAGAATTTGATACAAATTTTTCTATCACCTTAGCCACAACATATATACATAGGATAACAATATGTGTATATGCCATACAAACAAGCAGTAACATGATAACAAAATTCCGATTCATTTGAAACACCATATAAAAACTTTTCCTGCTCATACCTGAGAGTATAGGGACGACCCTAGGACACACTATACATCTAATCAACTTTCTCACAGATTCATTACTATAGCTCCTCTTTGCTGCCACATGTTTTTTTTCATCACTTCTAATTACCTAAAAAGATGTGGCAAACCACAAGGGTGAGACCCATGTCCCAGCAAGAGATATAACCTCCAACAACGTTTATCGATTCTAACATTTTTAGCTAATGAGATAGCTTAAGCAGTTTAATCATATATAACAAATAAGCTCAACAACACTAATGATTAACAAAATACATAAAGGAGCATATAATAACTATCTTCATTAGCCAGACTATTCTCATATCCCTATTAACAATATAAGGAGTCTAGCAACATGAGCATCTCAAACATCATGAATAAGTCTAGTATCATAAGAATAGCTAACAACATCAGCATGTCTATCAAGTTGAACATATTAACATCATAAGTAGAGCTAATAATATAAGCATGACTATCTGCATAAGTATGATAAGCAGTATAGGCATTTCTAGTTACAAAGGTATAGCTAGAAATATAAGCATAACTAACAACATGTGATAACAAATGTGATATTCATAGCCAACAGTAATAATGTCTCTATCAACTTAAACATGAATATTGTATGTACACATTTATAACATGAGCATATCTACAACATAAGAATATCTACTATCTTTTAATGCATTAAACACCATCTCTATGTAGAGAGAACAACAAGGGTTATCATCCAATATGAAGCATCATGTATAACCCTAAATAGATTTTCTAGACAGCTATATTACATCTTTTGTTATGCCATGGGGAGTTTGAGTACCACCCAAAATCCAACCGACCCCTACGAAGGGTGATTCGGTTCCGTACAAGATCTAGGAGTGCCAGTATCCTAAGATCTCTTCCCCTCGGTCAGTATGAGTAAAAAGGCAGTGACATATCAGTCAAAGCTGCTACTACAACAACATATAGTCAAGCTGCTAACCACTAGTCTGCCTTTGGTACAGGTCACAACACTAGAAACCAGGGTATACAAAACCCTCTAATCTGAGGTACAACCACAGTTGTCCTCAATCACATTAAATGTCTGAAGCATGACCATAGCCATCCTCCATAACTTGCATTGTGAATGATAAGGATATATCCTCAACTTGCCACCCCACATACTCAATAGTATGTGCTCTAAGTTTCCCTTAGGAATATTCGTTTCACCATCCAGCAAGTTTTGATACTGAAGATGGCTCTACGACACAGGGCACTACATGGTTAGAGTCACACTTGATTAGTTATGCCAATTGGGTGAATTAAGGCTGCATCAAACAAGTGGACATACAAACCCTAATTCATTTCTATCAAGCATATAAACATCACAACTTCAAAAGATATAAAACGTGTGAAACATAATTTCTCATCTCATCATCACTTGGTACTATTCCCTTGCCATTCATGAGACTACACTAGTCATCATACTATTACAAGATATAAATCATTTTCACAATATCACAGGGTATTGACCCTTATCAACACAAGAGGATTACACCTCATTTAGGGCTCAACCATGTCCAAAGGTGATTAAGACCATCATACTATTCCCTGTAAGATCATCATTATCTTTGCATGCCTTATTACAAGGTGCAACAACATCACTTACATATAATACATCAGATCAGCACAATATCGCATTAATGAGCAAGGAGATATTCATAAACAATCATAGTAGGGTTATATTAACATTAAGAACATTCCTTTATTACATCAACTTGCAAGGAATCTAGATACGATTAACCCTCATCATATTCATATTGCACATGTTTAGTGTAAGAAAGTGTCAACCATGTGGCTATGATAACCACCAATTAACATATTAAAGCTATGATTATATTAATGAGGTTATTTCACCATCATTCCATCATATAAGAATGTTAAACATAATTGATCTTTACCTATTTGCATTAAAGTTAGTTTCAACAAGATAAATTATATTAATGTTACTAATAAACACTTATACCCAAACCCAAACTCACAACATCCCCATTGGATCATGGATGCATAAGGTGAAGCATCACCATCACATTCCATACTATTATCAAGTATGAATCCACACATAAATAAAGGTGTAACCATTGGGTTATAGCATACTAAGGTTTCAACAACAATAAGAGAGTACTACATGATTGTATTAATCATTCAAGGACGATTCATACCCAATTACCATCATTTAGTTATATTCAAGTGAGGTATAACAAGCTATACCTCATCAGGGTTACCCATTAATTCATTATGGTGATTATCAATCATAATCATACGAGGGTAAGGGAAAGACTACAAGTTCAAGGCATTGAACCATCAAATTATAATCATCAGAATCATAATATTACACTGCATGCTTCACCCAAAACAATGCGAATATTGAGGCATCGACTTCTAACCATTGAATGTTGAAAGGTAAAGCCATTGGTTGTTTACATAAGTAAACATCTTGAACAAACCACCTATAAAGTCATTGATTTTTTCTCTATAAAGAGTCACCATCTAACCCTAGACATCCCTTTATTAACAACACAAAAATTTCCATTGAGAGTAGGGTAAAACCCACAAGTGATTGTTTATTTAAAACAAGCCATCAATAAATGAGCTTCTTAAGTTGATCTCGTAAAGGAGACCATATAAATCACTTTATTAGGACCAATATATTACATTAGGTATCATTCCAATTTATTGGATGAAGAATCATTAGATCTTAACCATTGGGTGAACTTCATATATTAAAACCATCAATTGGGGTATAGGTCCAACCATTGCATCAAATGACCCAAGAAACCATTGGTTTAAGGCTTGATTGATGCTACATATACATTCTTAACTCATCATAGGTTGTGGGGACCTGATCTACCATCACTAGTGACCATTAAGTCACCATAGGTTGTAAGATCAACACTATATTAGTTAATCACGATCGTATATCAAACTAATGTCACCATTGATTGATAGCATCTTTAGGGTACTTAGTTGTTGATCACTAAGCTTATGATTAGGACAACACCTGACCTAAGGGGTGATCATTAATTGACACCCTTGAGGTGATTTAATAACATGTGACGTGGTTATGTTTTAAGTTTGGTCTAGTTTGGATAATGTTTGAGCAAGTTATGCTATATGTATGCTTGTTTTGGACCAAGTTACAAATTACCCAAGTTGAGGGCTTATCTTGCAATTTGTCACATGTTGGATGTACCTACTATGTTTTAGGATCATGAGAGAGAGATATAATGATGGTTAGAACCGCCTTGTTGGACTCTGATTGATGAGGTGGCATCATGAGTGTTGAAGTTAGGGTTTGCATGGGTTGCATGGATGCTTGAGTTGATTTTGATGTTGACCCTCTCTTTATTCTCTTGGATAATCTATGGTTCTCCATGGTGGTTCTCTTGAGTAACTTCCCTCCAATAGAAGTTGAATCCATGTTCTCCCATGGTAGTATCTAAGTGAGATGAAGGTCTCATGTTTTCCCTTTATTTTCAACCTAGGGTTTGTACCCTCTCTTCTTTGTGCACCTTTAGACCTATGTTTGTTCATCTTCTGTTGATGTGATCTTGCTTGGCCTTGGAGTGGACCAAGCTCTAGTTTTCCCTCTTCTCTAGGAGCTTCTTGGATTTGGAGTTGTTTTTCACTTCAAGGCGAGTTATATAATTCTCCCCTCTACTATTGTTGCACTCATCTTGCATGTTAATAATCTATCTTTATAACATGATTGTAAGTTGTGTAGTGATGATACCTTGAACTAGGGTTTGTTATTATGTGGTTATGTTGGATATATTAACTCCTTTTATTGAACCCTAATTCTTGTACCTGAGACCTAGTGGATAGTGAAGATGTTGGCTCTTGCATCCACATCTTGAACATTTGGTTTTATCCTTATGAGTATGATTCAGCCATCATATGGAAGATGGATATTTTGACTCTTGTTTGCATGATTTTAATGCTTAGATTCCTCTATCATATTCTAATTTCTATAATGATATTCATTATGTCCATCTCAGGGTTTTGGTAATCATCTCCTTCATGTGGGCTTCACCTTGGTGATTCTTCATATTCTTGATGTCACACATCTGTTTCGGTCACCATGTTTCTTTGGGCCCATAAGGTCGCTATGATCATGATGGTGGTTGAGTATGGGGTTCACGTTTGGTCACTATATCCCTAACCATAACTCCTTTAGTTGGCATGTTTCTATTAATAGTCACTACACATGTAATACTTTCTTGTGGTTGCTATGCTTTGGGATCATTGTTGCGGTCACTATGGTTGACGCTTGGTGATGGTCGCTATGGTTGATGTTTGATCTTGGTTGCTATAGTTGGATCGCTATGCTTGATGGGTCTGGTTGGTCGGCATGCCTTGGTCATATTGTAGTCTCCATGTGTAGTGATGATGTGTGTTGGTCTCTATGATTTAGGGCTATTGTGGTTGCTATGATTGACCTAACCCTAGAGGTCGCTAGGGAAACCAATGCTAGTGGTTGCTAGAGGTATTACACCTTGTACAGTCACTATACTTTGTTGGTTTCCATGGCCTATTGGTTTTGATGATGACGTTCGGTATATGGCTTCTAAGAATGTGGGAAGTGGTGTACTTTAGGGTTGGTTGTTATGTGTTGTTATCAAAACCCTAATTGGTTATCTATGACGAACCCTAACTCTAAGTTGAGTACATGATGATAAATGTTTATTTTCTTGAGTAATTAGCACGTTAATGAAGTGTTATCTCTCTCCTACTTGTTGTAGACCTAACTTGTAGGTTGAATGAACATCATATCTAATGATTGTTTTGGAAATTCTTATATGACTAATATGTGGTTATTATAAGACTTGATGAGGAATGATGAGATAATGATGTTATGCAGGAATTATGTGATTAGGTTTTATGACCTTGGCATAGGCTTAGTGCCTAATTTGAGGTGATCTCCTCTAGTGATGAGGGATGTGTTATCCCATATTGATGTGATAATGGTGATAGCCTTGTATATGGCTGTGAGATAGTATCATGTGGTGATGTGATCAACTTTATGCTTAATATGTTTTATATCTTCTGAGGTTGTAATCTACCCTTATCTTTGTAGATTCTATTTAGGGTTTGTACGTTGTAACTTAATTGATGTAGTATAAAAGATACCCAATTGTCTTAACTAATCAAGTGAAACCCTAATCATGTATTTTTCCTATGCCATAGATCCATTCCAATGTCAAAACTTGTTGGATGGTGAAATGAGTCTGACCACGGGAAACTCAGAGTGCATACTATTGAGTATGTGGGGTGCTTGGAGAGTACATCCTTATCATCCAGATCCCAAGTGTTTTGAGAATGGTTGCGGTCACGTCTCAGTGATTATATTATGTGATGTGATTTTGGAGGACAACTGTGGTTGTGCCTCAATGGCAGGGTTTTGTACCCTGGTGTCTAGCATCGTGACCTACACCAAGTTAGGCTAGGTGTTTTCAGCTTGACTATATGTCCCTGGTGGCAGTTGACTGTTATGTCTCTGCGGTGTCTCCCATACTGACTGAGAGGTGGAGGTGAGATTGTGGATTCCATCTCTTACATAGATCTTATATAACATTGATTTTGACTTAGCAGTGGTTAGTTGGATTTGGGTGGTACGACTCAAATCCTTAGGGCTTAAAAAAATATGTAGCACAACTATTTAGTATATCTGCTTAGGGCTAAACACAATTGACATTGGTTGTTGCCCATTTCCTTATTTCTCGTAATGCTCAGTTGTATTATAAGGCAGTAAGAGAAATCACATGTTATACATGTTCTTCGTATTCCTTCTAAATTCATGACTTGTTCTACTTATCGGTTGTAGATGCTTAACCTACTAAGCTTTTATAATTAATTTAAAATAATTCATTTAGCTGAATCTACTCATCTTGTTAACAATATTACTTTCCTACTAAAGTATAATTTGTGTTTACAATACTTGTTAGCAGAGAGTTATGTCTCTTTCTGGGACATGGGTCTCATCCCTATGGTATGCCACATCTTTTTAGGTGGTCGTACGCAATGTGGTAGAGATCGTTCCATTGAGGAAGAGAATCAAGGAGATCAGTAGTTGTTGAAGGTTGAATATGTTGCTAGTGTTTGGTAGTAGAGTCATATGTGTCGTCCATGTACTCTCAGATCCTAGAAGGGGTGTCTTATGGATGTTGTATCAACACATGTTTTTGGATGTATGCCTTGGTTGTATATAAGTGGTTTGTATATGTGAACAAGTTATCTTTTGTAATAGGTTGTGGCAAGATGGCCATTGTACAATGATGTGAATGTCTTCATGGTATGTGATATGGTACAATTTTAGAACCTTGATGTATATGTTCCGTTGAGATGGTTATATAAGATTAGCTTTAATTTACCCTATTTTGTGGTTTAGTTGTTAATTTAGTGCTTTGGTTTTGATTTATCTCATTTTGTGGTGATTGGTCATCACATGTAACCTCTATCAAGGTTGGTTTCACAAGCTTCTTAATCTTGTGGTGTACATATCTCATGTATATGACTTGTAGAATTGTGCATCCATCAACCATTATGTAATCAAGTTATGACCATGCACATGATTCATATGAAAGGGTAGAACCATCCTATCTCCTCATCTCTTTTATCACTATTTACTTAGAGTCCTCCTTCTCCCTACTATATCCCATAGTGTCTTATGTTGTTATCTCATAGTAGTAATGTAGGATGAGAGGAGGATTATTTCATTCTATACATGTGTGGTGAGTGGATAGTGAAGCAAGGAAAGAGAAAGGGTGAGGAGGATTGTATTTTAGAAGGCTATAATAGATGACGGAGACATGATTGTGGATCATGGAGTTCTTGTCATGCATCTTGGAAGAAGAGGACTCCAGTTTCTGTAGAGAAGAAGATTGTAGGGCAGGGGAGAAAAGAGGGAGAAGGGAAAATCGAATTTCTTCATAATCCCAAGTGATACATTTCACTTATGAAGGAAGGGTCAACCATGACAAGGGAGATTTGTTGTTGGAATTTGACAAATAGTCCAAAGGCAATGCTCTTTTCATGTAAGAGTTTATGGTATATTACTAACACCATACAATGTGATGTAAGACATGTAACCGTCTTCTTAGAACATTCTTTTCTTAAAATGTACCTCAAATGGACCAAACTTCAACCAAATCTTTGTTTGTAGTGACATTTTATAGAAAATTATGGACAAATACAACACCATAAATGGATAACTAAAATGAATTCCTTGTTTTCATTTTTTGTAGAATATAAATTGAAATTATGGTGAATTCAAATATTTCTACTCCAAGTGAAATTGAATAATAATTCATACCATACAATACCACTTATTCATTTACTGTTTACATATCTTTTTATTATGAAATTAGCAGAGATGTTTCATTGTTTGTCATTCTTTGTTAATGACATTTTATGTTTGTATGAGAGAATAATATGTACAAGTAAGATCATGAAGCTTCTAAAATGTGAAACAAATCCAATTCTAGCAAGGAAGAATAAGTTAAACACAAAAAACTCATCCTCAGATGGAAGGAGAAAGACCGTGTGCTAGATGACAAGCATTAATCATGTTTAGATTTCATTACTCTTGAAATCCCAAGGTAATATGACTAGAAATAAAACTATAACAATAGTGAGTTTGCAACCGAAAAGATGTTTAACTTGCAATAGGATGTTTTTTTATTCCAACCCGTCAAACTCAACATCCCAAATTGATCATCTTATATTATTTGGTTCCAACATCATCCCTTTGGTCTCCCACTCCATTCGTTATGATTGGGTCTATCATGTGAGTGTCAATTGTGTGCATTGTAGGTGGTTCTATCAACCAAACTCCTCAAGCAAGTATAAATTGGTTGTAAAGAAGTGAAACCACTCCTCTACTAGAAAGAAAAGACTACATCCCTTGAACCAAACATCACATAAAAAATTTCAACAAAGGGATGGAGATCAATTCATTCAACATGTATGTATCATTACACAATGAGTAGCAGCGGAAAAGAAATATTATCTAACAATTTACAAGGCATAACACAACACTTCACCACATATGGGTGTCTAAAAGGAAAACTAAACACATATGCCAAAGATCAAGTCGAGGTTCATCTAACCACTACTCCAAGTCTCCCAAAAGCTCAGCTACAAGGTTGATGTTGAAGTTCTCCTCTCCTTGATATAACCTGGGGTTGGAAGCATACCCCACAAAAGAAAGGAAAAGAGGATATCAACAAAAAGTTGGTATGTGTATACTAAAAGAAAACTTGAGTAATATATGACAATAAGGACATCAATTATAAATGCTTCCATATAAGAGATAAGGAATACCCATACGGGCATAAAAGAATAAATTCATTATCATAGTAAAAGAATGATACTTGCCATAATTAAAACAATAAAGTAGTGCCACATAAGCACATGTCATAACCATCATCCTGCATGCATGTGGGATAAGCATAAAACTAGAATATTATAAGAGACAAAGGTGGCCAAGAATCACACAACTTGAACCTAGTGAGACATGGGCCAAGAATCACACATCCTGCCCTAGCATGGGGAATCACACATCCACCATCCAAACAAATATGACATGGTCCAGGAAACACACATCCTGCCCTGACATGGGGAATCACACATCCACCGTCCAAAATATCACAATGTTTCCACAAATTATAATGAGACAACACCAATGCAATTATACTACTCTAGGGTTACTGAATCACATAGCATGTAAATGTAGAGGCAAGTAGAAAAGTATAGTCAAACATTATACAAGATTTTCCATATCACACAATGGACAACATATGAAACCACCAATAAACCTCCACATCACAGTGGGCATATACCATCAACAAGATCATCATGTACCATATCATAAGGTAGGAGCCAAAAGAATATCCAAGATCACAATCAAGATAATTCACATAAACCATGATAATAAGAGATAAGACATATTGTGTAGGCCAAATTCAAGAGAATGAAAAGATAGGTGAATTGCTCATGATAGAGGAATAGGGGATACAATATACCTTAATATTAGAATTCAAAGACCAAAGCACTTCTAGATCCAAGTCTAGGTCACCAACGAGCCTATTAAACACATATGTATATTTTATGTCAATTTCATACACATTAACCAAACCCTAAAAACCACCTTTTTACTAATGTGTGTATTAGGTTATGAAAACTATTTCATATTTTAGTTTATGTTATTAGGAGTCCGAAACATATTTTATTACATTTTTCTGACTTATAAATATCTATTTATGAATTTCACAAATTATCTTCTAATTAATTAGATCCACAAATTACATATCATTAATAATTAGACTTACTCAAAACCCCCAAAGGTGATTTTTTACCTTCTAGGACCGGGCAGGTGTCAGACTCTATCAAAACTTATACCATTAGTTAGATATTATTTTTCTGATTCCAACGAGTATTTTTCCATATTTTTCTGATCATCCATTAATTAGTTATCGATTTTTAAATGTCAGCCAATTAGAAAATTACACGTCAGTAGATTGATTGCAAATCAAAGAAAGGGGGGGAAAGTGGGTCGTCCCCACATGACTTGGCCCAATCATGGGCAGCCAAGTCATTGGTCAAAGCTTGCATGGCCCCGGTCAGATAAAAAAACAAAACCGTCAAAAAGACGACAATGCCCAAGTCAAGAAAACACAGAAAGAAGGCGAGGAGAGGGGTATAACCGTCAAACGTCAAGGGGCATTGTCCCCAATCTCTCGTGCCAGCCATGGTACAAAGCAGTAAAGCTTCTTGCTAGCAGCAAATTGGGTGAAACCAAAACATGCCACCGAACTCGAAGGCTAAAGTCGGAAAAGAAGAAGGAAGAGAGATTGAACTCACCTGAGCCTCCAATTTGGCCGAAAGAGTTAAGAGAAGTGAGAAACGGCCACCGCAACCCAAGGAGAAACATTGATCGGCAGCAAATGAAAGAGGAACCTCTGAATGAATTGATGGGAGGATAAGTTCGTGCGAGGTCTGCCGAAGCCAAGGGTATAGGTATTTATAGGGGGGAGGGTCAGGCTCGAGCAAACCCTATCATGTCTGAGAGTCTTGGAGCCTAAGGTTTGGGCGATTCCCAAACTCTCCACAAAATCGCATGAGTTATGGCTCATTTTGTGCGGAACTTCACTAGAAATCTAAAGAAAGAAAAAATCTCGAAGAGAGATGGACTGTGGAGCAAGAAATTCACAAAATACTACACACAGATATAGGCGGCATGTTGCCTAATACGGCTCAAGGTAGGAGACACACACGATCCGTCCGATCACCAAAATTAATGGGTGTGATTCACGCATGATCAAAACAAGAAAACCTTATCCAATTCGAAAACAAATAAAGTGATGCATATATATATTAAATGAATTTCTCTCTCTTCATTTGAGGGCTCAAAAAATCCAAATTGGATAAAATTTTGCACAGAGACTAATTGAAGTATGTATATTTTGAATACAAAATTATATTTTCCTTTTGAAAACTTTTAAAGCATTAAATAAATTAAATCATATTTTCTATTTCCTCCTTCATTAATGGCATTAGGATTATCCAAAAATTACAAAACTTGACCCACAAGTCATATTTAATATGTTGGATACAAATTTACCATCAGTTTTATATGTTGGAGTTATTTTTATAATTATTTAATATTTTGAAGGTACTACACACTTTCTCTCTCCTAATTTCATCTTTTAATCAAACTTTCTCCAAATTGAGTGAAAATTCACCCAAAGGCATATTTTATTATGTAGATTACGAATCTAAAATTATGTTCCACTTTTGGAGTCATTATATATTTTATTTGATATTTTTAAGGAAAAACACCCTTTTCTTTTCTAAATAAAATAGATATGATTATTATTATCCTAAATGGGTGAAACTTGGCCTCCAAGCCAAAGCATATCCCAAGAAAATGAATATGAGGTTATTTTTATCCAAGAAGTTTTACTTTTAATACACTATTCATTATTTCTATTATTTCTCCCATTAATGATCCAATGTCTCATTAATCATGTTTTAAGCATTATCTTGGATTCCCTTTTTCTCTCCCTTGCACCATAAGGCATAGGAAGGATCTAGAACGAATCTATACCATCATTATCCCACATAGGATTATTTATTTTGTATTTTGTTGAATTATAACTCATTATCCTCAATTATGAACACTTTGCCTTTTATGCACATATCTTATGTACCTTTTATTGATTTCATGATTAATTTGAAGGTATTGGGTAATATTAATTTATATTCTATAATTTATGTATGCTTTAATATATTTAAGGTCACTAAAAAGCATATGCTAATCTTTGTTTGGCTAAACCTCAAAGGCTAAGGGTTCTAAGTTCATAACACTGGAATAAGATTAAGTCCTAGGTTTCAGTATGTTACAGCGCACCACCCCTTAAAGGGATTTCATTATCGAAATCAAAACATCCATAAGCAAACTTATCCACCACCCCTTAAAAAGTTTCATCTTATTATATCAAACTAAACTTTAGATATAAAAGGTTCAACTATACTTCTTTCATTCAACTACATAAGCAACATGCAAAAAGGAAACATAACTTGTAAAGACTAATCTAAGGAACTATGGGTTATCTTATTCTTGTTCGTATGCATTAACTTCTTCACCATCCAAAGCAAAAACTCTTCCATCTCTCCTTTCCATGGGCTTCTTACCATTATTGTTACCATTATTGTTGCCCAGGTTCTGAAGAGGTGCTTGTTAAGGAACATATCCTGGTCCAAAACGAAGCTTGGGGCACTGAGGTCTGACGTGTCTAGGTTCATTGCAATGATGGCATACCACTGGAGTATTATGATGAGGTTTGTCCTGAGAACACTTTCCTGGAGGATGGTAACCATTGCACTTAGCACACTTGTCCCTTTTCTGTTCATCACCTGAGAATTTCCTCTTCTTGTCAAACTCCCTAGGTTGAAACCCTGGGTAAGACTCCACAGCCAAAGCTTTATCAACCATCTGCTGAAAGGTCAAGGGCAGTTGTGGGATAAGAGCATGTCCCACATTGTAGTTGAGCCCTTGGAGGAAAAGGTCAGCCCTACGTTCCTCACCCAAACCAACTGCATAATTCTCCAACAGTAGAAACCTCTGTACATAAGCAGAAACGGATAAGGACCCTTGTTTCAAGCTGTAGAACTCTGCCTCTTTCTTCTTCAAAGCAGCAGTACATATGTACTTCCTATAGAATAGAACCAAAAAATCCACCCAAGTCATGGTTTAGATATCTCGGGTCCTTGCAATTCCATTCCACCAAACTCTTGCAGGTCCATCTAAAACATATGAAGCAAACCTAACCTTCTGGTGTGGAGGACATGCCATGCCATCAAAAGTCCTCTCCATGGCTAACACCCAATCATCAACTTTGTCGACCATCTCTATCTCACCTTCACCCTTGAAGGAGGGTGGTTGCATCTTCATGAACTCCATGATTGAGAACTCCTTAGGCGTCTCAGGTACATAAGGGTCTTTCATCTTTCCCGCCATGGAAGAAGTAAAGAGTTGTCGAAACATGGCCAACTCTTGTTCTGGAGTCATAACTCCTCCTGAACCAGTAGAAGCTGAGGTCCCCTGACCAAACCTAGGGTTTTTAGGAGTCTCATAACTGTATTGGTTGTCAACCGTCAAGTTATCTCCCTCCATAAGGGTTTTGCCTACACAAGGCAAGGTACTAGGTATAAGCAACCTAATATAATGGTAAACATCCTAAGCGAGACGAGTTTGAAATAGTTAGATAACCAACTACTAGTGGCTCTGATACCATGTTGTAAAGAAGTGAAACCACTCCTCTACTAGAAAGAAAATACTACATCCCTTGAACCAAACACCCCATAAAAATTTTCGCCAAAGGGATGGAGATCAATTGATTCAACATGTATGTATCATTACACAATGAGTAGCAATGGAAAAGAAATATTATCTAACAATTTACAAGGCATAACACAACACTTCACCACATATGGGTGTCAAAAAGGAAAACTAAACACATAACCCAAAGATCAAGCCGAGGGTCGTCTAACCACTACTCCAAGTCTCCCAAAAGCTCAGCTACAAGGTTGATGTTGAAGTTCTCCTGTCCTTGATCTAACGTGGGGTTGGAAGCATACCCCACAAAAGAAAGGAAAAGAGGATATCAGCAAAAGGTTGGTATGTGTATACTAAAAGAAAACTTGAGCAATATATGACAATAAGGACATCAATTATAAATGCTTCCCATACAAGAGATAAGGACTACCCACACAGGCATAAAAGAATAGATTCATTATCATAGTAAAAGAATGATACTTGCCATAATTAAAACAATAAAGTAGTGCCACATAAGCACATGCCATAACCATCATCCTACATGCATGTGAGATAAGCTTAACACTAGAATAATATAAGAGACAAAGGTGGCCAAGAATCACACATCTTGAACCTAGTGAGACATGGGCCAAGAATCACACATCCTACCCTGGCATGGGGAATCACACATCCACCATCCAAAAAAATATAACATGGTCCAGGAATCACACATCCTGCCCTGACATGGGGAATCACACATCCACCATCCAAAATATCACAATGTTGCCACAAATTATAATGAGACAAAACTAATGCAATTATACTACTCTAGGGTTAGTGAATCACATAGCAATTAAATGTAGAGGCAAGTAGAAAAGTATAGTCAAACATTATATAAGATTTGCCATATCATACAATGGACAACATATGGAACCACCAATAAACCTCCACATCATAGTGGGCATATACCATCAACAAGATCATCATGTACCATATCACAAGGTAGGAGCCAAAAGAATATCCAAGATCACAATCAAGATAGTTCACATGAACCATGATAACAAGAGATAAGACATATGGTGTAGGCCAAATTCAAGAGAATGAAAAGATAGGTGAATTTCTCATGACAAAGGAATAGGGGATACAACATACCTTAATATCAGAATTCAAAGTCCAAAGCACTTCTAGATCCAAGTCTAGGTCACCAACGAGCCTATTAAACACATATGTAGATTTTATGTCAATTTCATACACATTAACCAAACCCTAAAAACCACCTTTTTATTAATGTGTGTATTAGATTATGAAAACTTTTTCATATTTTATTTTATGTTATTAGGAGTCCAAAACATATTTTATTACATTTTTTGACTTATAAATATCTAGTTATGAATTTCATAAATTATCTTCTAATTAATTAGATCCACAAAATTACATATCATTCATAATTACACTTATATATCAAAACTCATACCATTAGTTAGATATTATTTTTCTGATTCCAACAAGTATTTTTCCATATTTTTCTGATCATCCATTAATTAGTTACTGATTTTTAAATGTCAGCCAATTAGAAAATTACACGTCAGTAGATTGATTGCAAATCAAAGAGAGAGGGGGAAAGTGGGTCGTCCCTACATGACTTGGCCCAATCACGAGTGGCCAAGTCATGGGTCAAAGCTTGCATGGCCTCGGTCAGATAAAAAAACAAAACCGTAAAAAAGACGACAATGCCCAAAGTCAAGAAAACACAGAAAGAAGGCAAGGAGAGGGGTATAACCGTGAAACGTCAAAGGGCATTGTCCCCAATCTCTCGTGCCAGCCATGGTATAAAGCAGTAAAGCTGCTTGCTAGCAGCAAATTGGGTGAAACCAAAACATGCCACCGAACTCGAAGGCTAAAGTCATAAAAGAAGAAGGGAGAGAGATCAAACTCACCCGAGCCTCCAATTTGGCCGAAAGAGTAAAGAGAAGCGAGAAATGGGTGCCACAACCCAAGGAGAAACACTGATCGGTAGCAACTAAAAGAGGAACCTCTGAACGAATTGATGGGTGGATAAGTTCACGTGAGGTCTGTCGAAGCCAAGGGTATAGGTATTTATGAAGGAAGGGTCAGGCTCGAGCAATCCCTATCATGGTCGAGAGCCTTGGAGCCCAAGGTTTGGGCAATTCCCAAACTCTCCACAAAATTGCACGAGTTATGGCTCATTTTGAGTGGAACTTCACCAGAAATCTAAAGAAAGAAAAAATCTTGAAGAGAGATGGACTGTGGAGCAAGAAATTTGCAAAATACTACACACAGATATAGGCGGCCTGTTGCCTAATACGGCTCAAGGTAGGAGACGCACACAAGTCGTCCGATCACCAAAATTAACGACTGTGATTCACGCATGATCAAAACAAGAAAACCTTATCCAATTCGAAAACAAATAAAGTGATGCATATATATATTAAATGAATTTCTCTCTCTTCATTTGAGGGCTCAAATAAAGTCCAAATTGGATAAAATTTTGCACAGAAACTAATTAAAGTATTTGGATTTCGAATATAAAATTATTTTTTCCTTTTGAAAACTTTTAATGCATTAAATAAATTAAATCATATTTTCTCCTTCCTCCTTCATTAATGGCATTAGGATTATCCAAAAATTACAAAACTTGCCCCACAAGTCATATTTAGTATGTTGGATACGAATTTACCATCAATTTTATATGTTGGAGTTATTTTTATAATTATTTAATATTTTGAAGGTACTACACACTTTCTCTCTCCTAATTTCATCTTTTAATCAAACTTTCTCCAAATTGAATAAAAATTCACCCAAAGGCATATTTTATTATGTAGATTATGAATCTAAAATTATTTTCCACTTTTGGAGTCATTAAATATTTTATTTAATATTTTTAAGGAAAATACCCTTTTCTTTTCTAAATAAAATAGATATGATTATTATTATCCTAAATTGGTGAAACTTGGCCTCCAAGCCAAAGCATATCCCAAGAAAATGAATATGTGGTTATCTTTATCCAAAACATTTTCCTTTTAACACATTATTCATTATTTCTATTATTTCTCCCATTAATAATCCAATATCTCATTAATCATGTTTTAAGCATTATCTTGGATTCCCTTTTTCTCTCCCTTGCACCATAAGGCATAGGAAGGATCTAGAATGAATCTATACCATTATTATCCCACATAGGATTATTTATTTTGTATTTTGTGGAATTATAACTCATTATTCTCAATTATGAACACTTTTCCTTTTATGCACATATCTTATGTACCTTTTATTGACTCTCTCCACGGCCGCAACCTAGCGCTCTGGCGACTAGGGTTACGGCGTGTGGGAATCCTCCTACCCGTAGGGGTCACCTTCTCTTGCAGGTCCAAGGTTCGGGCGAGCTTCCTGGTACTCTCCCCATGATGGCAGAGGAACTGGCAGAGAGATACGAGCGGCTACAGTTGACGACAGAGGAGGAAGAGACGATCGACGTCGGCGATGAACAAAATGGGGAAGAGGAGCATCTAGGGCTAGCGCTGGTGGCGCAGTTTCTGACGGACAGGGCACCCAACTTTTGGGTGATGCGGCGCACACTCACACAATCTTGGAGGCTATCACAGAAGGTTGTCTTCAAGCAACTGGAAGGCGACGTCTTTATCATCCAGTTCTTCGATTGGAGGGACAAGCAGAAGGTGGTGGACGGGGCGCCATGGAATTTCGATAATAAGCTGTTGATATTCAAGGAGATTGAGAAGGAAGAGCAGTCGGGGGCGATCGTTATCAAGCACACCCCCTTTTGGGCTCGGATCTACGGGCTTCCTTTAGGGTTCCGGTCGGACCAAGCTATCAGGAGGATCGCTAGAAGGCTGGGAGAGGTTCTTGACTTGGACGTCGATGAACTTGGGTGGGAATCATCGGCGAGGGTCAGGGTTAACCTGGACATTACGAAACCGCTGAAGAGGGTTCTACGGCTAGCAGGGAACACCAAGAACATCATCACACTGGACGTGAAGTATGAAAGATTGGTGCACTTCTGCCATGTTTGCGGGAAGCTTGGTCATGTAGAATGGGACTGCACCGATCGGATCGAAGGCGAGGACGGAGACCAACAATGGGGACCGTGGCTGAGAGCATCCCTGCGGAAGCCGAGGACGACTTTACACGAAGAACTTCATGGTCACACCCGGGTTACGAAAAGGATAATCTTCAGAAATAAGCCGGTAGAGCAGGGATCGTCGACCAAGGAGACAACGGGAGAAGGTGGTTCGCAAAGTAGTCGGGCCGGCGAGGACGGGGACGGCGAGGCAACAGGGAAGAGAGGGCACATTACAGAGAGTAGGAGGAGCGCACAGACACAGCGACACCAAGAAGATAGTGCGGAATCCCCTTACGAGTTGGAGAAGCTTTTCCCGGAACGACAGGAAGCATCAAGGGCGGATGTCGGCAAGGGCACGAGCAAAGGGTAGATAATGGAGGAAGGATGAGGGGAAAGAAGTCGGGCTACAGTCGACAGAGAAGAACCCATGGAGAGGCAGCATCGGGCAACGTCAAACCTGAGCAGGGAGGTGGAGTACGGGAGAGCTTTCACCGAGAACATGTCCGATCCAGGTCTGAAAACGGCAGGTCCAAGGGAGGAACTGGAGACCATACCCAAACAATACGAGGCAGAATGCAACCCAGAGCAGCAACCGGCGCAAAGGCAGATCAAGACGAGGGCTCAGATGAAGATGGAAAGCAGGAAGAAGATGGGAAAAAGAGATAAGGGAGAAGCAAAGAAGAACAAGAAGCCCCCGTGCGTATACAAGATGAGTAGGGCGCAACGACTGGGGATATCGGAGCAAGAAGTTGTTTGGGACACCATCTCGGGAAAGTGAGGAAGACAGACTGAGTATTGTGATATGGAGCTTGATATAGCAAGTCCTATAGAAGACATATCCAAGAAAATAAGGAGCAGTGCACCAACTTCACAGCAGGATGGGACACAGAGTGTTCAAGTAGCGGGGACTGGCGGAGACCAGCCCCGTGAACAGCCATGAAAATCATAAGTTGGAATTGTCAGGGGTTGGGCAACCCTGACACAGTGAAAACCCTTCGATCTTGGTGTTGGAGGGAAAGCCCGAATCTAGTCTTCTTGATGGAGACTCTCATTACTGGTGCGGACTTAGAGACGGTGAAAAGAAAATGTGGCTTCACACAGGGCATTTGCATTGACAGAGTGGGCAGAGCAGGAGGGATAGGTCTGTGGTGGAAAGACATCGACCTCAATATTATATCCTATTCACAGCATCACTGTAGCTGCGAGGTTGATGACGGAACAGGGGATGAAAAATGGAGAGCAGTGGGAATTTATGGGTGGGCGGATCAGCAGTTGAAAACTAATACATGGAACCTGATACGGGAGTTGAAAAATACTTCGGATTTGCCTACTGTTTTCTTTGGTGACTTCAACGAGATAGTTGCCAATATGGAAAAGGCGGGAGGCCCCCCAATACCATACCGGCACATGCAGGACTTTCGTGATGTGATAGACGACTGTGATTTGACGGATCTGGGTTACAGTGGAAATATCTTCACGTGGCAAAGGGGAACGACACCTGAAACGCTTGTGAGGGAGAGGTTGGATAGAGCTTTGGCGTATCCCAGTTGGGTGGCAAGATTTCCACAGGCACGTGTCATCCACCTACCGATTGTTGAATCCGATCATGCACCGATTATCATAAACACTGATAACAGGAGGAGGAAACAAAGAGGAAAGTAGGATAATTTTTTCCTCGAGCCCATGTGGATGGAGGATGAGATTGTGAAAATATCATTAAGGAATCATGGGATGGTGGAGCAACGATTGATTTGCATGGCAAGATGGAAAGATGCAGCTTAAAATTAAAAACCTGGGCGCACGAGAAGTTTGGGAAAATGAGAAGAAGGATAAAAGAACTAGAAGGACAGCTGGGTGAAGCCCAACTCCTATCGCCGGATAGAATCAACCTTGACAGGTGTTCCCGCATGGCAGCCGAACTCCAAGAATGGCACAGGTGCGATGAAAAGTATTGGCATGCAAGGGCAAGAATGAATGAGATGAAAGCGGGCGACAGAAACACGGCGTACTTTCACCACAAAGCTTCCCAAAGGAGAAAAAGAAACAAGATAGAAGGACTACATGATGATGAAGGGCAATGGCATACGAAGGAAGAGGAGATTGAGAAAGTCGTCACCACTTATTTTCAAGGGCTGTTCACGACGTCAAATCCAACGGGATGGGAGACAGCCACCAAAGGGGTTGAAAGGAAAATTGGGAGTGCGGACAATGAAGATTTGGATAGGGATATCACCACGGAAGAAATCCAAACAGTGCTGAAAAATATGCATCCAAATAAAGCACCCGGGCCCGATGGAATGAAAGCCATGTTCTTTCAAAAATACTGGCACATAGTGGGAGATGATGTAGCTAATTATATAAAAGGATGGTGGAAATCCGAAGGCAGTATAGCTGATGTAAATACCACTCTTGTAGTTCTCATTCCTAAAGTGAAAGCACCGAAAGAGATGGGGGAGTTCCGACCCATTAGTTTGTGCAATGTAATCTATAAAATTGCAGCAAAAGTCCTTGCCAACCGCCTACGCCCAATGATGGATAAAATCACTTCTGAACAGCAAAGTGCCTTTATACCAGGAAGGCTGATCACAGACAATGTCCTTGTGGCTTATGAGTTGTTCCATAGTATGAAAGGTGCAGTGGGGAAGAAGAAGGGTCATATTGCATTGAAGCTTGATATGTCAAAAGCATATGACAGGGTGGAATGGGGTTTTGTTGATTACATACAAGAGAAGCTGGGTTTTGGAGAGCTGTGGAGGAAAAAAGTCATGAACTGTATGTCGACAGTATCTCATTCTTTTGCCATCAATGGGGAACGTACCAGGAGATCTCAACCTTCCAGAGGACTGCGCCAGGGTGACCCTCTCTCACCTTACCTTTTCATTTTATGTGCTGAAGCTTTTTCTTCTTCCTTAAATCTTGCTTCTCTACAAAATGATATTCATGGAGTACGAGCCAGCCGCCATGGGCCTCGTATTTCTCACCTCTTCTTTGTAGATGATTCCATTCTTTTTGCGAGGGCGACCAAGGAGGAATGCCTGAAATTAGCTGTGATTATCAGCCAGTACGAACAGGCATCCGGACAAAACATTAACCTATCCAAAACCGAGGTGGCCTTCAGCAAAGGAGTCAGCCGAGAGAGGAAGGACAAGATATGTCAAGTACTACAAGTCAAAGAGGTGGAGAGGCACGGGAAGTACCTGGGTCTACCAGTCGCAGTGGGCAGATCAAAGAAGCAAGCCTTCTCATATATCCAGGATAGAGTTTGGAACAAATTGCAAGGATGGAAGGAAAAGCTGCTTTCCAAGGCGAGAAAGGAGGTTCTTATCAAGGCAGTGGCCCAAGCGATTCCGTCATACATGATGAGCATTTTCTAGTTACCGGGGTATCTTCTTGACACCATCAACAGTTCCATTGCTAGATTCTGGTGGGGAGCAAAAGACGGAGAAAGGAAGATAGCTTGGGTCAGTTGGGAAAAATTATGTAAGCCGAAGAACCAAGGAGGCATGGGATTCCGAGACATTAGCGCTTTTAATCAAGCTCTCCTTGCCAAGCAAGTATGGCGGCTCTTTCACAGGCGAGATACACTGGCTCACAAAGTTCTAAAGGCCAAGTAATTTCCTTCATGTAATGTACTAGAGGCTAGAAGGGGTCACAACCCAAGCTTTACGTGGAGGAGTATTTGGAATTCTAAAAGCATCGTACTCGAAGGCATGCAATGGCGAGTGGGCGATGGCAAAGACATCAACATATGGACTGACAGTTGGATCCCAAATTTAAATGGAAGCATAGAAGGGAGGATGGGTATATCTTCACCGACGGTACAAAAAGTCAATCAACTTATTGATCAAGAGACTGGACAGTGGGATTGCGGGCTGGTCCATGAGCTACTATCACATGACATGGCTGCTATGGTGCTAGCCATTCCTCTAGGGGTCGCAGCAAGGGAGGACAGAATTTTCTGGAAACCAAGCAAGAGCGGGGATTATACGGTGAGGTCGGCGTATTGGTTGGCAACCCAACAACCGAGAAGAGATGGATAACCGGTCAGCCAAGAGGAAAAGATGTGTGGCGGGCTGTATGGAAGTCGGGTCTATATCCAAAAGCGGCTCACTTTTTATGGCGTTGTTTCGTCGGCTCCTTAGCCACGGTTGGTAGGCTGTTTGATAGGCACTGCCATGAGGACGGTATATGCACCATTTGTAGGAGGGAGAAGGAAGATATTGGGCACATGTTTTTCAAATGTGACCAGGCGTGGGAGCTATGGAAGGATTACCCGTTGGAAGTGCATCACCGTATAGAAGAGATGGGCGCAATACCAGTTAAGGCAGCCATCATGGCTGCGGTGTGGCCGGAGCAAGGTGAGCTAGATGTCGACATGGCTGCTGCTCTTTGGGCCATATGGAGTAGGCGGAACGACATCGTCTTTGGGAACAAGGTGCGGCACCCCCACATGATGAAGAACGCTCTATTACCTTGGGTCCGAAGCAGCCCGGCGCCGAATAGCAATGCTTGCAGCCCAAGCACGGCGGGTGCAAGTGTGCCATGGAGCAAACCACCGGAGGGTGTTCTTAAATTGAATTGCGATGCTGCGGTTAATGTCCAAGGAAAAGACGGCTTGGGGATGGTGTGGCGAACAGCCACGGGTGCAGCAACAAAGCTAGAAGGGAAACAACAGCCGACACTCAAGGATCCTATGTGCGCCGAAGCTCTTGCTATTAGAGAAGGACTCCTCCTTTCCAAAGAGATGAACCTCTCGTAGCTAATGGTGGAATCGGATGCCGAAGCGGTGATCAAGCTCATTGTGAATGGGTCTAAGAGAGCGGATGTCCTGGGTTCTATACTTGAAGACATAGGCTTTCTTAAAAGTTTCTTTGCTAGTATTTCTTTTGTTTACTGTCGTAGAGTGGCGAATGGGGTAGCACATCAGCTAGCCTGATTGGCTACTAGTAGTAGTTTTTCTTTGCATAATAGTAGCTCCTTACCACCGGTTGTAAAAAACTGCATTCAAGCAGATTTGCTCATCTAATATATTAGATCCGTTGATTTCAAAAAAAAATGTACCTTTTATTGATTTCATGATTAATTTGAAGGTATTGGGTAATATTAATTTATATTATATAATTTATCCATGCTTTAATATATTTAAGGTCACTAAAGAGCATATGCTAATCCTTGTTTGGATAAACCTCAAAGGCTAAGGGTTTTAAGTTCATAACCCTGGAATAAGATTAAGTCCTAGGTTTCAGTATGTTACATTGGCATCCTGCCACCCTTTTGGTATTTTCCTCTATATAAGGTTTTTGTGGATCTCATGTGATTTGGAGTTCCTGTCAAATGGTACCAAGCCTTGGATAATCCAAAATTGGAAATACACAACATAAAGGATCCAAAATAGACTAGGGTTCAAGAAGAAATGGACAAGGACTCATAAGTGGGGGAAATAAAATACAATCGCCTTGAATTTTTTATAAGTTTCCAATTTTATATATATTTCAATTTTCTTACCCATAATCTATCCTTTTTCTTTTATTTTGTTCGATCATACATCTAATTTTTCCTACCAGCCTCCACCTCTAGGTCATGGGGAAATGATGTTCATTACAAGGTAACTAGAATATTACATTGAGCTCATGTAGGTTTATCAATCTTATCCACTCATTATCTTTCATTTCCAACATTTTTATCATTATAAGTCTTGTTTGGACTATAACTTTTGGTACCTATAATATCATGGTGCAAACAATGTCTGACATTGAAATGTGTAGGCTTCTGAGGATGCACAAATCTTGATCATGGTTGTGGCACTCTAATTGTTGAAATAGATGACCTACTTATGAAATACACATAGATATCCAAGAACCCCCTAGCTCTATGCTTGGAGTATATTCAACCTCTGTAGTACACTATTATCCTTATCCTGATTCCAACTTCACAACCCAATACATAGGGATAAAGGTATTGAGCATCTTTTGAGTGGATCAAATATCACACACACAACATACATACTAGTTAAATAAAAGCTTTTCTTTATTAACAGAATTAAAGTGTTTACATTAAGACCCAGAGGCACCATGAAAGAAAGATTACATTAGGAAATAATTCTAACTAGATGAAAGCTACATCTCTGAAGTTACAATATTTTCTCGTGAATATCTGTATTTGGTGTATCATTTGTTAGTACAGCAAGTAGCATGCATTTCAAAGAAGTGGAAGCATTAATTTGTGCCATGTCTTCATCAATATTCTTATCTAGCCTAATAGGGGAAAATCAAAACATTATTTCAACTACCATAGCATGATTGAATATAAAACTCTATGGTTTTTATATCAAAATATATACTAAAAATAATATATAAGAAAACAGGAAATAAAATTATTTGAATTTATCTTTTATGAAACCACAACATATTTTATTCATACATTTTTACATGGAATATTCTCTATGCATTCGACCCACTTTACAAAAGATCTCTTTGCATACCTTCTCTATGCATTTGACCCTATCTACACCCATAAGTATGGATCTCTTTGCATTCATTCTCAATACATTAAACCCTTTCTACCCCCAATGGTGTGGGTATCTTTGTATTCCTTGTTCATACATTCATCTCTATTTACACACATAGATGTGGGTCTCTCTACATTAATTTTCATTATCAAAAGTTTATTTATGTCCATTTTCAAGTTTTTAGAACACAAAGTATATATACGTGGAAAATATAACAAGTAGCATAAGAGTCACTTAATCAATAATCATTATTTGAGTCTAGAGACTCATACATATATATTGTAAAAAAACAATACCATAGATAGTTTCCAATAAAAGGATAAAGGGAACCTTGTTTGTTCGAGAGCCTAGATCTTGGTAAATTGAGTCAATAATAGATCAAGGATTATGGGTATCTAGACATGCATATAACAATCAATATTTGAGGTGATTCCAAAATGTATTTCAATTTTTATGTCTAGGTGGTTAACCTAATGTGACCCTAACTTATAGTCATATCTAATATTTCCCATTATCAATTGACATTCTGAGATCAATATTCATCTACTTTATCAATATCAAGTGGCTTTTTACAACTTAGGTCATAGTAGAGGTAAAACGTTATGTCCAACATTATCATCATGTCATGTATCTATTATCACAATCAAGTGAAATAAAAATCTGGTTCGGGATCTACATCATCATTAATATTGCGGGCCAAGGTTGAATCTAGGGATTTGAAGAAATATTGCACAACATACAGTCCTTGCTAATTTTCAAATATATAAAAGAAATAAGTTTCAAGATACCACTAGAAAAGTAATTATAGGCAGGCTCTAAAACTATTTTTATCAAGTTTCTTTGAGAATTTATGATCAAATTGACTATTCGTTCATATGATTTGAAGGCCATATGAAGTTCCTCTAATGTTTTTAAGGAGGGTATAATGATTCCATGATTAAAAAGGATATGACCTCATTGAATTTCAGATAAGTCCCATCCTGCGGTGCCAATATTGATGTATTCCAACAAGGAGAGGCATGATGGCTTGGCTTGCACAACTAGGAGAAGATCAAAGCATCCCCCCTTTCATTACCAATCTACTATCTCCTTGCCCACTACCCCATTGCAATGGAAACAATGTTGTGTTGATGAGGATCTGAGTTCCTTATGCTCCAATGCTTCTTCACACATGCATATGTGCTTATATTTTGCTGGTGACAAAACAAAAGGAATTGAGGAGGGTTGATATCCATCTTCTCTTATCTTGTGGAAAGTCTATATAGGACTTGATAATCAAGGGGATGTCATTTTGATTGGATGAGAAAATAAGCCAAGTGTGAGAACCCATCAAACTAAAAAAGTTTACTCAAAACATAAAACATGATCTATCACTAATTAAGCACATACCCAGAAAATAGGGTAAATTAAAACCGATTTCAGCATCACCACATGCTCAGAAACATTTACATTGAAGACAAACATCTTGCTTGTATTCATACTATGCCAAGAAGATGATACAATTTGTTCCATGGCCTCAACCATACACACACACACACGCACATGAGAACACAATTCATACATGCCACATAAACAAGCATCAACATGCTAACAAAATCTTGATTCATTTGAAACATTATATACAAACTTTCCTACCCTGACTTGACAGTACAGGGATGATTCTAGGACACACTGGACATCTAAGAACCTTCGCTAAGGTCCATCACCATAACTCCTCCTCACTGCCATGAGTCTGTTGCCTCTACTGTTGACAACCTAAAAAGATGCAGTGACCCACAAGGTGAGACCCATGTCCTAGTGAGAGATATAACTTTCAACATTGCTTATTGATTACAACAAGTTAAGTAATTAAATAATTTAATCAGGTTAAGCGTGTTAAACAAATAGGCATAATCAGGGATATGATTAACAAAATACATAAAGGAGCAGATAACAACTACCATCATTAACCTAACTATCATCATATACCTTACTAACAATATAAGCAGTCTAGTAGCATAAGCATCTTAACATTATGAATAAGTCTAGAAGCATAAATATATCTAACGATATTAGCATGTCTAACAAGTTGAGAATATCTACATCATAAGTAGAACTAACAAAAGCATAATTATCTGTATAAGCATGATAAGCAATTTAAACATCTATAGTTACATAGGCATAACTAGCAGTGTAACCATAGTTAACAACATGAGATAGTTGACATTATAACCAATTATAGCAATATATCTAACAATAGAACATGGATACTTCTCTTATTGCACTATACTTCATCTATATGTGAAAAGAGCAATTAAGGGTTATCATCCAATGTGAAGTGTTGTGTATAACCCTAAATAGATATGCTACACGGTTGTATTACATATTTTATTAATGCCCTGAGGATTTGAGTCATACCACCCAAATCCAACTGGCCACTGCTAAGTTGAAATCAGTTCCATACAAGATCTACAAAGAGTTGGACTCTAAGATCCCCCCCGTCAGTATGAGTGTGCACCGCAGTGACATATAAGTCAAACTACCACTAATGACATATAGTCAAGTTGAAAACACCTAGCCTACCTTAGTACAGGTCACGATGCTAGTCCCCAGGGTAAACCATGTCACTGAGGTACAATCGCAGTTGCCCTCAAAATCTCATCACATATATAATCACTGAGACATGACTATAGCTTCTCTCAAAACACATGGTGTCAAGATGACAAGGACACACAGTCACTTGCACCTCACATAATCAATAGTATGCATTCTGAGTTTCCTTTAGGAATACTCATTTCACCATCCAACAAGTTATGACACTGGAATGGATCTATGTCACATGAAAACTACATGATTTAAGGTTTCACTTGATTAGTTAAGTTGATTGGGTGAGTTAAGGCTGCATCAAACAAGTGGACAGACAAACCTTAATCCATTTCTAGCAAACATTAAAATAAAACAACTTCAGAAGATATAAAATGTATGGAATGCAAATCTTATTACACCCCCACATGGTACAACTTCACTACCATCATTTAATCCACACTCCTTGCCACATCATCATGGGATACTAGTCCCTTATCACATACACAGGAGGGTTATACCTCTAAAAGGGCTCAACCATGCCCAAGGGTCATTAAGACCATCACATCATAATCACCTACAAGAACATCGTTATCTTTCCATGCCTTAGAAAAGGCTCAACCACCATCACCCTAATTGTGATACACATGTTTAACATAATCTTGCATTAGGATGTTCACATAACAACACATTAGGGTTACCACCACATTGAAAGGGATATTCCATCACCTCATAAGTTACACAAGAAAGCTAAGCATAAGTTATCACCACTTATTTGTATTAGGGTTTGGGGTATCAAGGTAAGCTAGATTAGCATTACACATCATCTCATTACGGTGATCATAAGTTCTCATTGATACGAGAACAAAGGCAACAATACATGATTAAGGGCAACCTCCATTGGATTCAACATCATTTAAACCAAACCAACATACCACAAGCATCAGCCCAAAACCATTAGATGAGAGGAGGATAAAACCATTGCTTGTAACACAAGCAACCACCATGAACAAACCACTTAGAAAACCATTAGATTGTGTCTTATGCGAGTCACCACTTAACCTAGAAAACCACCATTTGACTCACATATAAGCGCCATGATTCGTGGGGGTACAACCCACCATCAATTGATAAAGTCAGAACTCCCATCGGTTGTGGCACTCAGTGCCACCATCAGTTAATACCATTGGATCATGAGATTTACAAACCATCGATTGAGACCCAAAATAACCATTGGTTGATGATCCAAGTTGGCCATTGGTTTTGGGACTTAGAAGCCCCATCAGTTGTCAAAAATAGGTGAGAAAACTAGGCAAAAACAAGACAAGACATTGTTTGATGAATGGAAGGGAAGACCATCGATTTAAACCACTCAAGGGTACTTAGATCGTCGATTTCTTGAGAACTAAAGGAACCAAAATAGAACCTAAATTGGGGCCATAGTATTACATGAAGAACACCAGTAAAGAATCACTAAAAAGTAGGACCATCAGTTGTTACACTAAGGAACACCATCGAGTGTTACAAAAGGTAGAAATCAACCATATAAACCCTAAGTAAACCCATCGTCTAGAACCACTTGAGGAGAGCATTAAAGCCACCCAATTAGGGAAAACATAGCCATAGGTTATAGGAACCAAAGAATGATCAAACATAACCAAGGTACCGCCATCTATTGGCACAATAAGGCCAAGCAAAACAAAAAAGGAACCAAACAATTAGATTGCAAAGGAAGGAATGCAACTAGCTCACAAACCCTAATTTGTTAAGCAAAAACCATAGTTTGTGGAAATAAAAGTCCAGAGTTTCTTATACCAAGAAGGGTATGTGCACAAGGTTTAAGGTCCATTCCTTCAGGAAAACTAGTTAAGGATCATCATATAATCTTAAACCCTAGGCAAGGTAGCTTCTTTATGCTTAGAACTTCACTTTTAAGAAAGAACATGAGCATGCAAGTAGTAGTATGCAATAAACGTGAGGAAAGTTATATAACTCACCTATAGGAAGAAAACCAAGCTCCAAACAACAATAAAACTCGAGAAAGGAAGGTAGGAAACCCTATTTTAAGCTGTGAACTCAACTAAGTAAGTTGTTTCTCCATAAGGGAAGCAAACTCTAGGCATAAGGAGCAAGAAAGATGAGTTCTTTGAGATCTCGAGCAAGCTTAACCATGGAAAACCATGGTTCCATCAATGAAGAAGGTAGGAGGAATAGAATAGAAAGAGAAATGAAGGATAGAAGGAGGGAACTTACTTGCTTTAGGTCAGAAATAGCAAAGGAAGCTTTACAAACCCTAAAAGAGGGTAGATCCAAGCTCTAGCCATACATGCAAGAATTTTGACCATCTTATTCTATCTTGGGCACCTTGTTTGCTTCCCTAGTAGGGATAGGCGAACCTCTAACAGAAAGGGAGAGATAAGGGTCCAAAAGGATTCGTTTGGATGCAAGAGGGAGGGTATATAAAGCTAAGGATAAGAAGGAAGAGAGGCTTGAGGTGTCCTATTAAGTTTTCCATGTGTCCATGGCCTAAAACGTGTTGACAATGCAAAAAAGTAGCTCCATTGGTTGTAGGAGTCTTCTAGGACATCAGTTGCGGGATTCCCATGCCAACCATCGAGTTTTGAGGCATGGTGACCATCGTTTGTTGATGTCCTAGGTCACAAGGTAGTGAACCATCGTTTGACACCTCTTTTAAGTGAACCACCAGTCCAAGTGAACCAAAGCCATAAAACCATCAAACTAAGGCCTTATAGGATGAAAAATGGTTGTAAACACCTGATGGTGACCATAGGATGTCAACCAAATAGGGGGACCATCATTTGATGGCTCCTAAAGGTAGCCCATCTATGAAGGGGTAAAACCCTAATTCACCATAGAAGAGAATCACCGCCAAACCAAGGTTCAATTAAGCACCGCATGGATCAAAAAGATCAATAATGATAATAAAACATCTAAGGAACATAATTAATGTGACAAATTGCAAGTAAAACCTCATGTTTGGGTAAATTGTAGAAAAGTCCAAAATGTGCATAAAATTGCCTAACTTGCACAAGCAATGCCCAAACTTGACCAAATTTGAAACTTAAGCTTGTAATAAGATATAAAACACATAAAAAGGTTTAATTAAGGTTTTAAGCTCTTAATTATCATGATTAAGAATGTTAAACCATTTAAGCAAGGTTAGGGGTCTCATACCAATCTTTATTTAAGTCAAGTAGTATTTAATCTCCAAAACATATTACTTTCAATGTGATTTCTTTACCACCTATATGAATATATAATCAAAGATAAAAATAAGGAAATCTAAAATGAAAAAGTCCCATTTTGAAAGACGGGTCTAAATTGTTTTCTTATAAAAATTTTCCTTATTTAATCAACGATGTACATGGACTACGTGGACTTGGTCACAAGTCTTAAACAAAGGTCCTTTTAAGTAATAAATCTATTAATATTCTAAAATCAAACTCATAAATTATTCTCTTTAAAGTAAAGAAACTTCATTATGTCATTCATATATGTAAGAGTAACTATTGACCAAAAATGATTCTCATAATACACATTTAAGTAATATTCTTTGTAAACATTCTCCGATCTTCAAAACTCCACTCTCTTAAATCTCAACTCTAAATGAAATGATATTTTAGTAATAAAAAATCTACATCATAACTAAAAAGGAGACCAAAATAAACTCCTTTGACCATTCAAATGAATTTTATACCAAATTATTCTTAACTAGGCATTATCCTTAAAAATAAATTACAATATTTTTTCCACAAAATTTTCTAAAACCCTAATTACTACTATGGCTTTCCAACTTCTAATGACATTACTTGTTGGAACATCGATGACGAGACGACATTTTCTGGCCTTCTATATTTTTATGAAACACAATTTTAATTTGACATGTGTAAATATTGACTTGAAGGATTATTTTATCACAAGGTAATATAAATTGACTTGAATTGAATCTTACCCCGGTTGTGCCCTGCGGGTCCAAAGGACTACTCCCCGTACACTCTGTGGGTGAGTGATGAACATGTTCTGTGACTGCTGGAGAAGCTTGCCCCGCCTGAGAAGCTTTATATTTCTCCAAGATTGCATCTAAAGTTCTTTGCATGTACTCTTCTTCCACTCCCCCTTTCTTGCCTTGTTTGTGCTTTTGATGGGATGCACCAAAAAAGATTTTATCTGATACCCAGCTCCAACACCCCTAAAATGTCCAGGATTCTCTTCTGTCCCTAGAGAAACTATCAATTCATCGTGTGTGTCCTGAGGGGTGAAATTTCCCTCCTTTTTTGGGCAGCCATCTCCACCTAATTATCATAAAAATAGACCAATCGTTAAAGCTTAACAATCTAATGGAAAAAGAACATGGTTATTATTGTGAAACCAAGAAATTTATCATTTTATCTGCCACCTCCTGTGTGCTTGGGTGCATATTTCTCTAACTTTGTTTCTCCTTGCATCTATCCACTCAATATAGTGAGGCAACCGTCTAGAATCACTAGAATACTCAGCGGAAGGAGTAGAAGTAGAAGGCCCTTATTGTTTCCCTTGTTGTTGTTGACTTGAGAGTTATACATTGTCTATATTTTAATAATGACTTAACTATTCCATTCATATGTATCTAATATGCTTGGTTAAGATTGATTTCAGGCATTAGGTACATGAAAATTATCAAATACACAAGCCCTACCTTGTCCAAGTTCAAGTCAAAACCAATGCAAATGCACTTTTGTGGAAAACACTCCAAATCATCCTAGAATATTTTTGTAGTCATTTGTATTGATGATATGACTTGTAACTAAGATGAGAAAAAATCAGAGACACTTAATTCCATCGTTTGATCACTTAAAGATCATTTTGGAAAATTTGTCACAACACTTTAGTCGGTTGAGTTTGGATCTTGACCGATCTATGATGGATTTTTAGAAATAGTTGCATCGCTCAAGTTGTACACTCACAGAACTTGACCGACCGAATCTCAGACCAAAGTTGATTTTGGTTGATCGGTCGATTTATCCCAGGATAAACTCGACTGATAGTTTGATAATTAGATTTGTCAGATAGTAAATTGGCCGAGTTACCTTTAGTGAAACTCGATTGAATGTACTATATGGAAAATGTAGAAAAAGTGATTCTGGCCATTGGAGATTTGTTACAAACAAAAATAGATCTGTTACAAGTTGTAAAATATCTATTTTTTATTCTTAAATGATCCCACACTCAAAGGAACACCCCCAGCTATAAAGAGGACCTCTTCGAGTTCATTCTAAGGTTGGTCATTCATGCTATCATTGGTTCTTGGTATAGTTGAGTGTGCTACAACCCTTTGAGCCCCTTTCTCTCTCTCTCATTTATATAGATTTTTGTGATTATGAGTGAGTTAGGCATGTTGTAAGAGAGCTACCTCATTATTACCCTATAAATCTCTTCATCTTTCCACTTCTCAATCCCCTTTCTCAAAGACCAAAGGCTGAAGTGATCTTCTTTGAATGAAGGAGGAGTTATTCTTCTTCTTCAAGGATGAAGAAGATGTGAAGATATTCTCCAAGTGAAGGAGACAGATAAGGAAAAAGATCTAAGAAGAGTGGGTAATCCCTACGAGGCCAAAGACTTGATGTAAGTGTGGGTAAGTCATTATTGAAGGTTGAAGACAGATTGATAGAGTGGGTAAGTCCTTGTGTAGGTGAAAGACTCTTGTCTTGGATAGGCAAGCCCTTGGATGTAAGGTGGTCTTCTTGTATCTCTTATAATGGAATATAAGTATAAATGGGTTGTAAAGTCCCAGAGGTTGACCTCTCTAGGTAGTGGATTGACGATCTCCTAGTTAAGAGATTGGAACCACTCTAAACATCTTGTCTAAGTGTTTGTTTTAATCTTTCTCATACTTGCTATGCTTATTTAAATAGGACTTCAAATTTAGTTTTAGCATTTGGTTTCAATTGATATAATTTGAAGGTATAACTATTCTTGTGAGAATTTTGAAGCTCTATACACCCACCTTCTAGAGCCCTAGATCCAACAAGTGGTATCAGAGAAAGGATCTTCTCCAACAAATCTCCTATTAGATGATAAGATGGGTGAGAACCTACTTGGTTCCCTCAACCTAGAGGGAGGCTTCTCCATGCACCCCACGGTTTTTTATGGCACCAACTTCCTCTATTGGAAGCGGCAGATGCAATTATACATTCAGGGGATGAACATTGATATGTGGAAAGTGATGATTACACCCTACAAGGAGCCAACCAGAGGTGTATAAACTTGGGATGAAGCAACCCTAAAGAATGCACAGCTTAATGCCAAAGCAATTAGCATCCTCTATGTAGCCCTCACTTTATCCGAGTTCAACCACATTTTCTCATGGGATATGGGACAAGTTG
Source organism: Alisma plantago-aquatica (assembly GCA_963693085.1). NCBI lineage: Eukaryota > Viridiplantae > Streptophyta > Magnoliopsida > Alismatales > Alismataceae > Alisma > Alisma plantago-aquatica. The sequence goes on along the minus strand of OY856410.1, from coordinate 1,505,759,098 downwards.
TGCATCACTTATGAAGGCACAAAGCAAGTGAAGGAGGCAAAGATCTACATGTTGAACAGACTCCTTGATAACTTCAAGATGGGGAAGAAAGAAGGAGTTGTCGAGATGTACTCAAGGCTCAACATCATCAGCAACGGCCTAGCTGCTTTGGGACACACTTTGGATAGAGGAGCAATCAACTCAAAGATCTTGATGGGAGTCAAAGGTGAATTCCAATCAAGAAGCAAGAAGTATTGGTGATCTTCCAAACAAGGATCTTATTGGCAATCTACAAGCTCATGAGCCAAGACTTGACAAGAAAGAAGAGGAAGTAAATAAAGAAGAAAACAAATCAAGGAAGATCAAAGATAGTGCCTTCAAAGCTCAAGTGGAGGCTCTTATCCTTCAACAACAACTTGCTTGTCAGACCTATCCCTCTACCTCAAGTGAATACGATGGACCTAGTGAGAATGAATCCAACTTCTCCAAGGGAAAGCACTTCAAAGGAAAGCAATCTTCTTCATCTACTCCAAGGTGCTACAAGTGTGGTCAAAAAGGGCACTACAAGAGTGAATCTCCCAAGGCTAGAAAATTACACCACAAGAGCATCTCCAAGAAGGAGGAAGAGTACAAGAAAGATAGCAAATACAAGAGGAAGGATAAGAAGGAGAGGAGACACAAATATGTGGTTTATGCAACGTGGGAAGGATCATCCTCTAGCGGCTCAAGCTCTGATGAAGATGGAGAGTACCACCTTGCACTCAAGGCCTCCACAAGCAAAGATATTGGTGAGGTAAGTTTGCATGAGTTATCTAAAGAAATTCTTATTGACATGCTTGTTACTACACATTCTTCTTATTTCAAATGTAAATCTAAAAAGAAGAGGTTGGGTAAAATCATTGATGACTTGTATGCTAAACTTGATATTCTTGAGCAAAATGAGAAAATTCATCTTGATTCTTTGCAAGGTCAATTTCTTGATCTTGAGCTCTAGTATAATGGAGTTGAAGTAGAGAATGGTGTCTATCTTAAGAATATTGCATCTCTTTAAGGAAGATAACCAAAAGTGCTTTAATGAGCTTGAGCTACTTAAAACTAATAATGTTGAACTTAACCTTATTAATGATGCTCACATATATGAGAGGGATGTTATGACAAAGAAATTCAATTGCTTAAATATGAAAATGCTAAGTTACTTGGTCAAGTTAATGATTTATCTTCTAAACCTATTTTGCCTAGTAATGATATTGCTTCCATTACTCTTGAAAAGGATTCTCATTTGACTAAATCCCTCTATTTAGAAGCCAACCTTGTTCATGCTAGAGATGATCTTGCTAGCTTGTCTTCTACTATTATATCTCTTACTTATGACAATCATAGACTTAGAGCCTCTTTGTAGAAATTACTTAAAGGGAAGAACTCCCTAAATGAATTCCTTGACCATTCTGCCAAACAAAGTGGTACTAGCGGTTTGGGATTTGTAGGGGGAGCTCCTAAGGGTAAGAATAAGGCCAAAGGTGAGAAAAAGAGCAAGGAAACACCTCTTTTCATTGGAGAGTCTTCTAGCTCTAAGAACCCTATGATTTTCTCTCATTGAAAAAGTGACGATCTTTGTTCTACTTATTGTCCTTACAAGCCTAAGGGGACCAACCCAAAGATGAAATGGGTCCCCAAGATAACATCAGATCCCAAAGTTTGAGTTGGGAACCGACACTCTCCTTTCTTGCAGGAAAAAGGAAAATAGATTGTTGATAGTGGTTTCAAAAAGCACATGATAGGTGATATAAGCCATTTCAAAATTCCACAAAGAAAGAAAGGAGGTTCGATCACTTTCAGGGACAACAAGAAAGTTAAGGTAAAAGGTGATGGTGATGTAGGTGAATCCTTGTGTATCTAGGATTTTCTCTTTGTGGATGGCCTACATCACAATTTAATAAATGTTAGTCAATTATGTGATAATGGTTACCTTGTGCTATTTACTTCTTTTGAATGATTGATCCTAGATTCCCTCACTTACCATGTCATATATAAGGGAACTAGGAATGGTAATCTTTATGTAATTGTTCTTGACTCTATTAAGCCTATTGTTGGTATATGTCTTGTAGTCAATTTTAATGATACTTGTCTTTGGAATTGTAGGCTAGGTCATGTAAATATGCATCAAATGAATAAGTTTGAGAAAAAATGACTTGGTCAAGGGACTTCCCAAATTGAATTTTGAAAAGGATGAGGAATGCCAGCCTTATACCCAAGGAAAGCAAACAAAGTCCTTCTTCAAATCTAAAGGACTCCTTAGTACCAAGAGAGATCTTGAACTTCTCCATATTGATCTATGTGGACCTATGAGAACTCAATCTCTTCGAGGTTCCAAGTATTGTCTTATTATTGTCGATGATTTTTCTCGATATACTTGGACCTTCTTTCTCATTTCTAAGAGTGATACACTTAATGTTTTCTCTAGTTTTTGCAAATGAGTTGAAAATGAAGCTTCTTGTCAGATTGTTTTCATCTATAGTGATCATGGGGGAGAATTTGAAAATGATCTTTTTGAATGTTTTTGTGAATAGTCTAGATATGCACATAACTTTTCTTCACCTCAAACACCTCAACAAAATAGGGTTGTGGAGAGGAAGAACATGCCACTACTAGAAATAGTTAGGACCATGCTTTTAAAGTATGACATTGCAAATAAGTTTTGGGTCGAAGCCTTTAGTACCTCATGTTTTGTGCAAAACCAAGTTTTCACACATCCTTCTTTGAAGAAAAAAAATCATATGAGCTATGGCATGGTAGCAATCCTTCTATCAAGTACTTTTAGGTTTTCGGGTGTCCTTGTTTTGTTTTGAACACAAAAGATTCTCTTAAAAAGTTTGATCTCAAATCATAAAAGGCTTTCTTTCTTGGCTATAACACTATTAGCAAGGCTTATAGAGTGTATAATGTTGATCAAAATAAAGTAGAAGAATCTATTAGTATCAAATTTTTTGATACTAATCCCTCTGTTTCCAGGGATATTTATAATGATGATGTTGCAGAAGAAGTAATTCCTATCTTGAAAGAACTCAACATCACCCAAAAAGGAAAAGAGGTGGCCTCTCAAGAAGAAGAGATAGATGAAGAAAAGAAGGATCCAACACTCCACTTTGTAAAGAATCATCCTAAAGAGCTAATCATAGGTGAACCCTTTGAAAGAGTGAAGATACGGGCTATCTACAACAAGGAACAAGCAAACATCGTCTTCATCTCACAGCTTGAGCCAAAGAATGTCAAAGAAGCTCTAGGTGATGATGAATGGATCCTAGCCATGAAGGAAGAACTGGAGTAATTTGAGAAGAACAAAGTGTGGACTCTAGTTCCAAGACCATGCTATAGAAAGATCATTGACACCAAGTGGGTCTACTGTGACAAGCTATGTGAAAGCGGCAAGGTGGTAAGAAACAAAGCAAGGTCAGTGGCTCAAGGCTACAATCAATGGGAATGTATAGATTTTGATGAAACATATGCATGTGTAGCTAGACTTGAGTCCATTTGTATGTTGCTTGATTTGACTAGTTATAAGAATTTCCTTCTATATCAAATGGATGTTAAAAGTGCATTTTTGAATGGTACAATTGAGGAGGAAGTGTATGTTGCACAACCTCCAGGCTTTGAACATGATAGTTTACCTAACCATGTGTATCTATTACAAAAAGCCCTCTATGGCCTCAAATAAGCACCTCGAGCTTGGTATGAGAAATTAAAGAACTTTTTTTAGATCATGGGTATATCTGGGTAAAGTAGATCCTACCTTGTTTCTCAAACACACTTCTAACAATTTTCTAATCATTCAAATTTATGTTGATGATATCATTTTTGGTGGAACTAATCTTGATCTTTGCAAGGAGTTTAGTGATCTTCTACAAAGGAGTTTGAGATGAGCATGATGGATGAGCTTACTTTCTTCATCGACTTTCAAATCGAGCAAAGTAAAAATGGAAACTTCATCAACCAAGGCAAATACACAAGTGAACTAGTTAAGAGCTTAGGGATGGAGAACACCAAGTCGATGGACACACCCATGTTAAACATCACCAAACTTGATAAAGATGAAGAAGGTGAGAAAATTGATGAGAAGCTCTATAGAGGTATGATTGGAAGTTTACTTTATTTAACTTCCTCTAGACCTGTCATGATGTTTAGTGTTGGCTTGTGTGCTTGCTTTCAATAAAATCACATCTTATAGCTGTTAAGAGGATTTTAAGGTACTTATCCAAAACCCAAAATTTTGGGCTATGGTATCCCAAGTCAAGGGACTTTACTCTTACTACTTATAGTGATGCTGATTACGTAGGATGTTTGATTGATAGAAAGTGCACAGGTGTCACTTGCTTCCTCCTAAGACCATGCTTGGTGTCTTGGTTTTCTAAGAAATAGAGCACAATGGCTTTATAAACTACCAAGTTGAATACATTACAACCCAAAGTTGTTGCGCCCAGGTTCTATAGAAGAATAAAATGTGCCATGACTTTAACATTTATTTTGACGCTTCTCCTATCTACTGTGATAATAATAGTGCAATCAATTTATCTTACAATCCTATATTGTATATTAGAGCCAAGCATATAGAGGTTCAACATCATTTTCTTTGTGATTACATTGCCAAGAAGGATATTCATATCATGCATGTGGACACAGAAAATCAGTTGGCAGACATTTTTACTAAACCTCTAGTTAGAGAGCAATTTAATTTTATGAGATCTAAACTACTCATAACTACTTTGGATGAATCTGATATGCCTTCTAGTTAGTTGCTATCTATCCTATATGCTTTACTCATGTCTTGATCACCCTTTCTTGCTAAAGTGCTAAAAAAATTATGTTCTTATGCCTTGTTTTTCTCTTATTTGGTGTATTCTTTGCAAATGCTTGTTTTATCACTAAATAGTATCCAATGATGAGTGATATGTGCCTAAGCATGTCTAAAATGCAAAATGGACCAGAAAAATAAATTTTAATTAACATTTAAGTGGCTAGAAACTAAGATTTCTAAAGTTGGGACATAACTTCTGTCGGTCGAGTTGCTAACTCAACCGATTGGTGGTCGAGAGATTTTGTAAAAATCCATTCAGTCGAGTTTCTATATCACATAACTTGACCAATGGTTGGGCTGGAACAAAACTTAAGTAGGGTTTAGCCGACTATTCTCCCTCTCAACTAGAGAAAATTCGACTGATTCCTCCTCTAGCTCTCTCAAACTCTCAACCCTAGTCTCGACCTTCCCTCTCCTAATCCTAACCAGCCCTCATTTGACCTTCCTAGCTCCTTTGCCTATCAACCCTAGGTGGTTAGATGACCTTAGGTGGTGATCTTCTCCAATTTTGGCTCCCATTCTTCTTCATCTTGCCAACATGGCTTCAAATAAAAGAAAGAGGGTCGCCCCTGTTGGAGTTCTTTCATCCTGATCCAACTCTCACCTCATTCCCTATGTCGATACCTTCTTTGTCTCGGATGAAGCTCTAAATTGGTACAAGGAGCTCCTTCCTAGGAATCACTTTCCATTATGTGCTTTGTTTGATCCCAGACCCCCTAAGAAAAAAGTCATAGATGAGGTAGCCAGTTGTTTTATGATCATCACCTAGCTACCCTGAGTGTCGAACGCCAATGCTTACACAATTCCATGACAAGCACTAAGGAGGTTCATGAATTCTATGCTAATCTATCATGGAATTATGATACTCTTGTCCCCCCTCCTAATACTCAAGTGATTATCACTTCCATGATTGTTGGTAAGAAGTTTACAATCTCAAAAGATACCTTGAATATGTTTTTTAATGGTACTGAGGTAACCGACACATGGAGGAAAGATATTCCTGAGTATTTTGACCTGGTAGACCTTGAGGCCTTCTACAAGCAATATGATATTGTTGGATCCAGGGCTCTAGAGGGGGGTGAATAGAGCTTCAAAATTCTCACAATAATAGTTAGACATTCAAATTATATCAATTGAAACTAAATTCTAAAACTAAATTTGAATTCCTATCTAAACAAACATAGCAAGGATGAGAGAGATTGAAACAAACACTTAGACTGGGTGTTTAAAGTGGTTCTAATCTCCAAACTATGTGATCGTCAATCCACTACCTATAGAGGTCAACCTCTAGGACTTTGCAACCCATGTATACTTATATTCTATTATAAGAAATACAAGAAGACCACCTTACATCCAAGGACTTGCCTATCTAAGACAATAGTCTTTCACCTACACAAGGACTTACCCACTTGATCAAGATGTCTTCAACCTTCAACAAGGACTTACCCACACTTGCATCAAGTCTTTGGCCTCGTAGGATTACCCACTCTTCTTGAATCTTTTGCCTTGTCCTCCTCCTTCACCTGGAGAATATCTTCACCCCTTCTTCATCCTTGAAGAAGAACAACAATTCCCCCTTCACTCATAGAAGATCACTTCAACCTTTGCTCTTTGAGAAAGGGGATTGGGAAGATGGAAAGATGGAGAGCTTTACAAGGTAACATTGAGGTAGCTCTCTTACAACTACCTAACTCGCTCATAATCACAAAACACTTTGTAAATGAGAGAGAGGGGCTCAAAGGATTGTAGCACACCCAACTATAGCAAGGACCAAGGATAGCATGAATGAGCAACCTTGGAATGAACTCCAAGAGGTCCTATTTATATCTGGGGGTGTTCCTTTGAGTCTAGGATCACTTAAGAATGAAAAAAACCATTTTACAACTTGTAATATATCTATTTTCATTTCTAACAACTCTCCAAAGGTTGGAATCCCTTTTTCTACATTTTTTGTACAGTACATTCAGATGAGTTTCAATAAAGGTAACTCGGACAATCCACTAACCGACAAAGCTAATTTTCAAACTATTGGTCGAGTTTGTTCTGGGGTAACTCGACCGATCAACAAAAATCAACTTTGGTCAGTGAGTCAGTCGGTTGAGTTCAATGAGTATACAACTCAACTAATACTACCATTTCCAAAAATCCATCACAAATCGGTCGAGATAAAACTCGATCGATTAAAGTGTTGTGACAAATTTTCCAAAATGATTTTGAAGTGATCAAACGATGGAATTAAGTGTCCCTTCTTTTCTCATCTTAGTTACAAGTCATATTTTCAATACAAATGATTACAAAAATATTCTAAGGTGGTTTGGAGTGATTTGCCAAATTGCACATTTGCATTGCTTTTGACTTGAACCTAGACAAGTTAGGGCTTGTGTAATTCGATCCTTTTCATGTACCTAAAGCCTAAAATCAATATTAAACATGCATATTAGATATATATGAATGGAATGGTTAAGTCATTATCAAAATATGGACAATGTATAACTCTCAAGTCAACATTCTCCCCTTTTTTGACAGTGACAAAACATTCCTCAACATATTGAAAATGATATGTAAAGTTATACCTTAGCCTTGTGAATTGCAAGGGGATTCATAATTTGAACAATGTGAATTGCTCCCCCTCAATCGATGCTCACTCTTACCTGAATAGTTAGTCTTTCTACACAAATCTATATAACATGTAGACTACATGGTCCTTTAGCAAGTCACAGGATAGAGAATATATTTAGACAAGAAAAGGATCACATAGGCAGTAAAAAATATGGTTGAGCTTTAAAACATTGAACCTCTCTCCCCCTTTTGGCATTATCAAAAAGTAAGGGGGTAGAAGTACAACCAAAACATCCAACCTCAAGATAAAACATGCAACCACACAACACACATCAAATAGAGATGAGAGAAAAACAAGTAACCTATGTCATAATCAAAATATGGGTAATATACCACCAACTCATGAGATATAGTCAACCAGAGATTAAGGGTACATATGATTAAGATTACAACACTGAAAGCATGTATGATTAAGATTACAACACTAAAAGCATGTTCTCAAAACAATTACAAGCCAAAAAGATGAAAACAACATGATGACAAAAGTTGTACATCTCAGATAATGTGCCCAGATGTCTTAGTACAAAATAGTCTAGAAAGATATATATATATATAATCAACATCTAAAGACTAAAAATTAAAGCATCTAAATTCCTAGGCTATCTAAGTCTAAGGGGTCATCATCAACATCAACATCAGAAGCTTCAGGTTCATAGTCCTCATTTCCATTTGAAGGTGCAGTAGAGGCAACAAATTCACCTTCATCACCAGAGCCATCATCATCAGATCCATCCTCATGGCCATCATCCTCAGATGCCTCCCCGTTAGCAGCAACAAGTTCCTCATCAACTTGGTCGGGAATCTCCTCATCGCCAAAGCGACCAAAACTATGATCGGGCCACATGGCATTCTACTTGTCCTAAGACATACCAAGATCATGGAACTCCTTGGCCTGAGGGAAAGTGGGAGTAGAAGTTCCAAGTCTTGCAAATAAGGTAGCTATTGGGCCAATAGGGAGAGGTAGCACTCCATGGGTATGTCCACTAATAGCAGAAGGTGTAGCAGTGGAAGCAGTAGGTGGAAGGGTTCGGTAGAAGTGATTATATGCATAGGAAGCATAATCACCGCCTAGGTAGGGATGGTAGGCAAGATAAGGATGAGCACAAGATAGGTTCATGGTAGACATGATAGAACACGATTCTTGATGTTGTTGAACATGTAGGTTGTAAACATGTTGATGCACCATGTAGTCATGAGGGCTTCATTGGATACATGAAACGAGGCGTGGGCAAGCTGGGATGGTGGTGGAGGTGGAGGTGCCTGGGTGGAGGTAGATGCTCCAGGTGTAGTAGAGGAAGATGTAGACAAAAAGCTTTTCTTGGTTGTGTTCTCACTAATACAGACTCCTTTTCTAGAAGGTTTGTAATGAAGATCGTGTAAGAGAGACTTCTCGGTCACAAACGTGAAGAGACCACAGATCAAAGTTGGGTAGAGGGTCGGTGTCACATGTATTCTTCCCAGAGTTAAAGTAGGTCATATTGTGAAGAATGTATCTAGACCACTTTACTCTGATGTTTTTCAAGGCAAAACATAATCATTGCAATATTCTCTATAATTTCAATTTGATTCTTTTTGGGATGAATATTGTAGTTGACTACCAGAGTGAGAATGTGGTTTTTAAGGCCCAAGGCAGAGAAAGGTAGGGTGGATTTCTTCCTATAGGGAAACTGAGGCTTCTTCAAGAACTTATGTAGGTCAGGGAGAGTGATATCATATTGCTTGTAGAAGGCCTTAGGGTCGAGAAGGTCAAAATACTCAGGGTGAAGTCGCAAGTTGCTTTCAACAAAGAACAAGCTGATAGTGCCTTCATCTCATAACTTGAGCCAAAGAATGTCAAAGAAGCTCTTAAAGATGATGGATGGATCCTAGCAATGCAAGAGGAACTAGAATAGTTGGAAAAGTACAAAGTGTTAACTCTAGTTCCATGACCAAGTGATAGAAAGATCATTGGCACAAAGTGGGTCTACCACAACAATATTTACGAAAGAGACAAGGTGGTAAGAGAAAAAGCAAGGTTAGTAGCTCAAGGTTATAATTAACAGGAAGGTATTGACTTTGGTGAAGCTTATGCTCATGTTGCTAGACTTGAATCTATTAGAATGCTACTTGCCTTTTATAGTCATAAAAGTTTCTTACTGTATCAAATGGATATTAAAAGTGAATTTTTGAATGGTAGAATAGAGGAGGAAGTCTATGTGTCTCAACCTCCCAGCTTTGAACATGAAAAGCTTTCTAACCATGTGTATTTATTACAAAATGCTCTTTATGGTCTCAAACAAGCCCCTAGAGCTTGGTATGATAAATTTAAAAAACTTTTTTGTTAGATAATGGCTATGTCATGGGAAAAGTTGATTCTACACTCTTTCTTAAACACACTTCTAACAATTTCTTGATTATTCAAATATATGTTGATAATATCATTTTTGGCATGACCGATCTTGATATTTGCAAGGAGTTTAGTTCTCTTATGCAGAGTGAATTTGAGATGAGCATGATGGGGGAGTTCACTTTCTTCCTTGGATTTCATATCAAGTAAACAAAGGATGGAAACTTCATCAACCAAGGAAAATACACAAGTGAACTTTTGAATCACTTTGGGATGGAGAATACAAAGCCAATGGATACTCCCATGTCCAACACCACCAAACTTGATAGATACAAAGAAGGTGAAAAGGTAGATGAGAAGCTCTACAGAGGTATGATTGGTAGCTTACTATACTTAACTGCCTCTAGACATGATATAATGTTTAGTGTTGGCTTGTGTGCTAGATTTCAATCAATCCCTAGAAAATCCCATCTTACAGTTGTTAAGAGGATTCTAAGATACCCAGCCAAAGAAAACAAAATTTAGACTATGGTATCGTAAGTCAAGGAACTTTACTCTTATAGCTTATAGTGATGTGGATTATGTCGGGTGCTTAATTGATAGAAAGTACACAAGTGGCACTTGCTTCCTCCTAGGGCCATGCTTGTTGTTTTAGTTCTCTAAGAAACAAATCACAATGCTCTTTCAACTACCGTGGTTGAGTACATTGCAGCTAGAAGTTGTTGTGCCCAAGTCCCATGGATGAAGCAAATGCTCCAAGACTTCAATGTTTTTTATGATGCTTCTCCTATCTACTATGATAATACTAGTGTAATCAATCAATCTTACAATCCTATATTGCATAGTAGAGCCAAACACATAGAGGTCTTCTATCATTTCCTTCATGACCACATTACTGAGAAAGATATCTATGTTACTCATGTGGATACTGGAAGTCAACTTGTGAACATTTTCGCTAAACCTCTAGCTAAAGAGAAATTCACTTTTATTAGATCAAAACTACTTATAACTACTCTTGATGATAATTGTATGCCTTCTAGATAAGATGTTATCTTATCTCTATGTTGTTGCTCATAATATGCCCATCTTATACTTATTTGTGCTACAAATGCCAAGTTTCAATGCTTAATGTTTTGTTTTTTGTTTTTTACTTTAAATCACAAACACTTGTTTTATCGCAAAATATTAGTCGATGATGAGTAAAAAGTGCCTTTAAATGTTCAAAATACATGATAGGATAGATAAATGCATTTATATAGTGGTCTAGGACTCTAGAATTACATTTCATAACTTGTTTACATGTACCTTTGTCGGCTGAGTTTGTTCTGTGGAAACTCTACTGACAAATGACCAGGGACTGAATTGACAACAATGATGGTCAAGTTTCCTAATTCACAAACTTGACCGAAAACACTATTGCATGGAAATATACAGAGATTGTTGACTAATTTTCTCCCTCTCAACTAGAGAAAACTCTGCCGACCAGCCCCCTTTTGAGTTCCTCCTTAAACCCTAGACCCTCCCATACCTTCTCCTAGACTTATCTAACCCTATTTCACCTTCCCTAGCCATACCTAGATATTTGGGCGACATGTTTCTGGTCTTTAATACCTCTCTTGGTATCACCTATTTATCTTCTCTTCTCCATGGCATCTCATAGGAGGAAGAGAACTGGTCCAACAAGTGTTTCATCCACCTCTACTGCTTCAAGTCTCGTTGGGTATGATGGCACCTCCTTTATCATCTCTCAATCCATTAATAGATATAAGGAGTTTCTACCTAGAAATCTCTATCCTTTTAGGCCCTTGTTAGATACTAGAAATGACTTGTTGAAGGATGATAATAAGGTTTTTACAACGCAATACCTCAGTGTACTTTGTGTAGAGCAATCGTGCTTTTCAAATTTCCAATTTGGCATGAAATATGTCCATGAATTCTATGCCAATCACACATGGAACTACACATATTTAGTGTCACCCCCTAATACCCAAGTTGTCCTATCTTCCATGATTGTAGGGAGTAAGTTTGCCATCTCTAAGTACTCCTTAAATTAGTACTTATCTAGATCCTCATCCTTGCAAGATTGGATTTCTTCCTATAACTCATACCTTGACCTCCTCGACTCTGAAAAAGTTCTTCAAGAGTTTTAACCATGAGCTAACCCTTCCTGACATCCACAAATCCCTAGAGAAACTCGAGTTACCATATAGGAAGAAGGAAATCCTATACTCTTCTTATCTTGACATTAAGACCCATCTCATAACACTCATTGTCAATTGCAATATCCACCCCAAGCACAACCAAATAGATATTGAAGAGAACTTTGCGGTGCTTATGTACTATCTTCTCCAGAATGTCAAAGTTAAATGGGCTAGATATATTCTCCATCACATGACCTATTTTGACACTAAGAAGAACGTTCACGGCTCCTACCCACCCTACCCTAATGTGATATGTGGTATGTTTCAGTATCATACTCAAAAATCTCTTTTCAGGGAACTTGGCTACAAAGTCAGTAGAAAAGGGGTTTACATCAGTGACACCACATTCAATAAGTCCTTCCATCCCTCTAGTGCCTTTACACATGGTGGCTCATCCTCCACCCAAGCTCCACCTACTTCTAGACCTACCCATGAATCCTTTTATATGTCGAATGAAACCCTTCTGGGTTACATGATGCATCACAATGCATATCAGTTGTAGGTTCAGGAGCACCTTCACCAGGACCTTATTCAAATCATGTCCAACATGAACTTGTCATGCTCACACCCTTATCCCTCCTACTAGCCTTCCCTAGTTGCTAACTATGCTTCCTATGCATATGATCAGTTATACTCGGCTCACCATCATGTTGCTTCTACTCTATCTCCTACCTCTAGTGAGGGATCTACACCTATTTTCTATCATCCTTAGCTTGATGCCACTCATCTACTTGCACTCCCATTTGGCCCTGCTGGTGCAATGCTTGCCGGTTTTAATTGGGTTTCTATACCCAACTATGATCAAGCTAAAGTATTGATTGCTTGTGGTATTTCATGCGAAGAGCAAAACTTCTAGCGGCCCGGTCCTCGTTCCTTTGTTCTTGATGACAATACAAAGATGGCTGATGATGATGTTGTTGATGAAGATGACGATGAGTGTGATGATGGCTCTGATGGTGATGGTGATGAGGACACATCTACACCTACCTATACTACACCTTCTAAGCTAGTCAGTGATGAAGATACCAAAATGATGAGGGATTTGACACGGATGAGAATGATGTTTAGTTCCTGGACTCTAGAGTGCTCATGTATGTATTTTTATAGGCTTTCATGTATTGTACACTGACACTGTATTTGAGGACTACTATTTTTATATTCTGTTGTTTTCTTTGTCATTTGTAGTTTTCATCTCGAGAGGACTTACTTTTGTTGAAATCTTATCATCTTTACCTTTAATTCTATGCTCTACTACATTTCATGAGTTATCAGTGTGTGCTTCCATATTTTGATTATGACTTTAGTATATTTGTTCTCTCTTTGGCTTGTGTGTGGTGTTTGCAAATGGTGGTTGTATGTGGTGTTTATGTGTTTGGATAAGACCCTATTTAGCTCTTATACCCCCTCCCTTTTTGATATGTCAAAGGGGGGAAATGAGCTTCGTACATATTGATTTTGATGCTTTTATAGTCAATTTTATAAGATATCTTGTGACTATGAAAGTGGACTCAAACAATACATATATGTTAGGGTTATGGTTTTTGGAGGAACTGGCCATACATGGAAAGGTAAGCATGAATTGAGGGCAAGCAATTGGTATTGCTCATTCATGTATCCCCCTACTTTGACAAGGTAAAAGTTTAAAATTCTAAGTTCTTTTTGGAGGAACTAACCATACAAGGAAAGGTAAGCATGAATTGAGGGCGAGCAATTACTATTGCACATTCATGTGTCCCCCTACTTTGACAGGGTAAGAGTTTTAATTCTAAGTTCTTTTCAATACGTTAAGGAATGGTTTGTCATCTTCAAAAAGGGGGGAATGTTGACCGAACAGTTTTACATTATTTATATTTTGATGATGATTTAACCATTCCATTCATATGTATCTAATATGTCTAGTTGAGATCAATTTTAGGCATTAGTTACATGAAAAGAATGAATTCAAGCAAGCCCTCGCTTGACTAAAAACAAGCCAAAATCAATTCAAGTGCACTTTGTGGAAAATGCCTCAAATCACATAGGACAAATTTTTAAATCACTTGTATTAATGTTATGACTTGTAATTAAGATGAGAAAATATAAAATACACTTAAATCAAATATTTAAGCACCTTTATGGAACTTACCAAAATTTGACCGAGTTTCCTTCTCATGAAACTCGACCAACAAACGGTGTGGGTCTTGATAACTGCCAGGATTGACCAAGTTAGTCATGGTAATAACTCGACCAACGCCCGATACAAACAAAACAATTTTAAGCCATCGACCAAGTTTCGTCTAGGATAAACTCGACTGACAACTCAAAATTGCTTTGTTGCATAGTGCTATCATTTGAGTTACCTTTATTGAAACTCAACTCACAACACTATACATAATGTGTAGAAAAAGTGTTTCTAACGGTTGGAGTGTTGCAAAACACAAAAAAATATACATTACAACACCCCAAATGGATAGAATCCTTTCCTAAGTGCATCTACTGGCTAGTAGACAACCCAAACTATAAATATGTGCCCTTAGACTTCATTACAAGATTGTCTTCTTATGCTCCTAGCTATAGTTGAGTGGTTTTATCTACTAAGATCCCCTTTATATCTCAAGCTTGCCACAAATCTACATCACTCTGAGTGAGATAAGTTTATTGTGAGAGAGCTACTCCGTTGTACACCTTGTGAAGCACTCAACTTCCCTTTCCTAGTCTGCTTTCTCAAAGCAAAGATGGTGAAAGCTTCTCCTTGGCGAAGGTGAAGTTGAAGGCTGAAGATCTAAGAGAAGAGTGGGTAATTCCTTCAAGGTGGATGACTTATTGCAAGATTAAATCTCCTTGGTGAAGGTGACTAGCTCATTGCAAAAGTGGGTAACTCCTTGTGAATGTAGAAACTCTTGCTCTAGGATGGGTAAGTCTTTGTATGGTTATTGGCTCCTTTGATCCCCAAAAGGAAAGCTAGGTACCCTTGACCTTAGAACATGGTGGTCATATTGTATCTCTTAGAATGAAATATAAGAAGTGTTCAATGGTTACAAATCCTAGAGATTTACCCCTATAGGTAGTGGATGTACATCTCCTATTGGAGTTTGGAACCACTAAACATAGCTTGTGTTCTTGTTCTTGTTCAATCTCTCCCATTCTTGCTATGTATCTTAGTTGTACTCAAATTCCATATATGCAACCTTATCTCTTGATATAATTTGAAGGTCTATTGAATTTGGTTTAAGTATTTTTGCTCTATTAGAGCTGCCACCTAATTTAATTTAGAAAAAAAAGGAAAAATAGAGGTGGGTCTTTAAATCAATGGGAAAACATGAATGACTTGATTTTGAATCCACTCAAGGATGAATACGAAAGGTATGCACAATTTAGAGATTAGACTTGACGATCCTAATATGAGTGGGGAGGGTATTAGTATCCTCATATTGCCCGATAAGGGTAATGGATCATTTTCAAACATCCTAGGTTAAAAAAATGTCAATCTATGCTATAGATAAGGAAAACAATGAAAAGTGTAAAGAGGCATTTTGTTGGTTTGCAAACCTTCTAGCCTAGAGATGGCCGTGACTTTCCCGTCATTGATGTAAAGGTTTTAGTTTTTAGGTGTATTGTGATCCCAATCACCTCAGGACCTCCCAAGACGGAGATCCATCACCAGCAGATGGGAACAATGGGTAGGAAGAGTGAGAGACAATAGATATTTAGTAGAATGAGATTTGGATCTTTAAAATAAGTGAGTATATATAATATAGTAGAGTAAGCAACAATTATGAATATAACATAGAAATAAGTTGTTGAGCGACCTACCAACGTCAACAGAGTAGGCGGTGTCAGAGTAAGAATTCTATTATCATGAATAAAATGTAGAAAGTAAAGGGGAAGATAGTTTCTCCTCTAGCTTCAAGAGGGTTAGAAGGGGCCCAAAATATAATGCATGTGGGGATCTATTTATAGGATAGAATTATGATATGAGATATGCAACTGGAAGGTTCTAAAAAATGTGGTGGATTGTGTTGATGTGCCATGAGACATGACCCAGATCAAGGCAACCTTCCACGTGGCACATGGTGGATCACTCTAATCTGTAGGGTGCCCCAAGCATGATATAAGGAAGGAAATAAAAATTAGAAAATTGGATTTTTTGCTGAGAAATTTGTCGATAAATTGTCACAATCTGCCTCTGATTTCTACATCAAATATTGAGATGCCACATGTCACCCCAACAGAATGCCTAGATCTACGAGGAGTCCCCTGAGTAGAAAATTAGGTATTTTATTTAAAAAAATTGTATATTCTTGATTGTTCTGGGTGATATTTTGATTGAATTTTATGATTTTAGATCAAATGAATACAATTCATATTAAAATCAATAGAAGGTGTGGATTGTAAATAAATAAAAATATGAAGGAAAGAGAAAATGTTGTCGATCAACATTATCCTTTATTATTATAAAAAGGCATGCATTTTTTAAGAAAAAGGCAATTGAATATCCATGGGAGAAAAGAAATATCTTGTTCATGATAATTCAATTGGCCAATTTATGAAAATTTCTTATGAAAAGCGGCAATAATGGACAAGTTGTACTTAAGTCTTAATAAAATACTTTCTTTGTCTTGAACCCTCAATGAGTGGTAGATGGGTAACATGGATGGTTTAAATATGTGAAAAATATGAAAATATTGAAAAATATAGAAAAATGATAAACATGGGAAAATGTGGAGAAAGTAAAAAAAGGGAAAAGAAAAAAGAATAAATGTGAGAAAATGTGAAAAAGTGAAAATATGAAAAAATAGAATGAACTCCATCATTAGGCAGATAATCAACACCTATAATGAATTTATACAGAGTGAGTAAAAATGGGGTGTCAAAAATAGTGATTCACATTTGATGACTAGGGCGTCTCATACCTTATTTGGACAAAATATGATTATCTTATCCAGAGATGTATCCAGGGGTGTTGGGGGTCTAACCCCCAAAATAAGAAATCATTTATATAAGTATATATCTATTTATTTAAAGGACGCAACCGATGATTATATACGTTTCATATCTCAAATCTATTGAACTTGTAGCTAGCGCAATTGGTAAGTTGCTTTGTAGTCTTATCCACAGACTTGGGTTCAAATCCCAACCTAGTCAAAATTTTACCCTACAAGGAAATGAAACGTTAATAATGAACTCTGATGTGACACCTGCCCATATGTTAGTTGTTAGCATAGCTATTTAATTCATAATGATTTACATTTGTTAACCTATGTTTGATTCTATATAAAGAAATAATTTTTGTCTTATAAAAATAATATGCTAGAGTGTCTAACATTGGTTGTTGTTTAAGTTTTTCTATTAATAAGTAAAGAAAGAAGGGAAAAAATGAAATATTTTTTTTATGTATTGTTTGTTTTTTGACATTTTAGCATAGAGGTCTTTTTAGAGAGTGATGTTGATGTGAGCATAGAGGTCTTTTTAGAGAGTGATGTTGATGTGATGTACAAAGAGCTCTTACTGTCTTGGTATTCTTTTTTTACGTATTACTTATTTAGATTGTGATTTACATTTTGAGAAGAATGTATGTACTATTTTTCATATATAGTCTACTTTTTTGTCTACTAGTCTTATGAATTTTTATCCAAAAATGTTGAAGTACCTAAATTTTGGTCATGAAGTATTTCAATTTTCACATGAATAAGTAAATAAGAAGGAGAAAATGAATGGAAGACGTTCTAAATTTTTTCTGTGAAGTCTATGCTGTTGTAATACTTTAGCGCATAGTTTTTTTTAGAGAGAAATGTTGATCTTGTATACGGAGAGCTCTTGATATCTTGATATTTCTTTCTTTGTAGTTGTTACTTACTCAAATTTTGGTTCAAATTCTGAGAAAAATGTAGGTAATATTCTTTCTATATAGTCTAATTAATGTCAATTGGTAAAAGAGAAAGACTTCAACCAATGCAGCAACTATGATGATGACTCATATAACTCATCCCCCCTACTGTGATTTTCTAAATCTGCCACTCTTCTTATCCAATTTATGGCCACATATTGCTTGTTTATTCACCTTGGGTTGGATTCAATTTAACCATTCTTGTATTTTCCCAATATTTTGTCACAATATGCAATTTCCTTGTGTTTCTTTAGGAACACTATTGTAAATCCTTATTCCTATCTATCTATTTTTATTCTTTACATTATATTTATGTCAATTTTGAAAATGCCATCTACTCTTGACATTTTCATAGGCAAAACACCCACCATATAATTTACCCCCTTATGATCACCTGAAACTAAAGAACAAACTATCTACCTCTTGGGTTCTCTCAACCCCTCCATTTTATAAAAGTTCCTTGTGAACTACATGTTAGATACATCAAGGGGCTAAAAGAGGCATACACATTCTCAATGCAATCATCTTTTATAGTTGACAAGTCACTTTTTCCATGTTGATAATGATGCTTTCTAGTTGACTTCTCATCTTTCATTTCGAGAGTAGCTCGTTTGGCTACTCATCTTTTCTAGTTATTCTCATTGTGTTAATTTTTTTTTATTTTAGAGTTCATTGTTTCTAGTTTATTTTAACAGTCATGAACTAGTTTTCCATTAATATTCAATATTTCAAGTAGCTAAGGACCTATTGCTTGTAGTAAGTCGGTAAATGGGCAGGGTAGGGTAGGGTAAAAGGCTAACCCATACTCTTACCTATGTCAATTTTGCTGGTATCAGGTAGAGTAATTGTCCTTTTCCTAAAAGCTTCACCATATCATTACTCGCACCCATATACCCACATGCTAAATGAAGAGGGTTACAGATGAAATGCGTAAAACAACATAAAGACATATATGCACCATTCAATGATAATTTCATATAGCACTCCCTATGCCAACTACTAGAGACTTCTAAAACTAATATTAGAAAGTAGTATCTTATGGTTTTAGTGCTCCTAAATACAATATTTAACCCAACATTTATTTTAAAAGACAATTTTTAACGTTTCATAGTATATTATTTCTTATTAATGATTTTTCTCTCTCTATGACATATGATAATAAAAACTTAGAAATGCTAATGATTGTTTAATCAAGTTTTGGAATCAGTTAATAGTGCAAATTAAGCAGGCAACAATGAAGCATGTTGGAATTTTTAGTTAGAATTAATAAATGAGTTATAACCACAAATAATCAATTCAAGACTATACTAATGGGTAAATGGGTTAAGTGGGTAGGATAAAACTTCACACTTTAAGCTATCCATTTTAGGTGTAGGTAAAGGATAAACATGTAGTGGGTAAATAAATACTTACCCTTATCCTACCCTGCATGGTATGGGTAGTGGATAAATGGTTAATATCCAACCCATTTACAACCATAGCTTCTAATTCCTATCATTTGATATTTAAGTTGCCAACTATCCTTGATTATGATCTAGCTCCTTAATGAAATCGTCTTGTCTATCATGTAATAACTTGTTGCCACATCTATACCAATGCACTTCAATTTATCATGTTTGATCTAATCACAATCCAACCATTTTTCTTAGTGAGCCTATTAAACCCATACCCAATAACCCATGACAGATCACAAAACTAGAACAACATGAGACACTTGAGATCTTAACAAACTAGTAGCATTTTGCCAACGATGGAGGGATCACGATAATCCTCAAACATAAGTGTTCATCCACTAAATCATGTTTTCCTTTTGTTTTTTATTTTATCATTATCTCAATAGCTCGAACTTGAATTTTTCAAAACAAAAAAACGTATGTACGATATCAACTTCCCAGAACAATACACGGGTACCTAACCCCTTTCCAAACGTAGAAAGCTAGTCTTAACTGTATCATTATTTTTGTTTTCTTTTTATCCACCCTTTAATGGAGTCAAACCTGCACTTAGACGTATAAATAATGCGAGCACAGCTGCAATTATACTTTAATTATTAAATTTAGCCACTGTGGGTACGAGTTTAGACCGACATAATAAAAAGTTAAACATACACCATACCCATGTCCACAACAATCTAGGGTATGCTATGCTGGAATGAGGGTACACAAAATCACGATCCTATTAAGAGTACCTTTAGTAGAAACCATAAATATGATTTTAAAGATATGAATTTACGGTTATGGGAGTAAAAAAATGTAGACCTAACAAATTTTAAAAGAGAGAGAATTGTAGGTACACAAGTTATCGAGAACCATTTAAATCCCTACCCACAATCTTATATTTTCCACTAACTTAGTATATTATTACATTTGCCCCCTCGTTTTCAATCATAAAACGAGCTGCGAACGTCAATGTTATTCTCTCTCGTACCTTTATTTTAAGCAAACCGTGAGATTCTTTTATTAAACAAATTTAGAGTAAAACACTCAACATTCCCGATAGTTTGTTTATGTACCACAACAAATATCAATGTTTTTGGCCTTTCTCATCTCCACGAGACATCGTGCAACGAGGAGCATTGCGGTCGGGTCTAGACCTGATCCGTATACGGAATAGAAAATTGCTGATTCATATCTTGGAGGGAGAGAGATGCGGGGGATGTAAGCCTAGGCCACGCGAACGGAAACGGGGACAGTGCATACACACTGGCGGCTTCTCCCAACAGCTAGGAGAAAGGTTTGCTCTCTTCTCGTTACTACTACTTCTGCTATTCCGTTCCCTGGAGCCACGCGGTTTCTTGTTAGGCAGCTTGAATCCTTTCTCCTTGTTTTGCCTAAAATTTTACAGCACGCTTGCGGGCTGGGTTCCTGTTTCTTATGTCCAGCGCCTTTTGCTATTTCATTCTTGCCCTTGATTTACGGAAGTGTGTGCCCACGCTATTTCACCTGTTTAAGATAACTGTTGTTAAGAAATGTGGACCGAATACAAATTGGACGCAACCTGCACTTTCTCAGCTGCAAAATCGATGGCCCTAGCAGAAACCTTACGGGTGAAAGGGCCTCTACTCTTATCAAATGACTAATAAAACTGTTGAAACTGATATGGCATTTTCCCTCACCAGTGTTTCCATTTGGCCGAACTAGAGCTATGGGAGGAACACACTTTTGACAAAAATGGAAGCTTCATTGGTCAACCTCTTCATCTTTTGTTTGTCTTAAACCAAGAGAAGATTCGATACACGAGGATGTGTGTGCTTGTGGAGAAGATGCACCTTTCCGGAGCATATTAGGCTGAGAAGTAACAAAGGCAACACCTATAGTCAACCTATATATTGAGTCCGAGCTGGAACCCCAAAAGTGCCCAAATCTCCATTTTTATAGTCATAAAGGCACATTGTGCCCTAAAAAGCAGAAAGAGATTGAAAATCAAGATCCTAAGAGCTCATCTGTAGATCGTCCAGAGGGTATGTGGCAAAATGTTGCAGACTCAAATGAACCTCTTCCTATAGGTCAGGAGTAGTTAGCTGAGAAATTGCTACCACCCACATCGACTAACGGCATTGAACTGGTCTCAACCATACCTAGGGAGACATCTCAACCTCCTATAACTAAATTAGAATGACTCCTTGGAGTGGAGTTGAGCCTGCCACATCTTTGTAGGCACCTAGGAAGAGAACCTGTTCATCTCATAATGGGAATCTCAACCCACACCACTAATTTGATTAACTTGTTTGTAGTTGGATAGCAACTTTTAAATAAATCTTACAAAGAAACTGCGATTAAGTAGCAAAAAGCATGCTAAAGTAAAAAAACACCTTAGGTCCATTCACAATGGTCCACACCTTGCAAGACCTATGGGTGCTTTGGGGGGCACTTCAATAGTGGATTGTTGTCCAAAATACTCCAAATAATTTCACATATGGGTTGCTAGAAATAATTGAATTACAAAAAAAATTAATAAAGTATTCTTTTATTCCAAATATGTAACAATAATGCATATTCGACACTTGTTATGGGTGGTTGAAGGTTTTCAGGCTGATTGTGAACTATGAGCTTATATTGAATATGTAAAAAATTTTCAAAGCTGAATTTTGAAAAAATTGAAGGCTTCCAAAAAGTACAGTGACAAGGTTGGATTCTGACATTTTTGTGGCTGAAAATGTCGTAATTTTAGGAAATGTAGGTAAAAATAGTTGTAGTTAGGTCAAAGTTCGGTTAACTATCCAGGGAAACATCGAGAATAAGTCAGATGTATAGATTGTGTTTGTAGGTATCCACACATGTTTACGCACACAATATGTATGTGATAAATATGTATGCATATATACATATCTAAATGTAGATGTATGTGTACATCACGGAATATCCCATAAATTTGGAAGAGATTACTTTTACAAGAGAGAGTGAGGAAGTCTTTACCGTTGTAGTGTAGGAGAGGGAGAGGCGGAATATGTTATGTTGGAATGAATTAAAAGCAAGGTTGTCAGAACTGACCTAGTCATGCCTCTGGTTCTCGGTTCACTGGTTCAACCAATAGTCTGACCGATTCAACCGGTGACGTCAGCATGACGTCACTAATAGTTTAAATATATATAAATATCTTTGATACTCCTGGAAAATATCCCTGCAAAAGTTATGAAACATGAATAATAGCATAACTTCTCACAATAACTTGATAAACAGACCAAATAGTAAATATTATTATATTCTT
Organism: Alisma plantago-aquatica; assembly: GCA_963693085.1. Classification (NCBI taxonomy): domain Eukaryota; kingdom Viridiplantae; phylum Streptophyta; class Magnoliopsida; order Alismatales; family Alismataceae; genus Alisma; species Alisma plantago-aquatica. The sequence continues at coordinate 1,505,736,551 of OY856410.1, read as the reverse complement.
GGACATTCATATACCAATATTTATATAGTATTCAAAATTAAATAACAAAAAATGGCAGCAACAATACTTTTATTTGCTAAGTGAGAGAACCGGCCGGTTCAGATAAAACCGGACCGTTTCACCGATTCATTGGTTCAACCGATCGGTTCACCGGTTTGATGCCGATCAGACTTCATTTTCGGCTTTGGGAGGGAACCGAACCGGTAGAGTAACCGGTTCCTGGTTCAACCGGCCGGTTCGGTTCGGTTATGATAACCATGATCAAAAGACACCACCAAACTTGTTGAAAAAACATAACATGAAAGTTCACTTTGAACTACTAAAAGATAGAATGTTGAAGCCTTAAGCTCATCCATGCCACCACACCCGTAAATAGTTAGTCAAACCTTTCCTTTCCGACTACTAATGCCATACCCTAGCCCTAGCCGATTTGTACTAGGATTGGGAAGACATTTATATCAAAAGAATCTTGAAAATCATGTTTCTTAAATTGTGAAAAGCTGTGAATAGTTGTGAAACATCATGAAAAGTTAACGATCTGTTTTTTCGGGAAGAATATTCGGGGGACCAAAAAACTTTAAACAAGTGCGACTTTTTCCAAAAAGTCAAAGACTTCTATTAGTAGGCTTAACAACATCTTACTTGTTTCATCATGTTATTGCTTCCAATAATTATGGAAAAGAGCTGTGTACATCATTTTTTAGACATGAGTGCCATAAAGAATAAAGGGTAATAGAAAGTATTCAATTAGAAATGAAATCTAATGAGGAAAAAATGAAGTGATCCTTAAAATAAAAAATGACAAAGATTTTTGAAGATATAATTCTAAGCCAAAGAATCATTTTAGTAAGAAAACAAGAAAACACAATAATGGGCCTAGCACGCTTCAAAGAAGCATATTGCGGAATCCATAAGAACCATTATATATGTGAAACACCTGCTTCTCGGTCGATACCATCGACAGGAGGTCGATGGTATCGAGATTATCACAGCTACCGGACAACAGTCAGTCGATACCATCGAGATTATCACAGCTACTGGACAACAGTCCGTCGATACCATCGACATCCATGTCGATGGTATCGACAGAAGGTCAGAGGCGGAAACCGACGATCTGCCTCTTGTGTCTATTTTTATTATATCATTTGTTTTATTGTTTTTCTAGGTTTTTCTCCTTTGTACCACCTTGTATCTTACCCTAATATATAAAAAGGAGTGAGACGGCTATTGCCCTCACACACAAGTGCTGCACCTTGCAGCCGCCAACGTTGTTCGTCTTCCTTCTCTCTCGTTAACATGGTATCAGAGCAAGGTTTGCTCTAGGCCGCCGTCTCTCTCCACCGGCTGTTCCTCTCTTCCTCCTTATTCCTTCTTGCCCGCCGGATCTTCCCCTTCCTTCCTCTGGATCTTCTCACCGTGGCACCGATAGTAGTAGCTGCGGCTGAGCCGCCGCACAGCGTGCAGCCGTAATCCGCCGCTTTGAGGATCTTCGGGTAATCCAACGACGATCTAAAATCTAAATCAGAGGACTAGTCTCTCTACAGTTATTCTCCTAGTCACACATCCTCCATGTGTGATTATGAAAAGCATCCAGAGGCTGTGAATGCGTCAGTAACACATTTCTCCTTGTTTCTTGGGTGACGTGTATCTCTCTGTCACCTCAATCTTCTTTGTGGCGTGTATCAATCCGTCACACAGTTCCGTTCTGTAATGAGGGATATCAAGACACCTATGATCTACAACGAGGTGTCACCTATCACCTCCATCAAGCTCGACGGGAAGAATTTCCTTCTATGGATGAATGCCGTCCACACTGTCCTGGAGTCTCGTGACAAGGCGGGACATGTTGACTCAGGTCCTCTGACCTCTACTGACAAAGGATATGCTGAATGGAAGCGTCATGATAGTCTGGTGAAGACTTGGTTGTGGAACAACATGGAACCTACTATTGCGGCAAGGTTCATGTTCTATTCAACAGCTAAGGAGATATGGGACGCAGTGAAGCAACATTATTCTAAAAAAAAAAATGCGCTTCGCCAATTCATGATCTATGATCGTTTGTTTGCTGAGAGGCAGGGTGACAAATCTCTTGAGGAGTACTTTGGAGCTATTCAGGCACTTGCTCAAGAGCTGAGCTATTATCATCCAGTGACCGTCGCTGAACAGATCAAGGACATGGACGATCTAGTTACGGCTAAATTTTTATCCGGGCTTAACCCTTCGTGCGGATTCGCCCGGAGTGTCATTTTGGCTTCTGATAAATTACCCGGTTTTGTGGAAGCCTATTCAAGAATACAACAATCTATCTTTGAGTCTGCTACTCCTGATCCTGTTATATCTTCTGGGGAGTCTCATGCATCCGTAGCTGCTGCGGTATGAGGGGGGATGAACTGGTATGGGCAGAGGACGTGGGACACGTCCTAAGTGCACTTTCTGTGACAAATTGGGACATACAGTGGAGAAGTGCTGGAAGAAACATGGGAGACCTGCTGCACCACCTGTAGGGACAACTCATTATGCCACTACTACAGATTCCTCTTCTTCTTCTGTTGTGGGAACTACTTCTGGAACCGGTATCACTCTTACTCAAGAGGAGTATGATCGGTTTATTCAGGCTATACAACACATGAGTATGGGATCATCATCATCATCTTCAGCAAACCTGGCATCTACTGCGGGTAATCAGGCTACATCTCTCATAGCTTCTGGCTCTACTTCATCTTGGGTGGTTGATTCTGGCGCGTCACAACACATGACTGGTATGAGGAGATTGCTCCACTCTATTGACTCGTATATCCCTCACAAATCTGTTACACTGGCAGTTGGTTCAGTGAGGAGAGTGTTAGCTAGTGGATCTGTCCCTCTAACACCCAAGATTGATCTCAAATCTGTACACTTTGTGCCTGAATTTCCTTTTAATCTTCTTTCTGTTGCAAAACTGATTGACACTGTAAAATGTACGGTAACTTTTGGTCCTTCTTGTTTTGTATTGCAGAATCTCAAGAGTATGAGGACGATTGGTGGGGGACCTAGGAAAGGTGATCTCTACCTTTTCCATGGTGACAGTCTGCCTCGCCAAGTATCTGCTCCTGCTCCATCCGTCCTGTTGAGTGGTTTCCCCGTACTATGGCATTGCAGATATGGACATCCTTCCTTAGAGAGCCTGCGCAAGTTGGAACCAGAGTTGTCTCAAGTGTCATCTTTAGAGTGTCAGTCGTGTCAGCTGGGAAAGCATCATAGGTTATCTTATCCCAGTCGTATCAATAAACGGGCTTCTTATCCTTTTGAGTTAGTCCATAGTGATGTGTGGGGTCCTGTCAAAGACCAGAGTTATAATGGTTTTCGTTACTTTATTTCCTTTGTGGATGATTTTTCTCGAATGACATGGATCTATCTTCTCAAAAGTCGAGAGTCTGTACTATCTATTGTGAAACATTTCCACACTGAAATAAAAGTCCAGTTTGACTGCAATATAAAAATTCTTCAATTTGATAATGCTTTAGAGTATGTCCAAAATGCTGTCTGATTTTTGCAGCTCTGTAGGTATGATCCATCGCACATCGTGTCCTTACACCCCTCAGCAGAATGGGGTGGCTGAGCGAAAAAATCGCCATCTTCTTGATATTGCTCGATCTATTATGTTCCAATCCAATGTACCTAAGAAATTCTGGTCTGAAGCTCTTTTAACTGCTTGTTTCTTAATTAATAGACAACCATCCTCAGTTCTTAAAGGACAGACTCCCTTCTCTGTGTTGCGACCCACGGACCAACCTTTTTCTCTTCCCCTTAGAGTGTTTGGTTGCACTTCCTTTGTCCATCATGTTGACCCTAAAGCAGACAAGCTTTCTCCTAAGTCTGTTAAAACCTTGTTCCTTGGTTACTCTAGTACTAGCAAAGGATACAAGTGTTACTGTCCTAGTCTTCGTCGGATGTTTGTGTCTAGGGATGTTATCTTCCATGAGACCACTCCATATTTCTCTGATGCTATAAGTAAGGGGGAGCAATTGAGAGAGGGAGTGCCACCAGTTTTGCAGAGTGAGGGAGAGCCACCCATCATTCCTGATTATACCTTTATTCCGGATGAGCAAGAAACAGACATGCCTGTTATTGAGCATTACCCACATGTTTATAGTAGGCGAGGCAGACCAGAACCAGAAATGGTAGCGACACCAGTCTCTGAGCCTTCATCTTCGTCTTCTACTCATGGGATTCCTGCAGAAGCATCAGATCTTGACCTTCCTATTGCTGTTAGGAAAGGTACTCGTTTTTGTACTATTAGACATCTTATTACAAATGTGTGTTGTCTGTCCCACTTATCTAAGCAGGCCCGCGCATTTGCTATTGGGATTGATTCTGTTGATATACCAAAGAATCACTATGATGCTATGAAGGACAATGGCTGGAAACAGGCAATGCAAATTGAAATGTCAACTCTTTTGCATAATGACACATGGGATCTTGTTGAATTACCTACAGGGAAGAAAGCTGTGGGTTGCAGATGGGTTTTCACCATCAAACATAATCCGGATGGCTCTGTTGAGAGGTTGAAGGCCAGATTGGTGGCAAAAGGCTACACACAGACCTATGGAGTTGATTTCTTTGAGACTTTTTCTCCAATAGCTCGTCTAAATTCTGTGCGAATTATTATTTCTTTGGCTACTACTTTTGATTGACCCCTATTTCAGCTTGATGTTAAGAATGCCTTTCTGCATGGTGACCTCCAGGAAGAGGTATATATGGAGCAACCTCCTGGGTTTGTTGCTCAGGGGGAGTGTCAGAAGGTCTGTAAATTGAAGAAAGCCATATATGGTTTGAAACAGTCTCCTCGAGCGTGGTTTGACAAGTTCAGTGAGGTTGTACTCCAGATGGGCTTTTCTCGCTCTATGACTGATCACTCTTTATTCTACTCTAGCTCTTCATGTGGCTCTATCATTATGGCAGTATATGTTGATGACATAGTAATTACTGGAAGTGATTCTGCAGGCATATCTCATGTGAAGGAAGGGTTGCAAAGACACTTCCAAACGAAGGATCTGGGTAAACTGAGATATTTTCTGGGCATTGAGGTGCTTCGATCTCATGCAGGTGTCAATCTATCTCAGAGAAAATATGTGCTGGACTTACTACAGGAGACAGGCATGACTGGATCTAAACCGGTATCTACTCCTATGGATTATCACACCAAGGAGACGGTTGATGATGTTGAGTACTCAAATCCATGATATTACAGGAGAATAGTTGGCAAGCTAATATATCTGACTGTTACACGACCTGACATTTCTTTTGTTGTGGGAGTTGTGAGTCAACATATGCACTCACCACGACAGTCACATTGGACAACAGTTTGCCGGATTCTGAGATATCTGAAGAGTGCTCCGGGTAAAGGGATTACATATTCCAAAGTCCAAACCCAAGATGCCTCCATCTACTTTGACTCTCACTGGGTACTCCGATGCAGATTGGGCTGGTGATCATATTGATAGAAGATCTACATCAGGCTATTGTACTTTTCTAGGTGACCATTTGATTACTTGGAAAAGCAAAAAGCAGAATGTGGTAGCCAGATCCAGCACTGAGGCTGAATACCGTGCTATGGCCCATGCATGTTGTGAACTACAATGGGTCAAATCCGTTCTCTCTTCGTTAAAAATCACTATTATGCCTTCTATGAAGCTCAAGTGTGACAACCAGTCTGCTATACACATTGCCAGGAATCCTATCTTTCATGAGCGTACAAAGCATATAGAAGTTGATTGCCATTTTATTCGTGATCAAATCAAAGATGGTACTATTGTGACGCCATATGTCAAGTCTGAAGATCAACTGGCGAATATCTTGACAAAGTCTTTGGGTCCGACAACTTTTCAGAAATTATGTGGCAAGCTGGGCATACACGATGTGTACTCTCCAGCTTGAGGGGGAGTGTGAAACACCTGCTTCCCGGTCGATACCATCGGCAGGAGGCCGATGGTATCGAGATTATCACAGCTACCGGACAACAGTCAGTCGATACCATCGAGATTATCACATCTACTGAACAACAGTCTGTCGATACCATCGACATCCATGTCGATGGTATCGACAGAAGGTCAGAGGCGGAAATCGACGATCTGCCTCTAGTGTCTATTTTTATTATATCATTTGTTTTATTGTTTTTCTAGGTTTTTCTCCTTTGTACCACCTTGTATCTTACCCTAATATATAAAAAGGAGTGAGACGGCTATTGCCCTCACACACAAGTGCTGCACCTTGCAGCCGCCAACGTTGTTCGTCTTCCTTCTCTCTCGTTAACAATATATATATATATATATATATATATATATATATATATATATATATATATATATGTAGGATATATATTCACTACCGACGCGGGTAACTAACTTTAGTTACCCGTGGATCTATTTTGTAATAGAAAGGTAGCTATCTGTAATGAGACAAACATCGTTTGTAATGAGATGACCAAATTTGTAATACAAACACTCGTTTTGTATTACACGTCTGATTACAGTAAAAATGATATATGTAATAGAAACAACGTTGTAATACAAAACGAGTCTTTGTATTACAATTTTGTTCATATCATTACAATTTTGATTGTCTGGTTACAAATATGTGTCTTCCTATTACAAAATTGATCCACGGGTAACTAACGTTATCTACCCGCGCGGGTAGCGAATGAATGGCCATATACACACACACACATTAATGAACATAAGGAAAAGTACACCATTAGATTACATCTCCCTTTGGCACCACATCCATAGAAATAGTGCGCATCACATCAATCTCTATGTTTTGAAATTGCAAAGTTGGTATATTCTTACTTGATAGAAATGCTGAAGATAAAATGATCACTCCTTACCAAGTTGAAACACACCACAACAAATAGTTGCAATATGTAAATATTGAAGAAAGTGTATTTGGTACTCATTCAGAAAAACATGTATGCTACTACTTGAGTATTGTTCATAGCTATAGCATCGGTTTGCAATCTTCCATGACATTTATATATTATCATGGTAAATTGTGACTCCTAGTCACTCTTAGGACTTGACTCATTATCATATTCCTTCAATTATTACTTATTAGTAGGCCTTTTAGTTTTTGTATATAATACTGGCAGATTACCTTGAGTAATTTGTTGAATTGGCCACCATGGTGTATATATCATTATATTCATGTTGAATCATTATCTTCTATATTCATAGGCTCCCAATGGCGCCCCCTCTTATTCCTTGATTTGTCTGTATAAACAAATGCATTTGTGGGGGATAAATAGTAGTTTAATGGGGCATATTCTTCCATCGTTTTGTGACTTATTCCTTGTCTCTATCCCAAACACATGTTTAGTAGGAAACATTGTTCCGTCATTTTGTGACTTGTTCACGGGCTCTATCCCAGGCACATGCTAAATAGCATTTTTTATCTCTATGTCGCATTCATTATCTAGTTTGTCCCACGCTTGGGTGAATGAGGAAGGTTGACCATAATTGACAACCAACCATAAAACTGTATCACTCTATATATGATATGGATTCATATAAGACCTTTGTTGGAGCGTCCCTATCTAGCAACACACTGCATCGGAATCTAGAGGCAATGATAAATATGCAAGGGGCTTCGACACAACGACACCGGTTTGTGTTGAAGGACATGTACAAATTTCTACACCTTGGATGGGTGTGAGTAAATAAGTTAGTCCCCTTGTCAATGTCCAGATTTAATGAAAATGTAAGGGCAACATTTTCAACGTAGGTCGATAAAGAAGTAAGTTCAAGACAAAAGCATCTAAGTGAATTCTTGGAATATTAACAAATATTGGAAATAATTATTAGACAATATACTCACAATCTGTTTAATACAAGAGAAACCCTCTCCTATATAACAGAGAGGCTAACACTATCCCTGACCTGATAGCGCTCTAGTGCACCTACTGACTTAACAGACTCAGACTTGATTGGGGTTATAGATACATGCCAACATTACACACGTCTTTTACTTCCTAACACTCCCCTCTCCAGCTCGAATATCATAGAAGCACACGACTGGATTGCAGATAGACAAAACATACATAACATGAGATGAAAAATAAAAGCGGACACATACTTGTTCGACAAAAGAAAAAGTGAGATTTACTTTGCACTACATGTGCACTTCCCTGGATTTGATGCACTCAGACTTCGACACTCTTGACATCTTTGGCATTCTTGACATTTTTAGTACTCCCCTGAAATAAATAATTGTCGAGTCAACAAGTGAATTTGAAAAGATTGGAAGTTTGGCCGTGGTGGAGCTTGTATTTGGAGTAAAAAGGAAACATGCAAATTGATTACAGACTCTGAGCAGCCAACTAGTGGCCATCGTCATTGAATTAGTATATCCAAATGAAGACTACTTCCATAGTGACATGCAGTAGTCTAGGCAAGGTTTTAAAGTGTATGAGGTGTAACAAGCATTTTTGTCTCAGTGAGGTGAGGACTAAGCCTCTAAATATCTACATGACATCCATAAACAATATACACACACACACACACACACACACACACACATATATAAATATATATATATATATATATATATGTATTATATATGTGCATATGCATAGATATGAACCTAAGACTGTGTATATAGGTATAAGAAAAGGTAAAACCTAATTATAAGTTTTTATCTAAGTTAACAAGGAGAGATAAGGATTAAGAGCAATGTTATTGACATAGACACCAAAATAATAATATAAAGCTATAGCAAATAAATAGATTTGAATGCTTTGTACTTTCAGATCTAGTATTTTAAACTCGATAAGGGGGCATACATAGCTTGGACTGAGTAGAAATCAAGATAAGCTAAAAATGAGATTTAAAAATCACTAACATATTAAATAAAACATGTAGCTCAAAAAGAAATTTAGTGAAATTGTAAACTCAGCAAGACTTCGATTGGTTTAACTTAACTTGTCCGGAAAATACCGGTAGTCAAGTTCCTCCACACAGTTTGTGCGATTCCTGTAAGTGTGGAAGTAGATTTCCCTGACTTTCCTTAGACTTTCGAGATTATATATAGGGTTCTGTTTTGGACTTCCGCTGGAAACTATTCGGAAAACCATGGAACAAGACTTCGACTTCGAGCCGACTTCGACAGGTATGGACACAAAAGTTTTGGAAATGTCGAGGAAATGTCGAGGATTTTTACAACCAAAGTTTCGACGCAACTTCGACAAAAATTAAGCTAAAAATAGCCATTTTGTGATGAAAATCGACAGATTTCATCAAATCTAGCTTAAAAACAAAATATATGTTTACATATAGCCATCCATACAGGTTTACATATGTAGATAAATGCACGCTTACATACAGTCATCTCCGAACTACAGAGTTCTTCCATATATAAAGTTTGTGACAATAAACAAACTACATAAAAATAGTGTAAATCTATGGTAGATTTAGCAGAGAGAGGATCGGTCTATTACTGTTAGCTTAGAATAGTAAAAGATAACATCAAAATCATCTTACCTCAAGCTCCAACACTTTTTCCACCTCACACAGCCAACTCCACAAAATCCCTGAAATATGTCGCCAACTTAGACGACTTCGATAAATGTCGAGGACATTGTGGAATTTTTGTATGGACTTGGGCCAACTTCGCCGACATATGGGGAAATGTCGACATATTTGACGAAATGTCGAGGATATTGTAGAATAAAGATGTTTACATGCATTCGACGTCGCTGACCGTCGACATCGACATTATCGGCGAAATTTCGCCTAATGTCGACGACATTTAGATCTATGCGGAAAACAACTTCCGCTCAGTCACCACTGTTCTTTCCTCGCTTCTTCTCTCCCGTCAAGTGGTGGCGGTGGCGGCTATCGTCATTCTCTCTCATCAAGCGGCTCCAGCGGCTACATGAGACGAACGAGCAAAAGAAGGGGCAGCAAACAGATCGGATGCAACAACTATACAAGACAAGAATGACAGAAGGGCGGATTGGATTAGAGAAACATTAGTTTAAACTTCTTTGCCTCCCACATTGTCATCCGACTTGTAGCTAGGAACGGGAGCCTATGCGGATGCAAATATCATATTCAACGGAAGTAGTATGCTCTTACTGGTCCGTATAGTTAATTACAAGGAGTTATACTTTGCAATTGAAACTCACAATAGCCATTGTTAATTTGATGACGGAAGTTCAATTTGCACCCACAGCATACCCATTGGGCATTCATCTTCTTTAGATATTTGTTGAATTCTTTATCTATTCTTGAACGCCAGTTTCTTGAAACTAAAATTTCCCAACCAATCATCCAGAACTCAGTTTCTTGGAAATCAATTTCAGTTTCAGAAAAACGAGTTCCCAAAAAATTAAGATTACAACAAACCAACCGAAGCCTAAGAGAGAATGAAATCAATTACAACAAATCTGAATAGAAAACAACTTGGCAGTTTACATAAGACATGATCATCTGAAACTGAGGCTTGCACCTCAGCTAAGCCTTAGAGCCTTAGTACCTTGAGGCGAGCCTCAATCATTTCGAGGAGTAAGCCTTAGTCCATAACATCGAGGTGTAAGCTTGAAAAGCCTCAAGCTGGGTTTTTCAATACTGTGAGTCTAGTTGAGATTCGTGCCACACGGAGATAATGTTGCAGCTTACGGTCAATGCGCTTGACATGGCTCAAACTAACAAGATGGAAACTTTGATGGAAGTTACAGTGAAAGTCATATTTAAGGGACAAATGTGTAGGATTAACACAATGAATTGTGAAAAAAACTCCAAGACGCTTCCAAAACTAGATGATTGATGCATCACCTGATTGGGACGAGTAGGATGTAGCCACAAGTGATAGATAGACGTAATGTGGCACGCGGAAGAAGTCAAAGATAACACACATGAGAAAGCTTCCTCTCGCCTTGATGATGGACAGAGAAGACAACTTGATGCCAACTCAGAAGCTAACCAAAAAGAGTTGGCATTGACATTGAAATCTAAGATCTAGATGACACATAAAAACTGATGCTTGAAGATAGTTGACAACCTGCACGAGATAGCATTAGATAGAGAGAAAGTACTTCTCTATCTCTTAATTCTTTCTTTACTCTTCCTCTTCTCTCTTTTGAGTTTTGGGTGGATAAAGACAACGACAACGACAAACTCCTCGTGCTGAGAAAGATTAGCTTCACATTTGAGAGACTTTATTCTTGAGAGAGGATGTTTCAAAGTTTAATTTACGACCCTTGATCAACAAAGCAATATTGGCTTGGAGTTGTAGGGGGGCAACGACCCATTGCTCCCCCGATCTTTTTTCTTGAGCCGAGATAGCTTGTTATTGCAGCAATATAACTGAGCATAGGACGACTACACACCTTGTTGAAAGACAACAACAAGAAGTTCACACGCTGTGTGGACTAGGAACACGATGTCCTAATGATATGCACACCGTGTGGAAATAGTACACATCATGTTGAAAGATGACTGAAACTTTTTGAAGGAAGTCATACGTTGTGGACTGGAACATGATGTCCCGAATGTTCATGGTAGGTGAAACCTTGATCCAAGTTCCCCCAAATAATATCTTAAAAGAAAAGAATTATCGACCTTTATTAGCTATATTAACTAAATTATTTTATTTATTATTTAGTTTGATGCTTTGTTTCTTCTAGAACACCTAAACCTGCTTTTTCAGATAGACTTAGCTGACTTAAAGCCTACGGTCCCATACTCTGCCACTCTTATCCCTATCTTGGACCCCGTTTGCTCATCATACCCCATATATTGTTGCGGGCATTTCTTCGAGTCGGGTTAGTTAACAAATCTAACCAGAAAGTGACACGCCACATCAAATATGTTGAAATGACACATGTGAAGGCACATGACATGTACTTGACTTACATGGCGTGTAAAGAGACACGACATGTACTTGGGATACATGCTGTGTAAAAATTGGGGACATCACTCACTACTACTCCCGATAACACATGTACTTGGGCCACTCGCCTTGTTGAATGTCGATGACGACAAATGGAATTGAATTGCATGACATGTGATGTGGGACATAGTGTAACCATCAGATTCGTTGTGCTGAATGATGACGCTGCCGCCGACATTGCGTGTAATGTGGGTGTACACCATGTGACAGTCTATTGGAGAAAAAATAGTGATGAAGACGACAATTTTAAGATCAAGAAGCTGAGAGGGACCATCGGCCTTGACTTACTGGCTTGTCGGGGATGCCGCGACGGGACAACTGTTGAAGATGAGGCCCAAGGCTGATTTGAGCTTGATGATCGCTTGGAGCAGCCATGATGTTGACAATGTCACAGATGAACATGCTGGGTCGATTGGGGGGGTCAGACTGCTAGAGCTTTGGGTTGGGTGTGGCTTGGGAAGATGGGCGGCGACTGGGGTGATGACAGAATTATGTTGTTGGTGTGACGGCTGGTCAAGGGCGGGAGAGAGGGAGGCGGAGGTCAGGGAGAGCGGAAGATAGGGGAAGGAGAGTGGGAGGCAAAGAGAGGATGGTTGACGGAGGGGTGGAAGGAAGGAGGAAGGAGAAGGGGTGGCAACTGCTGTAGAAGGGTGGGTAGGGCAGAGGCAGAAGGTTGGAGAAGGATGGGGGGAGGCGACAAGAAGAGAAAGGTGCGGGTGGCGAAGTTGGCGACTAGGGTAGAGAGAGGGGAAGCATCAGGGTTACAGTCGACCAAACTACTCTGATACCATGTGAACAAAATAAGATTGGATTATTGAGACAACTAATACAAGCACAAGCACCCTCCTTACATAGGATAGGAGGAGCCACCTGAGTTCACCAATATAGGATAAAAGACAAGACACTAAAGAGTGCACGAAATAAATAAAAATTAATATGTTAACACAAACAATGTCAATGTGTAAATAAATCACATACAAAAAGTAGAAAGTAGAGGCGACGCAGCCAGATAGTAAGCTCTCAAAGAAGCATATAACAATATAAGACTTTCATATGCAAATATGAATAGTAGATGTCCACAAGCTCTTCAAGCAGTGCATAAAGATCAACAAATATATATATAGAGAGAAGCAAGAAGATTATTAGTATATACACTTTACTGCTGTTTTTTACTTAGTGTATTTTGGTTATTTGTCTTTTAGTCACCTGTTTCTTTATCCCATATTGCTTATCTCTAAATGCTGTACTACTCTCTTGTCTTATAAAAGAGAGAGCATTGTATTGGTTTTATTCACTCAATAAGAAGCAATACTTTTCTATTCTAGATGGTATCAGAGCGTCCCGATCCTCCCTAAACCCTAGCCGCCTCTCATCCCCCCCAACCCTAGTCGCCCCTCTCCCTCCTCTCTCTCCCCAACCCCCTTGTGCCGCCGCCACACCTGCCCACCCCCCTGCCGCCGCCCACAGCCACCTTACTGCCGCCCACAGCCGTCACCACCACCATTCCTGCCACCACCCACCCCTTCGCCAACCCTCCACCACCTTTCAACACCCTAACCCACTCCATTACAATGGCTTAATCCATCAAGTACACCCAATCCTCTACCCATCTTCTTCCCCAAAACCTCCGGATAGCTTCGGTAACATTCTAGTTTTTGGCACGTTGACGTCGTTAAAGGCGTCTTTCGCTCTGTTTGCCTGCACCTCATGGTGGAGTGATTGTTCCTCCATGTTGGCGCATGTTTCTATCTTCTCCTGTTGCCCCTACGAGGGTTTCTGAGATCCATGCTTGGATCTTCTATATGCTACTTCTAGTCCATGCGTTGGACTTCTGCTGCTGACTAGTGACTACTACCTCTGCTGCTATCTGTGCCCTTGATTCTGACTATCTTTATCATCTCGGATGGCGACTCCTGACCTTCCTCGCAATCTGTGCGTCACTACCATCAAGTTGGATGGCCCCAACTATCATCTCTGGGCAGCCTCCTTTGAACTGTACGTCAAGGCTCAAGGGCGTTTCTCTCATCTGTCGACCAAGGGTCTAGCCATCCCTGCTGCTGATGCTGATGACAAGACCAAACAGGCCTACGATCTCTAGTCTAAGGAAGATTATGGTGTTATGACTTGCATGGTCAATAGTGCAGAACCTAAAATCAGCCAGTCTCTCCTTCGCCTCAAGACTGCCAAGGATATGTGGGATCAGCTCTCCCACGTATACTCTCACCAGCAGAATCCGAAGAAGGTTTTTGAAATCTTCAAGCTACTGGCCAAATAGGAGTACTTTGCTACTGACTTCGTGGAGGATTACTACAACAACTGCTGTGCTCTCTGGGATGAGTTTGAGGTCTACCATCCTCTGTCTGCAGATATCACGAAAATCCAACGTCAAAGGAACGAGCTTCAACTTGTCTAGTTCCTCGCTGGTCTGCCTTCATCTTTTGCAGGAGTCGTTGATCATATCCTCTCTAGTGATCCCCTTCCTACCCTGAGAGACGTTCTGAAGCGTGTTCAACGCCTTCCTTCCGTTTCGCAAAACCTACATGATTCTTCTGACGGAACAACCCTTGCTGTTCGGACTGGTGACTCCTCCCGTGGACGCGGCCGTGGTCGGGGACGTGGCCGCAGGCGTTCTTCTGGACCGGGACGTGGCTCCTCTTCTCCTGCTGAGACTACTGAACAATGCTTTTGTACCTTCTGTAAGCGTACCAATCACAATGAAGATCGTTGCTGGATAAAGCATGGGAAGCCAGCCTGGGCGAATCAAGTCACCACAGATCAGCCTGACACTGCCACTACTTCTGCACCTTCGTCTGTCGATTGGATCTGATCGGAGTTTGAGAAACTACTACAAGCACGGCTTGCTTCCTCTACCGAGGCCTCCACTGATGGTAGCACTGCTCTTCTGACTCAGTCCGGTAAAAGCACTTGGGTGATCAATTCGGGTGCGACATCCCATATTTCTGGCAATCCTACATTATTTTCTCATTTACATAACAATACTGTTATACCTCCTGTTACTCTGACTGACAAGCTGGGCATGATTGACATCTATGCTCCAGCTTGAGGGGGAGTATTAGTATATACACTTTACTGCTGTTTTTTACTTAGTGTATTTTGGTTATTTGTCTTTTAGTCACTTGTTTCTTTATCCCATATTGCTTAGCTCTAAACGCTGTACTACTCTCTTGTCTTATAAAAGAGAGAGCATTGTATTGGTTTTATTCACTCAATAAGAAGCAATACTTTTCTATTCTAGAAAGATCTTCATAGATAGAAGCAAAATTGTATTTCCTCTCTTCATCTCATCTCTCCTCTATTTCTCCCCCTCACCACCATCCATGTAAAGAACCAAGAGTGGTTGGGGTGGACAATGATAAAGAATCGCTTAAAAATATGTAGCACCGCCGGGGGTTTGGGGGCGCGACCCTGCAGTTAGGGGGTCCTGCTGCCCACAACAAGTTGGAGTCGAGGGGAGGCTACCCCTTGTGGGGATTCAGGGGTAGAGCCCTCGAAAAAAGGTCTACCATAACTTTTTGGAAAATTTAACATACATCCTGCATTTAGGTAATTGACAAGAAGAATTCGATAGGAAAAAAAGACAAAACCATGTGTCACATAGGCTGCTGCTACGGATGAAAGCATCTATCTCGCGACATAAACCAAGATACAAGCTGAGTGTCCTTGAAATGTTGAGCTTGGTACTCATTGCCTTCAAATGTTTGTAGTTAGGGTCTTGTAACAACATCAAAACACCGACAACACTCCAACAGTGAAGAAGGGAGAGGCCGCAGAAAAACCTAGATAGAAATAATGCACCGGTTGTAGAGTCGGGACCCGTAGACAATAATGCTTCTATCGAAGTTTTGGCCTTGGCTAGATTTCCTTCATGCCTTGAATGCTACTGCATCATACCGATCAAGTGCAAGGAGTGCGACAACCTGACCACGAAGCACATATCGTCCAAAATGCAAACGGGGAACCATGGACATCATTGCTTGTTAATAAGAGTGTAGAGCCGGTGCGACGAATGGCGGTTTGCACTCGGCAGGGTGTCTCCTTGAATCAACACTGACTGAACGTTTCAGGACGATCTCTGTTCTGTAATGGGTTCGTACTCCTAGTAGCGGTGAGGAGTCGATGGGCATAGATTAAAATCTTAGGGCGGCTTTGTCCTAGGGTAGCATCAGGAATTGAGGGAGGGCACGACAGAGAGGACAGAAGCGAGGTCGTGGTTGTGTGTGTCAGAGAGAAAAGGCTAGTAGGTGTGCGGGGTAGCGAGTGGGCACAAAGAAGCAAGGACATGGCTGGCTGGTAGCAACTGGGTGCGACAGAGAGAAGCAGGGTCACAACTGGGTGTGCTAGGTGTGTGGGAGAGCGGATGGCAAGGAGATTATGGCTGGGGTTGGTTGGAGTTGTCAGAACAGGGAAAAGGCTAGCGACGTAAGAGAAGAAGTCGACGATGTGCAGGAGAGTGCCTTTCAACAATAGGAGGCAGACAAGCCAATAGTAGCACAAAGGTAGGAAGCCAAGAGGCACAGATCAAGAGATTGTTGATGGTTAGGAAGTTGCTCGGCTGGCGGCCAAGCCAGAAGAGATGGCAGCCGCCTGTGGGTAAAGACAACTTTTTTTCTATCTCTCTCTAGGTTAGGATTTTTGTAGGATCTTTGCTTTGATACCGTGTGATGAAGTAAATAAAAGTGTGAGAGGATTTCGGTCAAAGCGATACCCGGTTAGGGTGTGCTCTCCTTTATTATATAGACAAAGGCTAATTACATAGTAGACCCAATCGGAATAGGAAATAGTAAAGATATATATAAAATAGGAAAACTATATTATAACACTCCCCCTCAAGCTGGAGCATACACATCATGCATGCCCGGCTTGGAAGTCATATGCTTGAAAGCCGAAGATGGAAGTGGCTTGGTGAAGATATCTGCCACTTCCTGATCAGTCCTAACATGAGGAGTCTGAATCTGCTTGGAGAGCACTAGATCACGAACAAAATGGCAGTCCACTTCTATGTGCTAGGTCCTCTCATGAAACACCGAATTGCTAGCAATATGAATGGCTGCTTGGTTATCACACATGAGAGAAATAGGGGTCTCAACAGACACAACCCACTGTAGCTCACAACAAGCATGTGCCATGGCTCAATATTTGGCTTATGTGCTGGATCGTGCTACCACATTCTGTTTTTTGCTCTTCCAAGTCACTAAATGTGATCCAATAAACACGCAATATCCAGAAGTAGATCGTCTATCTCCTACATCACCACCCCAATCAGCATAAGTGAACCCAATGAATTTTAAGGATGTATGTGTGAAGTTCTGCCCCGTAAAGTAAGGCCCTTCCCTAGAGATCCATTGATGTACCGAAGAATCCGGGTGACTGCCATCTAATGTGACATCTTAGGCGCACTCATAAACTGGCTAACTACTCCAACAACATAAGATATATCAGGCCGAGAAACTGTGCTTCTATTCTTTGCTGGATCAGAAAACTCACTATCATAAGAAATAGAAGTCTTGGTATGATAGTCCATACGTGTGGACACATGTTTACACTGTGCCATGCCTGTCTCTGCAAGCAGGTCAAGGACATATTTTTGCTGAGAGAGATTTGTTCCTTTTTTGGAGCGTAGGACTTCTATGCTAAGGAAATATCGAAGATTACCCAGATCTTTCGTCTGAAATTGTGTTTGCAGCCATGTCTTGAGTTGTAGAATGCCAGTAGAGTTATCATCGGTGATGACAATATCATCTACATAAACGACTAGAATAATGATGCCACTCAAAGACTTATGCACAAAGAGTGAGTGATCGGTAGAAGACCTGGTGAACCCAAACTGTATAAGTGCAACATTGAATTTATCAAACCATGCCCGAGGTGATTGCTTCAGACCATACAAAGATTTCTTGAGCTTGCATACCTTCTGACACTCCCCCTTAAGAAGATCACCATGAAGAAAGGCATTCTTGACATCCAACTGAACAAGAGGCCAAGAAAAATGAGTAGCAACAACAACAAGAATTCACACAGAATATAGCCGAGCCGTTGGAGAAAAAGTCTCAAAGAAGTCAACACCATGGGCCTGAGTGTACCCCTTTGCCACCAGACGTGTCTTCAAGCGATCAATAGACCCACTCGGGTTTTTGTTTGATAGTGTAAACCCAGCGGCAACCTACAACAGACTTGCTAGGAGGAAGATCCACCAAGTCTCAGGTAGAGTTCTCATGAAGTGCTACCATCTCACTGTCCATAGCGCAGACCCAACCATCATGGCGGGTAGGGCTGTCAATGGGGAGGATATGGGGAGGGTAAGGTCTTACCCTTACCCTCTTTGGGTAGCGGGTAAGGGTAAGGGTAATTATCCTTCTCAACAATCCCCTTACCCTCCCCTTACTCTTACCCTCTTCTCCACAGGGTAAACAGGGAGGGTAAAGGGTAAGTGGGTAATTTTGACAAAAAAGAATTTTATACACATTGTGTGTTGATTTTTAATAATTTTATAACTAATTTATTGATAACAACATATAAAACATTGTATCCAATTCAAAATCATATGTTTCTCCGTGTAAAGTCAATTCACACAATAACAATTTTTTATGTATAATTTTTTTTTCCTTTGCATAAGTATGCATAACAAATAAGTGTTTCAACAACACCTCATTTTCCGCAAGATATATATGTTTTTCTATCAACAAGAAAGTATTACAAGCACAACACCAAGTCATTTTCCAATGATAAAATAAAGTATTAGGGTTAAACATTTACATACAAACCCCTTTAGAATATTTATATTTGTGTAACATTTATATCATGTGCGGGTAAAAGGGTAAAAGGGTATGGATAATGTCTATACCTTACCCTCCCCTTATAGTATAGCGGGGAAATGGGGAACGAGTAAATGGATAAAGGGTAATAAAAATCTTTACCCTTACCCTCCAGGGTATGGGTAAGGGTAAACGGATAATACCCTCCCCATTGACAACCCTAATGGCGGGTTGCTTCCTTATAAGAACGAGGAACAACTGTAGAATCCAATTGAAGAGCAAACATGCGAGCTGCAGTCGTCAAATGAGACAAGCAACACACATTTGCCAAAGGATGACATATAGTGCAGGACCAGACACCTTTTCGAGCTGCAACTAAAAGGTGTAAATCTAAAACTGAAACATCAAGAGAACTCTTAGTAGAAACATGGACCTCAGGATTAGCAAACGATGAAGAGGCATGTTGTTGGACTGATGACGCTACATCCTCTTGGCGACGCCCTGCTCGCTTGGTGTAAACTAGGGGAAAGGATGGAGACAGTGGTGGAGGTGGTGGTGACGGTGATGGTGGGGTGATGTCAATAACACTCTCATTACACGACACAGGAAGAGGTGACTCTCTCTCATGCTCAAAGATGTAGTCACTCTCAGGATTGTGCTCTCCCTCACTCTGATCAGAGTCACTAAAGAACGGAGTAGACTCATGAAAGGTAACATCAGCCGACACAAAAAGACGACGAAGACGAGGACAATAAAACTTGTATCCCTTCTATGTGGGAGAATATCCCAGAAAGACGATGCGAACTGCGCGAGGAGACAACTTGTCAGCTCGTGGATCAAACACGTGAACAAACACACTGCATCCAAGCACACGAAGAGGAACATGAAAGGGTTGCTCATCAGGTCGTAAAATAGAGAAGGGAGTAACCCCTTGTAATACATAAGATGGATGACAATTAATCAAGAAACAAACAGTGAGAAGAGCATTAGACCAATATCTCTTAGGCACAGACATTTGAAACAACAGAGTACAGGCGGCATCAAGCAAGTGACGGTTTTTGCGCTCAACAACCCCATTTTGTTGGGGTGTATGAGGACAAGTCGTCTGGTGAATCATGTCAACAAAATTACAGAACGTAGAAACAACCTTTTGAACATATTCAAGAGCATTATCAGTACGAAGAGTCTTAATATGAGCACCAAACTGAATTTTTATAACTAATGAAAAGTTTGAATAACAGACATGACTTCATCGCGAGACTTAAGTAAATAAACCCAAGTCATGCGGGAGAAATCATCAATGAAAGAAATAAAATATCGAAAGCCATTATAACTTGGCTCTTTAACAAGACCCCAGACATCACTATGAATAAGATCAAAAGGACGCTTCGAGCGTTTCACAATGTGACTCGGAAAAGAAAGGCGATGGTGCTTGCCTAACTGGCATGACTGACACTCTAACGACTTAATAGAGGCTAAGCCTAGGACAAGCTTCTGAAGACTCTATAGGGATGGATGTCCGTAGAGACAATGCCATTGCAAGGGAGAGCAGCTGAAAACGGGGGATGAGGTGGAAGGAATCTGGCGAGCTGGGCGACCACCTTCAAAGAAGTAGACATCACCTTTCCTAGATCCCCCACCATTCGTCTTCTAACTCCTGGGATCCTGTAACACAAAGAAAGAGTCTCCAAAGATACTAAGCATTTCAAAGAATCAATCAACTTAGAACTGACATTAAGTTAAATGGAAAGTATGGAACATAATGAACAGATTGTAAAGTCAAATTAGATGACGCTTGTACGGTGCCACATGCTTGTACGCTTCTGATAGAACCATCAGCTAGTGTCACAGAGGAATGTGGGATATAAGAGTCAGAGGAAAGAAGCATAGAGCGTATACCCGTCATATGCTGGGAGGCCTTGGAATCCACTACCCATGTAGAGGATGGATGAGAGGCAACAAGTGAGGTCCCCGGGTTACGTGCATATGAAGCTAAATTGACGGAGGCGCCAAGGGAAGCATGCTGAGTAGCTTGTAGAAGACGGTCATACTCCTCCTTGGAGATTGTGACATCTGATTGCACCTGTTTAGAGCCCCCGACTGCAGATGCTCCAGATGAATTGGCAGTATAATGCGCAACTCCAATTGGAGGGCGACCATGCTTAGAATAGCATTTTTCTTCTACATGTCCAAGTTTCCCAGAGAAAGTACATTTTGGACGATTGCCTCCAACACCTCGTTCTCGACCAACACCTCGTCCCATTCTTTTGGCAACAACGGCTAGAGACGCTTGAGTCTCAGTGTGGTGGTCTACTGGAGCGACGGAAAAGGATTCAAAAGATGATTGTTGAATTCGTACAAAGACTTCTTTAAGACTTGGTAATTTGTCCGTAGCTAGAATAACATTCCTAGCTGAGGCATACACATGATTTAAGTCGGATAAAAACCTTGTTGTCACTTAGATCATCTCGGTCCTTCATATGTTCATCAGAATTTGGTGGCTGGTAAAAGGTGAGTTCTTGAGAAATAGACTGGATAGTACCAAAATGATCCTCAAGAGAGCGACTATTTTGTTTCTCTGCAAAGAGGCGATCATAAACTATATACAGACGAAGAGCATTCTTCTCATGAGAAAAATGTTTCTTTACAACTTCCCATATTTGTTTGGCTGCAGAATAGAACATGAATCTAGACGTAATCTGAGGCTCCATGCTATTCCATAGCCATGACTTCACCATCCCATTGTTTTTCCGCCAAGTAGGGTAGTCTTTGTTGCCTTCATCAGGGGGCTCCAACTCAATAATGTCCACCTTCTCACAAGATTCAAGCACAGTGTAGATATCATTCATCCAAAGAAGATAGTTCTGTGAGTTAAGCTTCACAGAAGTGATCTGAGACTGGTCGTTCTATACGACTGTAGTGGAAGCAACAGGCTTGGCCGCTTGGCATCTGCCATATTAAAGAATCAAGAAGACTAGCAGGCAGAGTGAATGACACATCGTGTCGAGGATGGAACACGCCGTGTCTGAGTAGTGCACGACGTGTCTGTATTTCCCCATGTCGTGCGAGTTGACAACAGAAAACTCCAGGTGCTCAACACGTCGTATCTGATTTTTCACACACTGTGTGAGTTGCCAGAGACCTCTGATAGAATTTTCACAGGTCATGTTGCTAGGGGACACGCCGTGTCCAGATTCGGAGGTGTAACTTTCACCAGCTAGGACACGCCGTGTCAGGGACGAGACACATCGTGTCTTTTGTAATCAGTGCCGTCAGAATAGAAGTCTGCGACGGCAACACGTCGTGTTGCCTGAGATACACGCCGTGTTTGACGGCCGTAGACGTATACGTTGATGGGGATTGGCTCTGTCAAACGGTGAGGTACAACTCCGGGAAGACGCGTCGGAGAGAGGATGGCCTCGGGAAGACGCGCCGGGGAGATGTGATGGGAATTAGTGCCGCCACAAATCACTTGATGATGCAAAACTGACACATCAACAACCCCGAGAGATGTAGGCACTCATTCATGTACGGGGACTACGTGGAGAGGAAAGAGGGTGAGAAGAAAGGTGCTCCTCCTTCCTTCTCTGGGATAGAACGAGGGGCTCTTCTCCTCTCCTTCAAGCGGCTACCGTGTCTTGATGGATCGGAGGAGGACTGGCCGCCCAGTGAGGAGAGCCTCCGCCGATTGTCCTGCTTCACCGCCGCCGACGGATGCAACCGAAGAAGAAGGAAGAAGAAGGAGACGGACAGAGGGAGGGGGAAGAGGCGGCGGCTAGGGTTGCAGCAGCCGGATATGCTGTGATACCATATGAGAGGATTTGGGTCAAAGCGATACCCGGTTAGGTGTGCTCTCCTTTATTATATAGACAAAGACTATTTACATAGTAGACCCAACAAGAATAGGAAATAGTAAAGAGATACATAAAATAGGAAAACAATTTTCTAACAAAAATGTGCGATATATTGATAAGTGAAATCCCCTTCCTATATATAGGAGAAGGGGGAAGTGTACAAACTTTAGACTAAACCCTAATGGGCCAAGACACACTTAGGCCCATAGACAAATACATTCAAATAACTTAATTAACTAAATTAACCAGTCTCTCTAACATAGCATAATAATAGAAAAGTAGGCTTACAGTAACTTAGGAAGAGCTTATAAGTAGTGATTTTACAACGTTACATCTTGATCAGAATATGACCCGTTGTAGAGCTGATTGGAAAAGAAGAATCCATGTAGCCAACCTCAACATGCTTGAGATTGAGGCTTAAATGACGATGATGACTATTGGCCATAATATGATAAATGCTCTGCCAAACAGAGATTCTAGATTGGAATTTATGGTGAATGAAACTACATAAACTGCAAGTATTTCCAAATCCATTGTCTTACCAGAACAAATATTGAAGACTTTAGGTAGTTTACCATTCGGAGATCATCCTCGTGATATTGTTATAGACGTATTAGTAGAACAAATTTTAGTATATAGTTAATCATCTTTAACGTGCTTGCCTTCATTTGATGAAAGGAGAGAATGCTCCAAATGTAGCATGCACACTGCAGTTGCTTGGTTCTAAGAAGATAGATCCAAAGCTGAACAGTTCTATTTTTTCTAATAATGTTGTCATTCTACTTTTGAATCGAATATCATATTGTGCTTGGTCAGTTGGATTACTTCATGATCTTATATTAAATCCTTAAATGTCATGGAAATGCTACTACAACCATCCCTTTCAACCTTCATGTCTTGTAACCATTTGAGACTAACTGCCATAGTTGTCTAGGCGGAGCTCTCTGGGACTTTAATGCCTAGTCACCAGTTGTCTCTTTTTATTGTTCATATTTATTTTACTTCACATATACGTATAAATACATTTTTTATATTATTCTTCGAGTTTATGTATATAGGTTTTCCCAAACCTGAAATCAAATCCAAAATTCTCCTAAAATCACAATTAACTGACCTAATTCAACAAAATCTGATCTAACATAACGCAAATTAGATCTGAATTGTCTATCTGACCTAAATCAAACCTACTTTGATTAATTTAGATGTGAGTATACTTATATTAACCTAGTTTAACAATAAAAAGGCCTAAATTGATCTGATTTAGACCCAAATAACAAAAGTAATTTAGATTAGGCCTAAAAGTCCCCTAGATGCCCAAGCTGACACCCCTCCTTCGACACCTAGTGCGCCTAAATGGGTGCCTTGCTAACTATGCAGTGGACACTGCATATGTGCTGGAATGGTGTCTAGATTTTGTGGTTTTTACATGCGATTTAATTTGTGGGTTACAGGTTTTTTTTTTTTACCATCATAGATGTGGCCCTGCAAAACAATATACTTGAGATGAGTTACGAAAACTGCATGACAAGGGAACTTGAAGATATGGCTATCACCATTGCATGCAGTACGTCTAGGTGAAATGACAATTCCCTGTATTTGGCACTCCACTGATATTTGTATATACCACACTAGAGCTAAATGTGGATGAACTCTTCCTTTTATAAAAAATGCTTTTTTAAATCAGCCAATTTAGCCCAAAGGGGACATTTTTGCATGGCCACTTCTGGTGCACATTTTTCAACTGTTTCGATGATGCCGTTAGTTTTCCAACCAGGCAACAGTTTCCCAGTCTTTCATGCTATATGTATTTTCTGAAGTATAATTTGAATAAAAATTGCGATTCAAACAGGAAAGCAGAAAAAAGATGTCTCCTTCAAGTTCCCAATCTTTCAAGGTAGTTTTTTTTTCATTCCCTTCTTGATAATGTATGGTTTATCTTTTATTTCTATCGGAAGTTTTCATTCTTTTAATGCCATTCTTCTGCATTTATGTAGATCATACTGGGTTCTGCTTCCATGACTCGTCGAAAAATCTTAGCGGAGATGGGCTATGAGTTTTCCATCACAGTTTAGTTTCTCCCTGCGTTGCAACTTGCAAGTCTCTTAACATAGTGGTTCTTTCTCCATATTATCATCATATCTACATGAGTATATATCTTATGTAGACTGCAGATATTGATGAGAAAGCAATACGGAAGAAGAAACCTGAGGAGTTAGTTATGGCACTTGCGGAGGCAAAGGCATGTATCTTATTTCAGACATATCTGTATTATGACTTTTTGCATTTCATTTGGTTCTGCAATTGGTATTCCCGTTTCAATTTAGTCTCTCCTATTGTCTATTTCTTAAGTAGGCAGATGCTATCATTGCCAAACTTCAAGCAGAAGAAGATTATCAGAAGGATGATGAGCAACTGGCTCTTTTAATCACTGCTGATCAAGTACTTGCATACTTTAAACCTCTTTTACATTTCATCTAGTTGCTAGATGCTAACCTGAAAAGCTTGGCTGTAAAATAAGCCATGTTTGTACAGGATACCGAGTCATTGATTGTGGAAAAAGCCTATCCGGCCAAAGTTTGACTAGGCTAATATATTTCTGTCCTAAGTGTTGGGATGATTATGTAAAGCATGCATCTCTTACATGGCGACCTATCATTGGAATAGTTGTTTGCATCGTCTCTGCTTTGCTCATGATATACACAATCAGTTTAGTTTAGATTCCTTGGTTATATATATATATATTTTAATGTCCTAGATGGCTGGCATGAAGAGAGCAAACATAACATCAATAGCGCTTAAAAGACAATGATATATACTTTCTTTTAGAAGATTAATCTACACCAGTCATCAAGGAGTTTAGGGGGCCATGTTAGATTTTTTTAGAAAGCCTGGAATCACAGACAATACAAATTAGACATTATCCAAATAATTAACAAAGAAAATGATTTAGCATACTTTAGTCCCATCCATGTTGGTGTCTGCTAAATGGATTATTCTATTCCGTTCAGCTCTATTTTGGGGCATAATCTCATTGAGAACTAATGAATCCAAAACTCTCCTTATCAGCTCTCCCCAAATCAAGTTCTACCTCTACGCCCTTTTATCTTTGGTTGACCCACATACCTGTCAAGGACTCTAGGTATATTCTCATTGAGAAGGAATGAATCCAAAACTCTTCTGTCAGCTCTGCCCAAATTAATTCAATTCTACCTCTACCCTCTTTTAATTTTGGTTGACTCACTCACTTGTCAAGGACTCAAGGCATGCCACTTGGGTGTCAAGTTGCTCCAAGGGTTGCGCCTTAGACTTATGCGTGTTGTGATTCTTTATATGGGTTCTTAACCCCATTTTTTAGCTTTGTAGTCCCTTTTAAGGTCATTGCATTCTAACTATGCATTGTTATCCATGGCGGTACTGATTCTAGGTTGTGGTCCATGGCGGGACAATTAGAGAAAAACCATCAAGCAAAGAAGAGGCACGAAAGTTTATCAAAGGTTTTTTGACTTACTTATTTCTTATCCTTCACATGTAGACTAGACCATAGTAACAAAAGCCTCTGAATTCTTTGAAAAAGCGACTATTTTTTCGTGGTTTTATAGGCTCCCAAATGTTCAACACGTTAATACGCCGGTCGCCGATTTTTTGCGACTATTCACGATTTTCCATGGTTTTCACAATTTATATGATTTTCACGTCCTTCTTGACTTGTGATTTTTCTCTTTTAAGTTGCTTGCTCTTTTATTACCAAACCATGTACACGGAACTCCAACACTGAACCTCCACCCCCCAAACTCCCGACAGTCCATTTATATTCTTCAACTATTCTTTATCTCTTCCTGCTTTATATATATATATATATATATATATATATATATATATATATATATATATATATAGAGAGAGAGAGAGAGAGAGAGAGAGAGAGAGAGAGAGAGAGAGAGTCAAGCTAGAATACACTCTGAGTGTACATATCGCACGAATACACTCAAGTGTGTTTGCATATCAAGACTATTTTTTGCAAAATGTAAACCATTGATCTTCACTGTCATACTATAACCAGGCTACATACAAATTTTGAGCCCATTTAAAAGTTCAATGGTTTACATTTTGTAAAAAATAGTCTTGATATGCAAACACACTTGAGTGTATTCATGCAATCTGTACACTAGCCTGACTCTCTCTCTCTCTCTCTATATATATATATATATATGACTTATTCTTGATTATTTCCAAACACTTGACCAAACTATGACTGAGATGTATCCATTTTTTTTGCAATTTTTTCCGATTATTTCCGACCAGCCGAAAATTTGCTGAATCCCAAATTTATCATTATGGACTAGACTAGTCAATAATGGGTCAATAGCAATGCTGTACTTTTCTCTCCTTTATTTCATTCAGATTTTAGTATTCAAACTTTGTTTCACAGGATATTCTGAAGGTTGTGCTGCGACAGTTGGTTCTGTACTTGTTACCAACCTAAAGACTGGCATCAGAAAGGGTGGATGGGATAAAGCTGAAGTACGATGTTTATTTCTGTATACGTTGCTATACTATATAAATTATTGACAAAGGTTGAAAAAGGCGCGAGGCGTTACAAGGCGTTTTTGTCTTGGCGAGACGAGGCGTGACGTTTATATATATATATATATATATATATATATATATGTTATATTATAATGTACATATATGTTAGTACAAGGATAATGTAAAGTTTCTTTTTTTTGTTGAATACTTTTTTAATAAGAGAGTCAAGGATAATTCTTCTTAGTCGAATTGGCATCACATAACAATCTAACGATATTTTGATTCAACTGGATGGTTACTAATATAAACAAGTTTTGGTACAGGTATATTTTCATGAGATACCAGAAGAAGTCATTGAGAGCCTGGTAACAACCGATAACTCAGCGCCTCCTGCTATTGCATGATTTACTCGTATGCCTGCTTGATTCTCAAATAACTACGGAAAACCAGCTATTTAGAACTTTGTTGTATTTAGATCGAGGAAGGAGCCGTGCTTTATGTTGCTGGTGGCTTAATGGTTGAACATCCACTTACGTCGCCCTTTGTCAATGCTATGGTTTGTCAATAGATCTTTGATGTTTTGTAACTAGTTTTCCTTTAATCGTGAAGACATGTTCATGATGTAGTCTAAACCAATGCTACGCAGGTTGGAACAATTGACAGTGTAATGGGACTACCAAAGGCCCTTACAGAAAAGCTTATCCAAGAAGCCATATCAGAACCTCAATTTACATGAGCCAATCTGTTGAAGAAAGTTTAGTGAAGAGGTTGTCTAGAGTCTCATTGTTGATCAAGTTAATAACTCTTAACTAACCTCTAATATGAGAATACTTTGTCGATGATTTCTTTTCTGCTGAAGCAGTCAATCTATTATGCCAATACCAAATTCAAACTGTTCATATACATTCACATGTAGATATTTCTAAAGAACAATCTCATGAGCGAGGCAGTCAACTTTTGGTATTACTTTGTAAAAAACTTGTGCCCGTCTTCCAGGTGTCGGCCTTGTTAATCATTATTTTTTTACGCATTTTTTCTCTGACTGTTCTGTATCTGATGTCTAAGTAATTAGAAGCCGTGGTTTTTTTTTTCTCTCCCAATTATAATAAACGCAGGGGAATTCCATTTGTCCCATTCCCCAATAGGCTAAAAAAGAAGAAAATAAATACATCGTTGCTGGATCCAAACACAATAAAAAGAAGTACCCAGCAACTGCACCCCCTAAGTAGCCATGATTACCAAACTCTACAAGCCCCATCTATACCGCTAAGAAGCTGTGGGAGTCCTTTGGTTGGCAGGAAAGGAAATCAAATGGATAACTAAAGGGTTTGGATATGAAAGGAGATGGATGGGAAAGGAAATTTAAATCCAATGCTACATTTGGAATCTAATCTGGACCCTGAAGCAGAGGACGATTGTTTGTGGTGACCGTACTTGACACAATTTGCAGCTACAGCCACATAGTTTATCCTTGCCATATTTTACTCGTCGTCTACATTTCTCCTCCATTCTGCCAGGTGGTCTGTTGTGGTCCTGTGGTCGCCAACAACTGGTGGTAGCAGCAGTGCGATTGATACATCAGTTTGCACAACGCCTACACGGCTACACGTGCCTGCACTTTAATGAGTATGTTGAAAAGGAACTGGCTGTCAGATGCAGACTGGGAGGCTGACGGCAGTGTTCGCTTGATCGAGCATCTTCATGAGAGGAGAAGCTCCATTTTCGTTTGATCGGCAGGAAAATGAGGCATGACTTCTCATTAGCGTCACGCGCGGCTGGCAGCGAGTTGAACGAGAAATAACATGACAAATAGGCAAGCAGAAGGGACACTCCGCACGAGATGAGATAATGACATGGGTCCCTGCAGCTTTAATTAATCCAACACATACAGGTTGTGGCTTCCATTGGGAATTTGGATACACATCTTGATCTGTTATTTGGGCAACTAAACAATGGAAATGGATATGACATATTGACATGGATTTTGTATCCAATCCTACACCACATCCTGTCAACCAAACTGAGGCCATTTGACTATTACATAATGTGCACAATAAGCTCAACCTATAAGCCATTTAAAAAAACAGTAACCTAGTCCTGGCATAAAATGATACGGACGATTCTCATCTCGTTTCTTTAAATCATTCACAAGAGAAGGAAGTTCGAACCTCTTTTCAATGGTAAATCCACTCAATCGCTCCCTCCCCACCCAGAACTGTAAAAGTAAATGACGAGAGTTACACGGCGGACAAGTTAGAAAGAACTGTATACCCCCCTGGACATTGTACGAGAACCACCCCTTTACATCGTGAGAGGGGCTGCGCTAAATCTGACCAGCAAACTGCCATCCCAGTGCCCACCCTTCGAATATCGTCTCGTGGCACATTTATCTTGTTCTTGATTATCGAAGGGGATCACAGCCCCACGCACGAGGTCCTCTGTTTCGAAATTGGCATCAACTAGAGCAACCTAACTCTGGCTAGCTCCATCTTTAGTCACTTAATGAGCTCTTAACTTTTTTATTATACTAGCCGCCTCTAGTCCTAAATTGTTTAACAGCTCCTATACTACGCAATTAACTACCGCATTAAAGCCTTCTATCTAGTAAAATTCACAATGAACCCCTACATCTCCACCATGTTTTCCCATTCAAACCTATATCCAGGTTCTTTGTAAACTTGTCTCTAGTTAATACCAGTACATGCAGTGACTAGTGATCGCTCACAGTAAAACAATGGTAGAACGCAATAAAACGAGCCACTTGTCATTTGGTAAATGTCTATCCATTTCTTTCCTAATGGTAGAATATACCTATTTGACGTGCGTAAAGATCAAAATTTTAACGGTTCGATTGAATATCATCAAACAACAGTGATAAGAAATCACGTGGAATTAATGTTAAAGATTCATTCACGAAAAGAATGTCATTCTAATCACTCATCTTCAGTGCTTGCGTACAACTAAAGTAGCGACAAAAAGATTCATCACAATTTAGCATGATTGGGCAGAACTTTGCACTGGAGTAACAAAAAAAGGATGGAAGTTGCTTGATGGCTAGACGTATTATCATTATTCTTGGGAAATGTAACGCATCATCCAAAGCAGATAAGTACAAAATAAGCTATAACCAACCAACCAACCAACCAACCAACCAACCAACAAGTACATTAATTTTGGAAGTCTCTCCATGACTATGGTTAAGAGAAAAGGTGAGAATGGGTCTCCTTGCAGTATAAAGCTTGGAACAACCCATAAAGTGCTCCATTGATGATTGCCAAAAAGGAGGTAGTTTCTACATATTGTTCCATTAGGAGGTCCCACTATCCAAGAATCCCATCGAGCGCATAATGTCTCACATAAAAATCCATCTCACATGGCCATAGAAGTGATCCTACTCACCTTGAACTAACAAAGAACTCAGTTGCTAAGAGGGGCAAATTAGAGATCTGCACGTCTCCCATGAAGGTGCATAAAGCATAACAAAGTGATCTTAGGTGGACATAGTTTCAATCGATTAGCAAGTATCTTTACAATGATCTTGTATCACACCAAGCAGTAGGCTATAGTTCTATAATCTACCATCCAACACACTAATGCCTTCTTAAGTAGAAAACCATTATCATGGAAATCCAGGAGAATATATTAGAATGAAAAGATATTTGTTTCTTTTCCATGAATATCTTATTTCTATAGATAGCAACTGCATGATAAACTACACACCATACCTGAAGTTAGTAAAAATTCACCACATCATTGGAAAATATGAAAGACAACAAGCTTCATGCAAAAAGAAAAGAAAAGAAACCAACAAAATATGAATCCCTCTGATGATTATACAAAATGAGTTTCTATAAGAAACTAAATCTTTACTAACACACTAGATATTATAGTTCTTTTTTGATAGTGGGGATTATACCACATATTGTAGTTTTGGAAGCAAACATATGACTATATTTTAGCTTTATATTAATAGTAGAGGATCTAGTTGTTGCTTGGTGATGGTAGTGAGCAATGGAAGCGATTCTCGGAGCGACAAAAATGACAAACACCCATGTATTCCACTTTAAGTGCCAAGGCCAAGTGCGTTGCAGAATATCACATCTAAGCGGATTGGGATGGGGGCAATTTTACATTCTTGGTTAGATTTGTTCCGACCACCTCAATAGGAGAACATCACATCCCTTGAAAGAACAGAGATAAGAGTAAAAGATGGAAAACTTATCTACCCAAAAAGTGAAGTCATAGAGAATGCATAAAGTGGAGGAACTTCTTGGTTGGTTACATAATTAGTCTTAAACCTCATTTACCTACTCTCAAGATCTTTGTCACATATTTGTCAGCTTAATGGTTTGATTGAAGTCATTGACAAGGGAGCTAGTTTTGTCATCTTATGTTTTTTCTGATCAGTTAGATCTTGAAAATACACTTGAGGGTGGTTCTTGATTTGTCAAAGGCAATCCCATGATTCTTATGAAATGGGAGTTGAGAGATGCTCTATCTAGATTCAAGCTCATGGATATCACGATCTGGGTAAACGTTTTTAATGTGTCTCTAGAACCCTGAAATAAACACATGTTTGAACATATTAGATCTTTCTTGGGAATTCCTCTTTGTGTGGATCGATTTATATCAAGAATTTAAGACGATGGAGTATACTAGGATACACGTCCTCATCCCTACAAAGTCTATTTTTTGGAAGTTTTGCAACTCATCTCTGATGATGGTGATTCTCATGTCATCAAATTTGTATGGATGGTTTCCAAATAAGTGTAGTTCGTGTGGACTATTTGGGCATGTTGACTGCAAGAAGAAAACTGATGCCATTGTCAATTTATACTTGGGATAATCATCAAAGAGGAAAATTTTGATTGCATCTAAAATTGATAGAGTGAACTGTAACTTTAAGTTCATGATTGTTTTTAGGGTTAATTTCACAAAAGACTTAACGTTTACACTCATCAACAAATCTATCAAAATGTTTCAGGAATTACATACATATAATCAAAAACCTTTACATTTGTCATTTTTATCAAATCTTAACTCCGTTACCTAAAGATGTCAATGGTCGTTTGTCATACATGTTTTTAGACTTCCCATCAACATTTCACGTAGACTCGCTACAACTATAGATCAACCATATTGTCTTTGTACATGTCATCATGCCACGCTTAACCTAAAAACCTACTTAATATTCCTTTTGTCGGCTGCGACAACCCTCTAGATCCTAAATCCCAATGAGCATACATGAATTGGTTTGTAGAAAAGTTAGTAGTTTGGTCATCTTACGTCCAAAGGGATTGGTCCAACTTCGATTTTGTTATCTCCCTCCCTAGTTCAACATTGCCAAGATTTATGATACAGAACTACATACCAATATATGGTCTTTAATAACATCGTAAATACACCAAGGGGCTGTACAACTGAGTCCTTTGAAAATCTCAGTAGTTTATGTATAAAATGTGGCCCATGCTGATTAGTTCGTCTAGATGCAATTGATCTGGTAGTTACAGTCGTAAAAACTATCGTGCCATTCACTCTAAAGATAAACCTACCACAGTAAACAATTAGATTTGTCTCCCTTATAATCATATGGCACCAGAAATCAAACCTCTCCCTCCATCGCACTACTGGAATTTATAATGGCGGCGTTCAAGCGACTCCTAATAGATTAATGTTTTACATGTCAAACTGTAATTATCAATGTTGTGCCATGTCTTTGTTCTCAGTCACAACAATTATCTGACTACTGTAATTATAATTTTAAGCAACTAAGAAGAAGTTAGCACAAGGATGAAGATGGATCCAATAGACCTTGTGGAGGACAAGGTGGATGTGATGTTATGACAGGAAAAATAGTTTGTTTTCCAGAGATAGAATCGCAAGCGTGCTTCACTTTGACAACAACCTTTTATCTTACTGTGACTGTCATGCCACCTTGAGGGCTGAGATATGAAGTCGATAAAGTTCATTGAGGTTTTCTTAATTAGTCATTGCCGACACCACCACCTTACAGAAGATTTGGGGATCCATGGATAAGTGTTTTAGCTCTCTGAATTTGGGGCAAGTGGGGTGGGTAGGGAGACAGCGACAATGGCCGAGCGTTTGATTGGGAGATAACCAGAAATAGTGGGTTCCAGTGAAGTCACTTGATGGTTGCTTAACTGTTTTGATAGCACAATTCAATTTTGATAAAAATGTAAACTGAAATGGGTTTTTATGATATGTATGAAATTTTGAAACCTGATGATATGTTTGTTAAGAGGCAAAAATGTTAAGTATTTCTATAAAATTTACCCTTGTTTTTACTGATTTCCAAGGTCACATTCTTCCTAATATTACTAGTGATCACATGCCTGTGCCTCTTACTATTGGTAAAGGGGCTCCCATTAAAGCTCTATTTTGTTTTATAAATACTCGGTTTAATAGTAATGGTTTATGGATGTTATCAATAAAGGTTGCAATATTCATACTATTTTGCATCCTATGTTTAAAGGTTAATAAAAGTTGAGAAGTTTCAAAATTGAGATCATTTCCTGGAATAAGAAGTTGGAAAGCTTCTTTTACTCTGCAAGAATTCTTGAACAAAAAGCTTTACATGATCAATTGCTCTCAAACTCTAATCCTAGTGATGAGAGTTTTCTTCAAAAAGCTACTAAAAGTACGAAGATATGTCCTATTTCTTTGTCTTAAGAGGAATACTTATTGAGAAAGAAAATCTCATATCAAAGCCTTAGAGAAGGACATTCATATTCTATTTTTCCTACTATTCTATCAATTTTAGAAGAAAAAGGATCCACATCAAAATATTTCTCATTAATGGGGTAAACAACAATAATTTTTTGAAGTTAATGAGTTTGACTGTAACTATTATGGAATCATGTTTAATAAGAATGATCTCATTTTCTTGGATCTTTTGAATGAGTATAAATTTGGTACTCAAAAGATTGAGCTAGATAAATATGCCACTGCAAAAGAAGTTGAAGATCAATTACATAGTCTCGATGTGGATAAATGTTACAGTTCAAACAAATTTAGTTATAAATTTAACATAGAATGTTGGGAGACTATCGAGAAATATGTTACCGTTGTTGGTCTGGATTTATTTACATTTATGAGATATTTAAGAAATCTAACAAAAATTTCATTTCTATTATACCTAAATGGAATGCAACCCATGAAATAAAAAACTATAGACCTATTTCCCTTTTTGATTCCTTTTGTAAAGTGAAACCAAAAACCATGGTTAATAGATTGCAAAAAGATCTATCTTCTCTCATTAGTCATAATCAATGTGATTTTCAAAAGGGAGGAGCATTGAAGATTCCATTCTTATTTGTAAGGAGTTCATTTATGACTTCAACAAAAAGAAGGGAGTCCCTCACATGTCAATTAAAGATGATTTATTTAAAGTATATGATTTTGTCAACTGGGAAGCATTATATTGTATTCTGGATAGAATGGATTTTCCTAGTTGTTGCTTGGTAATAACATCCAATTTTGTGGACACATACCTATGCGATCCTTCATTTCCTTTTTTATATTAGTTTTATATGAATATTACAACATTTACCAACAAATTATCCTCATTCTTTTTACTAACAATAACCCTGTATTTTCTTTTATAATAAATCATTGATTTTGGGAGGGAATAGTCATCTCATCAGTTGACAACACCAATGCTCAATCGATGGAACTCATCTTAGTAAGGTGACTAAGTACATAGAAGAAACAATCCTCCCATCGATAGTCATCTATCGATGGAAATACCCAACATCATCTGCTGATAGCCTTGTTGTAATATACCAACTTTTGGTACTAAATTCAATTTTGAGATATTATACATAATATTCTCAAATAGCAAATCCCTTTTGCTAAGTTTTCATTCATATTTACACTTCATCGAGTTATCTCAATATTCAAGCACCAAAATGCAGTCTACCCTCATTTAGATCTAATCATACCTTTTGGAACCCATAATTGAAAATATGAACTCAATTATATATCTTGACACTGGAACCACTTAGAAAGACTTTATTGATTTTGTTTATATTCATGTTTAAATTAATTGCAAGATTAATTATTTTAGCTATCTTTGACTCATGAATAGATGGAGTTAGTATTTTTAATAATTTGAGTAATGGGTATTAAACTAGTGTTTAAAATTTCAATGGAAATGGTAGATTGAGAGATATAAAATAGTGAAGAAATACAAATTCCTAAAGGAAAAGGGATTTATTTCCCACTTTAATTCATGGGTCAAACCACACGTTGACTAGGACCAAGCGTACCTATCTTCCCCTACATGTGCACCCCTATGATTATCAACCACAGAGGTTGTTACAATCGTTGGGCAATGACAACCCAAATCCTTCCCCTCTCTGCCTCTCGGCCTTCCATTTTTCCCTCTTGAGTTCATATTCTCCTCCTCTGACCCACTGGCCCATCAATTGGGGGCAAGAAGTAGGGAAACACTACAACCCATTAATGGTCAGAGACCTAAGAAGAAACAATTGTCAAACCAATAGGTATCCATGAGATCAAATTGGAGATGCCCAGAGCACCGCCTAGGTCCCATGAATGTGAACCCTAGAGCAGACCCTCCTATATAAGGCTACATAAACCTCATTGACATGCCACCATCCTCGTAACCATTGCCATAAGACTCTTCCTCCACCTGGTCCTCCTTGCCCCCATAAAACCACCCTAATAGCTTTGCCTAGCTCCATAGAACAGACACCATCTTTTCTGATAATGCATCACCTCGAGTGGCATAATCAAACCTTCCTGCTATGATAGGATTACACTTTCTCCCAACAAACACTAGATCTCCTTGTACCTACCTCTATAACCCTTGCCCTCCTTACATCTTCCACCACCTCTACATACGATCCCAAACCCAAAATCAACATACCCCAACTCTAAAAAACTCATTCACACTCCCTTTCCTTCCCCGATTTCCAAGCCAGAAGACACACAAAACTGTTCTTCGATCTTGATACTACAACCACAGTTGACGTAGTTTCTAGTTGTAGTGGGATGTGAATCCCTACATGATGATGTAGACCTATCAAATACCTCCTCCAATCCAGTACAAATCCACTGTTGGCTAAATGGACATCTATAAATCCCTTTGTTTTGATTATGACAAACATTTCATTCTTATTAATCTAACGAGCTACTTGAGTGTGCAGGATGACAAAGCAACAAGGGAATATCTACAAGCTTACATATTTATATTTTCATGCAATGTAATCACTGTTGTAAAAACTTGTACAAAAATTATAATGTACAAGTACTTAGAATTGCATGTAAATCAAGCGTTAGAATCTCCCTAGATAAACACCACAGTTAGACAAGTCATCCCATTCAAATAGGATTACTTATGCACACTTACACACATAATTAGTGCCTAAATTGAAACCTTGAAACAGGATCAATCTCGGTCGACAAACTCCTCGACCGAGACACTCTCGGTCGACAATCTTCTCGACCGAGAAAGATCCAAAGTAGCCGTTAGAAACAACAGACAAGTTAGTTGGCAGTTGATGAAAGACGTTGCAAATCTCTTATTCCAGAGAGCCTGTCGGTCGACAAAAGTTCGACCGAGTAGGTGTCTCGGTCGACCGAGATGGTCTCTGACAACAACTACAGAATTAATTAATTAGCCGTTGTTAAAGCAACAACTTTGTACCTAACGGCTAGTTAAGCACTTAGAAACCCCTAGAAGTTGTCTAGAATGTCCTTAAGCTTCCTCAGGCCATTCCTATAAATAGGACAAGCCATAGGACACCTAAACTTACTTGTTTTTACACTTGCTACACTTGAGAAATACTTGAGCATACTTGAGCAATCTGTTGCAAGCAAATTTGAGCATTGTGATCATTGGCCTACTTTCTCCTTAGCTCAAATTCGTGTCCTATAGGCTAGTATCTCCTACTCACTGCAATCACAAGTTCACATACTTGGTTAGGAGATCTATACGCTTGATCTAGGAAAATCAAGCCTTGGGCTGTAAAGGATAAGTTGTAATTTCCTTTTTCTTTCTTATTCCCTATTATTGTTTGTACTCTCCTTGCTACTCCTAGGTTGGAGGCTGCGGATTGGAGAGGGTGAAGATCTTCTTGGCGAAGAAGGAGACTTTGAGCTACTTCAGAAGGCTGGTGCAACGGGAGGTTACTTCTAGAGAGGAAGGCTACTTCAAGGGGGAGCTTGGAGTTACTTCAAGAAGGCTACCTCAGGGTTGGTGCACCTACTTCAAGTGAAGGCTGTTCAAAGGGTGTGGTTGAAAGTATTGTATTTTTTATAAATCCTCGAGAGGTAATAAAATAAATACTTTCAAATCCCGGTTGGGTAAGCAACCGGGTAGTGGACTGACAACTATAGTATTTGCTATAGTTGGAACCACTCTAAACGCCTGTCTCCTTCTTCTAATCTCAATTTTGGTTGTTTGAGTTAAATAATTTTTAAAATCAATATAAAACTCTATTCACCCCCCTCTAGTAGTTTTCATTTGGTATCAGAGCAGGCTTCAAGGAACCCTAACCAGGTCTTGAAGAATGGAGGGAAATGGTGAAAGGTGCTGTTTGGACAAAACCACAACATGCTGCAATTGGTGTTTAGGAACAAGCCACAAAACAACCGGATGCCCATGGAGATCAAAGGAAGAGCACAAAGAATGTCTTATTGCTACAACTAGTGAAGAAGAAGAAGAGGTAAGTCTCTTTGATTTATCTAAAGAAGAACTAGTTACTATTATTGAAGAGACACATAATAAATATGTTGAGTGCAAAAAGAAATTAAAGAAATCAAATAAGGAAAATGATGATCTAAATGTTAAACTTCTTGCTCTTGCATCTGAAAATGAGGATCTCAAAGAGGGAAATAAATATTCTGATCTTAAGTTAAAATCTATGGAAGCCGATTGCAAGCTCCTTTCTGTTGAAAATTCAAACTTGCAGACTCAAGTAAACGATCTTCAAAAACAACCATTATTGTGCACCCATATAGATTATGACACTATTGTTAAAGAAACAAATTTATTGTCATCTAATCTAGATCAAGCAAAACTAGATATTAAGAAGAGAATGGAAGAGATTGCCAAGTTACAACAAAAAGTCAGTAATTTAAATAATAATGGCATTCTTGATCAAATCTTAGATAATTCCT
Source organism: Alisma plantago-aquatica (assembly GCA_963693085.1). NCBI lineage: Eukaryota > Viridiplantae > Streptophyta > Magnoliopsida > Alismatales > Alismataceae > Alisma > Alisma plantago-aquatica. The sequence continues at coordinate 1,505,698,306 of OY856410.1, read as the reverse complement.
ATCATCAAATTGGGAGAAGAGGACTAGGTTATAAGCCTAAAGGGAAGTCCTATCAACCTAGTTGGAAAAAGTCACAAACCCATCAATCTATATATGTACCTAAAGGAACAAATACATTTTTACCAAAGAACAACCTAGAACAAAACCATAGAAAACGACTTGAGGTTGATTCTATATGTTGCCATTATTGCTCACGTCTTGGACATTACTCTTTTTCATGTCCTTATAAGAGAAAAGATGTCGAGTTAGTTTGGGTTCCAAAACCTCCAAACTAAATGAACAAAATCAAGTTGAGATATGACCAAAGACATTAGTTGCATATTTCTATGTCTATCTCAACTCTACATAATTACAAATGTAAATGAAATTAATATTAGTTTGTTCCCTAGATGATAAAAGTTTAAACTGAAATTATGCTTAGTCAAATGAAAAGAAAATTCCTATTTTCACATGATTATTCGTAAAAGTATTTTCTGGTCTATTCATATACTAATCATAAAATGGAATTATCATTGTATGCTGTTATTACCATTATACCATGCTTTCATTGGGTACGCATAGATAATGAAAATTGTATGCATGGATCATGAAAATATATAGGCAAGCAAAATGATTTATTAGTTATATGTTATTGCTTGCAACAAAATCTCTAACTTAGTATCTTTGAAATAATTAATTGTGCCTCCAATTAAGTAGTATGCTTCAACTTGATATTTAATTAAATTTTATGCAGATATTATACTCAATATATTCAATCTGAAAATCTGCAAAAATTTGCCTCTTGGTCAAAATAAAATTTGACTAAGGGGCGCTATGGTCGTAGTCAAATTTGACCTAAAATAAAGTTTGACAAAATAACTATTTGGATATCTTTTTATGATTAAAAGAATAATTAATTTATGATCACAACTTGTCCAAATATTGTCAATAATAAACACAATATTACTCCCTTGGAAAATCTATATATGTGTTCTACAAAAATAGTCTATCAATTACATTAAAAATCAGCTTCAAATTCGTACTCAGTAAGTCTCTCGGTCGACGAACTCTTCGACCGAAAACCTTTCGGTCAGCCCCTCTCTCTCGACCGACAGAATCTAGACAGATTTAGTATCAGACACACTTTCGGTCGACAAATGTTCGACCGAGACAATGTCGGTCGACAATTGTTCGACTGAGAAATAGCCGTTGGATATAACCGTTGTAAACCAACCGTTATGACCGTTTATGACCGTTATATGACAGTTGGGAAGCCAAGTGGCGCGTCTGCAACATGACCATTGCGGACGCTCAGTCGACGAGTCGTCGACCGACCAGGTCGCTGGATTGTTATAAAAGGAACCAAAGACGGGTCACTACCTCACACTTGCATACTCTTGCTTCCATAGGCTCTCTCTAGTGCATTTTTATGCAACTCTTTAGCATCCTCATCCCCAAGCCTTCCTTGCTTCTTCTCCACCTTCAAGCAACACAATGGCCTCATCATCTGCTCGTGGGAAGAAGAAGGTCGCCGGCAGGAAAGGAAGGGAAGCTCGGGAAGCTACTCCACCACTGACGATCATCAACGACATTGCCTTCGTCGATGGAGATGCTGGTGATCGATATCTACGGCTTTCCTCTAAAGCTCCTCTCCCACGACGACCAGTTGAAGTTATGGACTTCATCAACATCGTCGACTTGGAGGACCTTTTCGAAGTACAAAAGTTAAAAGAATTCATCAACCCTTCTTTTCCTTCCTATTAAATCAAGGTAGTGAATGAATTCTATGCAAACCTCATTTCCCACTCTGAAAATGAAACCATCTTCTTCTACACTATGGTCAATGGGCATAGCTTCCGATTTACTGAAGGGGATATTCTTGAAATGCTAAACATTGACATAGATGAATATCAAGACATCCTTGACCTTACTTCTGGAAACCCCCTTAACCAATTTCTCCAAGATGACCATACCATTAGTCTTAGTGACATCAAAAGGACCATTTTTAAATCCAATACAACCTGTCACGAAGATAGAGGCACATATTATGCTATAAATCTTAAACCAGCTGCTAGGATTGTAAACCTCATTGTTTCAACAAACATACATCCTAGAGCCAATAAGTCTGAAGTTCCTGTTTTTCGCATGTGTCTAATATATGCCATTATTCAACGTATTCCCACAAATTTTATCCGCATCATTCTTAAAAACATGCTTGAGTTTTCTGGCAATCCTCCATATGCCGATTTTGTATGCCAAATTACTCAACATTTCCTTAAGACCCAACTTGAGGATATGGGATATACATGGGAGCGTAGACCACAAAAAATAAGTAAGAATACAGTAGAAAAAATGGGAATTGATTTTGGACATAAAAGGGCTAGAGTTGAAGGAGAAACATCTCATCAAGACATACCACCACCCCCTCCTTCTACTAGCCTATCACATGACCCCATTCAAAACACTCTTACTTATATTGCTGGCTCCCAATATCACCTAAGCAAACAACTAGACTATAATCATCATGCCATGACTTATATAAACCAAAGAATGCAAACCCTTTCACCAAACCAACCTGATGAATATCCGTATTCTTTAAATCCTGGCATGCTCAATCCATACAATCCTTCGTACAACTATTATCAAACTCCACCTCCACCATCTGTGGATCTTACGCACACTCAGTTTTCATCCATGCAACTGCAAGATATTGCCGCTCATTTCCGATTTGACCGAGTACCTACATTCTTGGAAGCATATGCTCTAACTAAGACAGGTGCTCTAGATTGGCAAACATTGGTCCAGTATTATGGAACTGAGCCTTTTCTTGGGAAAGACCCTGACATTGATGTAATCCTTAAGTCTTTCCAGTAAATGTTGGAGTTATTGTAATGATATCTTTTGAATAATTGTAATGGGTCATCTCTATATGATGTGTCTATCTTTCTATGCTTGTAATACATGCTTTTAATGAAATTGGCCATCTTACTTGATTCCAATGGATATTTGTTTTGTGAGACATATTCAAAATATGGATTATAAGATCATCATTGTAGAACATACAAAATAAGGGGAGTAATAAATAAAAATGCAACCTTTAAAATTGTGGCAAAATTGACAACTTACTTAAAACAGTTATGAAACAAATCCAGACACATTCTCGGTCGAGAAACTGTTCGACCGAGAACACTATCGGTCGAAAGACCATCGACCGAGCAGGTTTCTGTTGTCAAGTTTGCAATAAAACTGAATAAATTTGCAAATTAATCATGTTTCCCTTCATCATGTTGAAGATAAAATTGGCTAAACCGCTTCCACCTTGGAAGATGTTTGCTTTGATATTGGTGCTACTTAACCACAAGCTCTTGGTTTTTATATGGACATCATTTTAATGTACTTAATCTTAGTATACTTTTGATAAAGGTCAAAATCAAAATTTAAAATCATTTGTGACCTTAGAAGCCTTAAATTGCTTTAATTGTAAGATTAAGGGGGAGCTCATAAAAAAATTTGATTATTTGATTAAGAAGCTTACAAAAACATTATTTGGAGCTTGTTACGACCTTAGTATTTTTCTTTTTGGTTATGAAGAAATCTATGAATTTCAGAAAAATGATATAACTTGTACTTAAAGGAACTCTCTAAACAAATCGGGGCTTAACATCCCTTGCATTTGGATGGAGACATTTTTATGTACTCTGAGATTAAAGGATTCTCATATCATTTTATGGGCTTAACATCCCTTGTAAAATGGATGAGAAATCAATACATATGCCATGAACCTAACAGGATCTCATATCATTTCAAGGCTTAACATCCTTTGCAAATGATTGAGAAACAAATTATGGCTAAATTAGACAAAAATGATATTAAATCCATGTTCCTAATAGAATACCTATCTAAGGGGGAGCATAGTATCTAATTAAGGGGGAGTTTTTATTCTTAACGGTTATCTTTTTGAAATGACAAAGGGGGAGAGATAAATATAAAACTAAAATTTAGTAATTATGTAAAACTCAATTAATGAGTTTCATAAATAAACTCTTGGCTTTACATTGAAAGTTGCTATATTCCCAAATGATCTGGATTTCATGTTCCATAATTCATGGGGAATAATAAGCACACATTTTATACACAAGAGAAAAAGCTACAAAAGGTAATCTAAAGGTATGAAACTCATCTGTTTTATATTTCCTTTATTTATATTTTGGAAATGTTTGTCATCTTAAAAAAGGGGGAGATTGTTGGCTAAATGGACATCTATAAATCCCTTTGTTTTGATTATGACAAACATTTCATTCTTATTAATCTAACGAGCTACTTGAGTGTGCAGGATGACAAAGCAACAAGGGAATATCTACAAGCTTACATATTTATATTTTCATGCAATGTAATCACTGTTGTAAAAACTTGTACAAAAATTATAATGTACAAGTACTTAGAATTGCATGTAAATCAAGCGTTAGATTCTCCCTAGCTAAACACCACAGTTAGACAAGTCATCCCATTCAAATAGGATTACTTATGCAAACTTACACACATAATTAGTGCCTAAATTGAAACCTTGAAACAGGATCAATCTCGGTCGACAAACTCCTCGACCGAGACACTCTCGGTCGACAATCTTCTTGACCGAGAAAGATCCAAAGTAGCCGTTAGACACAACAGACAAGTTAGTTGGTAGTTGATGAAAGACGTTGCAAATCTCTTGTTCCAGAGAGCCTGTCGGTCGACAAAAGTTCGACCGAGTAGGTGTCTCGGTCGACCATTTGTCGACCGAGATGGTCTCTGACAGCAACTGCAGAATTAATTAATTAGTCGTTGTTAAAGCAACAACTTTGTACCTAACGGCTAGTTAAGCACTTAGAAACCCCTAGAAGTTGTCTAGAATGTCCTTAAGCTTCCTTAGGCCATTCCTATAAATAGGACAAGCCATAGGACACCTAAACTTACTTGTTTTTACACTTGCTACACTTGAGAAATACTTGAGCATACTTGAGCAATCTGTTGCAAGCAAATTTGAGCATTGTGATCATTGGCCTACTTTCTCCTTAGCTCAAATTCGTGTCCTATAGGCTAGTATCTCCTACTCATTGCAATCACAAGTTCACATACTTGGTTAGGAGATCTATACGCTTGATCTAGGAAAATCAAGCCTTGGGCTGTAAATGATAAGTTGTAATTTCCTTTTTCTTTCTTATTCCCTATTATTGTTTGTACTCTCCTTGCTACTCCTAGGTTGGAGGCTGCGGATTGGAGAGGGTGAAGATCTTCTTGGCGAAGAAGGAGACTTTGAGCTACTTCAGAAGGCTGGTGCAACAGGAGGTTACTTCTAGAGAGGAAGGCTACTTCAAGGGGGAGCTTGGAGTTACTTCAAGAAGGCTACCTCAGGGTTGGTGCACCTACTTCAAGTGAAGACTGTTCAAAGGGTGTGGTTGAAAGTATTGTATTTTGTATAAATCCTCGAGAGGTAATAAAATAAATACTTTCAAATCCCGGTTGGGTAAGCAACCGGGTAGTGGACTGACAACTATAGTATTTGCTATAGTTGGAACCACTCTAAACACCTGTCTCCTTCTTCTAATCTCAATTTTGGTTATTTGAGTTAAATAATTTTTAAAATCAATATAAAACTCTATTCACCCCCCCTCTAGTAGTTTTCATCCACGACCAGTGACACCTGCAACCACCACAAACCTCACGACCAACCCATACCTTCATCAAATTCCTTCCCATCATGCAAGCTCATTGCGCAGACGAACCCTGAGTGATACCTAGGTCCAAGAGCAATCACAATGGATTCCCCTAGATATTGAAGAGATACTCTTTGATTTTAATATATTGCATTCCCTCCCAACTTATGTACATGTTTATGTCGACTAACCATTAAAACATAGGTAATAAGGGAATCATTTGAATGAATACCTTAATTAGTAATATCCCTCTAATCATATTTGTAAAAGGTGGCATATGATTCTATTAAATTTATTCACGTTAGCCTGATCTGATTCATAAGTATATGTACGTGACCCTATATGCACAAATAGAGGATATCATGAATACTTCTAAAATTAAGGAACTATCCATCGAAATCTCCAACTAATATAATCCACTATTACCCATCAATACTTGACCCTAGTTGACAATTTTACTTAATGATTCATATAATAAAGGTAATAACCAAATCAAGGAAAGAATGATGGATATTGAGAAATGAAATATGAGAAAAAATGAGAGGAGTGGATTTCTACGATATTATGTATAAGTAAAAATATGATATAAAATTAGGAAAATTAATAAATTTATTCTATATACATCATAACCTTATTAACATAAGGATAAACCTTGTGGTCATTGAATATTTAATGGACACTTTAACCTAACACTCATATACATAAAAATACGAGTTTATGAATTATATATATTATGAACATGGGCAATGAGTAGTATCTTATATGTAACTACATGTACAAATATGACTATGACATCAATGGGAATGAACTTAATGACTACATGATGATAAACTATAATAATCAAACATGACAACTAAGTAATCTACTCACTAAGGGATAAAATAGTAGTTCCACCTAATAAGAACTTAAGAAGTAATTTCCAAGAAAATAAATGTCAAATAACCCCATTACATTCTCTTTTGCTAGATTTGTGAGAAATTGACATCTTTGATCCTTGTGGGCACCTTGATTTGGAAATTCTTGTTTGGAAAATGCCTAAAATTCTCAATTTTGTTATTTAACTATTTTATTTCCCTCTTGAATTTTGTTCAATATAACTCCCAACGGCACCGCTAGGGGGATGGGAGCATCTCTTCGGCGCTGTCCTCCCCTAGCTCCTCCTTGCGTCCTGGATGAGGCTCTCGTGTGAAGTCAGTTCCGATTCCTGGAGAAAGGTGTAGATCTGAAGCCAGACCTATGGTCGTGTGAGAGAGGCAGGGAGGACGACTTGGGTCTCGACCCTCATCTCATCTGGTTCGTCTGGAGTCTGTGGGTATAGGAGTGGTGTTCGGTGGGGTGTAGTTGGATGAAAGCGTCTCGTGCAGACCAGATCTGGAGGGCACTGGCAGAGCTGATTCAATCGGCCTCTGCCAATTCATAGGAAATTGGGCGGAGTGGGGCCACCCCTTCCCAGATCCAGAGTCCTACGAGGGTTGCTTGTGAGGATTGTTTCGTCCCTCATTTCCCCCTCCCCCTTCCCCTCCTCGGCCCTTCCCCAATGTAAGGATATGGATCCTCTGACCAGGGCGACGCGTGCACGCGTTGGGCGTGCATTTTTGCCCCTACCAACTGCCTAGAGGAGCTGCTGCTTCTCTTGCCAGTGATGTTCCCCTTCACAGGACATTAGGGTCTTTGCAACTCCAGGCATCCTATAAGCTGTTTTGTGGCGCATCCCCAATCCATCTCGGCAACCTTGGCAGCAGGGCTGCTGGTGATTGTTAAGGGAGGCTAGCCTGAGGTCAAGTCACGTGGTAAAGTCCTAAGGTTCCTTACCTCTGGTTTGTTATGCTGCATTCTGGGACACCTCAGGTTGTTTGATAAAACACCTTTTCAGGTGTTTGATGTTATACCACTGTGCAAATAGCAGCATTTGCTTGTGCTGGATCACCATCGACACCGGCTTCCCCGACATTGGCCTTTGGCCACCTAAAGTTCGTGTGGTTGGTGTGTGGTAAAACACCTTTCAAGTGTTGTTGTGATGCTTCTATGTAAACAATAGCTACCGAAGATCAAGGACCCTTACAGGTTAGCAACATGGCTATGTGGTGGGATGATAGTTATAAGGATCTCCCTAATCTTGGCATAGTACTATACTTTGTGGGTACTCTTAATAGATAGTTGGCGCTGTGCTAAGCATGAAGGAGTGAATTGGAGCTATTTTTTTTCCTCCCACACTCTGTTGTTAAAATGCACTGGTTCTTGCCTCTCACGTGGTTTTCTCATCTTCTTATTGATCTAATGATAGGGATTCCTTTTTGGGTGATTTCACCCATTTAGAATCTTGAAGTTCTGGTAGCTGAGAAGATCATAAGCTTCAAGGCTAGCTATAGGTAGGAAAACTAGTGTTTGTCCTATGTCAAGCTGCTGTTACTTTTTGTGGGTACGCTGAATGCATGTAATAGTGGTTTGTGATAGTCTTCTTCTGGTAGGAATGTCTGGACCTAGCTTATTTGGTCAGATAGGTCTTCTTTGTTTTGTCTCTTCATCTAGAAATCTTGTGTCTTGCCCCCTGCGTGGGGATTTTGTTCCTTGAATGAGCTATTTTAGCTCCTATGGATGTAATGGGGTACTTAGTGCCCAAAGTTTTTTTGGTTTCAATAGTAACACATTTTTTGACCAACCAAAAAAAATGTTCAATAGAATTTCGGCAAACATGGTGAATCCAATATGTTTTTAGCCTTTTCTGCCTCTTGAAGGTCACCAAAATAGTTTGAATCTTGGACGTTGTTGAATAATGAATAAAAGGATTGGATTTGACTTGGGCATGAAAATTCAAATATTATCTAAGAGCTTTGGCTCACTAGTTTTGCTGGGTCATATCTCCCAACCATACATAGTGGATAATGTAAAATTAGAGGTCCCCCAATACTACTTATCCCCACAGGAAAAAGTGTCATTATCTCATTGAGGGGAGACCACTAGGCACCTAGCTCTAGAAAATAAAAAAAATATTAGATTACTTGTGCTAATGGATGAATCATTTCATTTTGAATAATTTGATATCTTGATATTAGTTTTGAGAATCCCTTTATTGTTTCTAGTCACCACTTTTAATTTTTATATCCTTTTGAAACTAGCATTGTAACTAGACCATCCTTTTGTCATTCCCTTAGCCCACCAAGAAATGCTACCTATATTTAATTACATAAATCTTTATTTTTAAATAGCTTGATAATTGGATTTAGTACCAACATTACTTACTTATGTTTTCCTTCTTGAGGTCCCCGTGGTTTTATCCCCTCTAGGAATTAATGGGAAGGTGGTAGAAAGATTACCTAGAAGAGATGAGTAAGATTGTCTCCTGTTGAAGAGTTGACATGAAGCAATGCCTATTCTTAAATTTTGGAATCATATGTATAAGATTCCATGACTATGATGTAAAATATGATTGTAAAAAGATATGTATTATTTTCTGATACAAATTTTGTGAATATCTAATCATAAGGATCAAGTCTTTACACATATATACCCATTCACTGATAGGAAGTTTGTTCCCTTTACTGATGAAGTCTATTGATGGCAACACAAACCCATCTACCGTGGGGAATTCCAAACCCATATGATGGTGGGAACCTAGACTCGTGAAATGACATGACTCTGGGTCTCATCCACCAATGGAAAGATAGACCCCATCTACTAAAGGAAGTTCTATCACTGCCTACTGATGGGAATGTAGGTTAGCCATATACCAATAGAGATACTGAACCAAGAACCACTATCATGGTTATGTGCCATGAGAGTGATCATATGAGCATTGTAAATGGGATCTTTTATAATCAATTTGATGATTAATATAAGGCAATTCCACTTATTATGTTTGTTTTAGTATTGGGATAATGAATAAACCTAATAAATTCCTAAGAGTGTTTTTCCTTTATCACATATGGTTTGGGTTAAGGACTTGAATAGGAGATCATATGTATAATAAGAGTATTCATTATTATAATATCCCTAGTCAATTATTATTTTGGATAATGTAGGACAACAATAATATAAAAGACTATCATGTAGGGTGAGTGGTGGCTATGTCTCTTTAGTCATGATATTGATATCAACTCATATACATAGGTAGTTGTTAGAGAACAAGTTGTCCTGGATATACCCACCTTTAGATTGACACATGGTAGTCATATAATGACATGTCAGATTCATAAATCATGTGACAGTGGTGACTATGAAACTTATACATAAAGTTACTACATCAATCACATGTTGTTCTATATACTTTGACATCTAGCCCAACATGCTCTGAATAAGAGTTGCCAAAAAGGTAGTGATTGGGTGCAATATGACACATGGGGAATACTATAAGTGATGAAGATGGATTTTTTTGCTCCTTTACACTGATATCCCAACCTTTTGATAAGAGAAACTATGAAATGTATGGCTATGTTCATGTAAGTCAATATTTGATATTGAGCTCACAATATCTCAAATAGTCTGCACTAGTTCACAGAAATAGATTGAATGTTAAGCGGATGACATTCCATGCCTCAATTTCAATCTGGATATTTGTGACAAATGTATTATATGAACATGGCAACACTGGTCACTTTTTTAGTTTCTCTCCAACTCATTCGTATTATGTGGGTGGAAATATGTGTGGCTAGGCATCAATCTTTTCTTGTATTGTTTTGAACATTGATACCAACATAATTAGGAACCCACTGGGTCACAATCATAAAGATACATAAGGGAATTAAAGTTTGTAATAAAATAAATGATTAGAATGGTTTTGAATCATTAACATGTTGATTACTATATGATCAAGAGATTGGAATGTATAGTCGGTCAGCCAGATTGGTTGGATCAATGGATCAATTGTTGTCAACCAGTCAACTAAAAATTTTCACTGGACTAACCCAATCATCTCATTGGGTAACATGTTTGACAGATAAAATTCAATAGGGAAAGTCTAAAATTAGAAAGCAATTCAGATATGGATATGTACTAACCTGATAGATCAATCAGGTAACCCAGTCAACTGATTAAAATGCCTTTTGAGTCCTAGTAAGACCCTGATCGGTTGAGCATGGAACATGCTTGACCGATCTAATTCTACTATGAGTTTTCAAGATTGGACCATTTTTGGGATTGCAAGCAAGAAAGGGATTGGAATAGTAGGGTTTTCCAAGCCTATATAAATGGGACACATCCCAAAGGGTTTGCCACATCTTATGAGACAACTTATGAGGCAAGTTGGTTTTCATATCTCTCTTAGAGAGGGAGGAAGAAACACTAAGGAGTGCTCTGAATATGGGAGAAGGAAAGGGAATTCTAGGATGACAAGTGTAACGAGTGGGACCTGAGAGGGGATACACTCCCTACTCAATTTGAGGAATAACCACGTATAAATCAAACACACTACCAAGTATGCTTGAATAGGTGTAATATGTTTTATCAAATGAATGGTATATAAGACTAAAGTATAACAGTAGAAAAAGATAACATGACTATTCACAATCTACAACATGATACATATTAATCTCCCACATGGGGCTTACGTTATAGCTACAACTTCAACATATAGGTAGAGGAAAGTACAAACTATCTCAAGTCTATCTCCCAAGTGTCAACTCCTCTACACAAGATCCATGTCTGTATGCCATGTCTACCATGTCCTTCACCTAAGGGGTTAAAAGCATACCTCACAACAAAAGACAAAATCGATGTTGCAAACATAAAAATGTTCATATGTGCATATAATAGAGATTGAGCAACAATGAGGAACAAGTAAATCAATAATTTAACTCAAGGCTTCCCAAACCAAGAGGGGAAAACATCATCTAAATGGATATCAAAAGAACATTATGAAGAAGATATTCAATAAAAAAGTTTTTTTGACTAAATCAAGATCCAACAAAATATCACAATCATAAATAGTTATAAACAATGCATGTCAAACAATTATACTAATATTATTTAAGCAGGGTTGAGACACATAAAATCTCAAGACTAAGTTGGGCAGAAAGGGGCACCGTGGGTGAAAATTTTGCACCTAATATATATAATATGAGTCTAAAGGTGCACCCAATCATATTATGGTGGTATAATGATACCTCTACTCTAAATTATCTTAGTTTATTGTACATGTAAAAATGTTGAGGTAAGCAATAAGTTTCGTCAAAGCTTCATACAAGAAGATGATAAATATGAGCAAGGCATCCATGTGTTTTACATGTGACAATACTAGAAGAATATGCACATGTTGGTAGGAAATAATACACCTACCATGAATATAAAGTGTGGAGGAACCTATATTGAGCAGGACATGATACACATATTCTCTAATAATTTCACCTGTAGGAAATATCATCTATACTTTCTCTAGTGTGGGAACCTACACATCCACACAAAGTCACACATCACATTATACTAGTAATCACCACATGATGCTTAGTAAAATAATAAGCAAGTTTATTTCCAACATGTGAAGGATGAGAACATCCATACAATATTAAATGGGGTCAGAGGATTGATGGGGTTTAGAATATCACACCAATAAAAATCCTAAGGGAAATACGCTTAGGTTTAACCGAAAGTTGTGTACTAATTCCCCACTCAACATGAATGGAAGCCTTATTGCAGTATACTTAAGGATTGAACCCAAATGACAACCTTTTTAGGCAGTTATATATATATATACACTCAAAAGTATTTAGGAGTAATATTTATCAACGATAAAGTTGGTTGATTGATTAAACTAAATTGTTGCTGACAAATAACAAAGATTACATAAGTAACTAAAGGATAATAAAAGGACCATGGCATGGAGTTTCTCTTTCCAAAGCCTACACAATTATTCTAGCAAGATCTAACTCTAAATAACAATTTACTAAATAGAGGCTTAGCTATTGCACCCTCATAGGATACAAATCATTGCATGGATCAAACTCCCTTGGAACTGACCGATCTCGGTATCCAAGTTCCTAGTTCATCCGATGGGACTCCCTAATTATGTCCACCCAGTCTCGATACATTAGTAGATCGTAATCCAATCATGTCACCATCCCTTACTAACACCTCAGGGGGGTAACAAGATCATTTCAAATTTCTAATCACGATTACGACAACTTGCACATCCACAATTATAACATACATACAAAGCAAGTGATCAATTTGCAAGGCAAGGAGATAAGCATAAAGATATTTTATTTAGAAAAAGTATTATTGAGTTTAGATACATGCTAGAATAAAATACAAGCTTTTAGGGCTAGTACCCATGCCCCAACACAAATGTCCAATCGTTCATGGCTAGAGACAACAATGGAAAGATAGAAAGAACGATGGAGGGGGCCTTGATGCCTAGTGCAGGAAGACCAGTCTCTCCACTACGGTTGCCACCTCCTTGCTCCGCGCTAGGGTTTGCACCGTACAAAATGTGGCTTCTAATAATCAATTAGAGACCTTTATAATGGACAAAAATGGTTCCATTTAATAGATGCATTCCTTGCTATCGAAACCCTAATGTTATATACTTGTGCTCAAAGGTAGCTTATTTGCATGGCCCATACTCGGTCCATGAAGAAACTCACGTGGGTTACTCAATCTGGACCTCGTATCCAGATCTCTAAAAGACCAATGTAGGTTGAACCGGGGTAGGCTGGACGCAGAGAGTGCACATCAGAATGAAAGAATTTGGGAGTCTTCAGGTAGAGAGCGGCTCTATTGGGGCAATTGACGAGGCATATCACCTGACTGGGTGGTTGGAAGGTGGACACTAGATAGCTTCTAGGGCCTTCCTTCCCTTGAGGTATGACATCTTAACAGTTGATTGTCCTTCTAGGAAATGAAATATATATTTGGATGTTTCTGCATAAAAAGTACATAAAATGCATTAAAATATAGAAAAGGGAAGATGGTTGCATTGAAGTAAATATCAGGCTAAAAGTAAAGAATATTAACACAACATACCCTAAAAAGCAAATAAAACTATATGCAAATATGGGTATAAATATACTCATCAAAGACCCTTTAAGAAGATCTAATGAAAATGGTAATAAAAGAGAATCTAGTAACAAAGTGGATCTTTCAGATATGACCAATTCAAAGAAATAAATTCATTAAAGAGATTAGAGTTTTCATGTTCTAAATTGACAAAGAGAGAGAGAAACATAGGCTAATTTCTCAATAGAGATAATAGAATGCAATATACCTCATTTTGAGTCTAGATACATCTAGGGTCAAACCTAGTTCCACATCATATTCACATTTCATCTATTAAAAGCTTATATGAAATAAGGGTTTAGTTGACATTAATTACATAAATTCTAAAATCATATTTTCTTATTAAGGAATAAGTTTTTCAAAACTATACTATATTATAGATTATATTATTATGATTCAAAAATATGTTTTAGTTTATTTTTAGGACTTAAATATTATTAGATTATAATATAAATATTTCACCAAATTAGGAAAATCCTTCGAAAAGCATATAATTATTAGATTGGAATAAGGTTACAAGACTTATATCATTGAATGGGGGCAAAATCCCATGATTGTAGAACATATTTTATTTTCATTTTCTGATCTATAGATGTTTTACTATGAATTGTGATCACTAGCACTTCAAAAAATCCTAAAAATCTACATAGCAAGAAAATCCGCAACCATGTGGAGGGATCTATAGTGGTGACCTTCTTTCTCTATTCTATTGATGTTCTTATTATTGCTGCATGAGTGAGTAGTCCTATCGTTAGGGTGTAGGGAGTAGCCCTGCTACCCAATTTTGTTCTCTTTATTGAATCTATTATTGTACATACCATTATATGTTTAGAATCAACCATTTTATGCTTGTCTCAAAAGCATATGTACATGTTTGTCATGATATTGATGTAGAGAACTTTAAACCCAATATCTAGAATATTGGTTATTTCTTGTTAAACCCTTGATGAGAACTCTGGATAGATTCTTCCTAAGGTGATATATGTATGATATCTAGATAACAGACAGAGAGTTTAGAGTGATATCTATTTAGGTTTGATTCAAATGCTAAGAGGAGGATGTTATTGACCTCATCATATGCATTTTCATTATTAGTATGACACATTAAGGGAGTGAATGATAGGTAGCAATGGTGAAACTCATTCCACCCTAGTGTTCCTATCATCTGTTAATCAACCCTTAAGTTAGCCCTTTTGTTAATTGTAACACTGGAATAATCAAACAATCCAAATTTTGTGTTAAATACTAGTTCTTTCCCGTCACTTTGAGTAGGGTATTCTAGAAAATATTGACCTTTGGGTTTGATCTTGAACTATACTACAATAAGATACATCCGCTTTCATGTGGTGATTATTGCATATAATTTAGGTAAAAATATGGAGATTTTACCTAGGATTTTTTTGGTACAATAACATACACATAAATAACTTGACCCCATACGTGACCCTTAAAAAATTTATGACATATAAGCACAAATACTAAACTCAACCTATGCACATTGGTCTGTGATCATGGGAAAACTCTAAAGTATAACTATGTCAATATAGTTACTGAAATCCTCATTGAAAATATAGATAAACACCTCCACCACCATCATCATCTAAGCCTCAGTCTCAATTGTGTTAGGGTCAACTACATGGATCCTCCATTTCCATTCAACTCTATCATGGGCCATATTCTGGTTGAGATGTAGAGATTCAAAATCTCTCTTTATAAGCTCATCCCATGTCAATTTAGGCCTTCCTCTTCTTCTATTTATTGTGCTTGACTCAATAGCATTGTTTTGTATAGGCGCAGTAGTCAGTTTGCATTGCACATGCTCGTACCATCTGAGTTTGCCTCACACAACTTGTCCTCAATGCTCGCCACTCCCACTTTATTCCTGATATAGTCATTTCTCAAGAGATCTATTTTTGTCTTCCCACACAGTTAGCAAAATTGTGATAAAACATAGATAAACACACAATACATATTTCATCATGATTAGGCATATATTTAAATAAAATCTAATTAATAACCATAAATTATATCATGTAATGACCACTCAGGTAAAAATAACATACTAATAGAATACGGCATAAAAAGTCATGAAACACTTCGAAAACAATAATTATACCATGTAATAGGGACTACTACATCTCTGATTCTAGAGGAAAATAGGGGGTCTTAGTGAGAGAAAGCTCCAACTTCTCTCTAAAAACACCATCTCCCTACTACATCTATGATTTCTCATAGTTCTGCCGACCGTTCTCCAACCACATCGGAGACATCACCTCTACTGTATCAGAGTTATACTCTCAGCATCTTCTACATCTCCACAAACCATGCTCCAACCACATCAGAGACAACACCTTGACTGGATTAGAGCTATACTCTTAGCATCTTCTAGCACTAGGGCAACACCAACTAGCCGCTCATTTGGCCAACACTAGATACTACAGAGGATGAGCAGTAGTAGCAACGACGGAGGATGAGCAGAGGAGGATGAGCAGTAGTAGCAACGACGGAGGTGGCAGAGGAGGCAGCTGTCGAGGGGGGTGGCAGAGGAGTTATCATAGGAAGCTATGTATTAGGAGGTGCTCGATGAAATAGAAAAATGGGGAAAGAAATTTTTCGGGTGCTACTAAGTGGAACTCAATCGTTGGTTGTTAGAAACAACTGATGACTAAGGCTTTAGCCATCAGTTGTCAAAGAAAATTGAAGACGAAGTTCAATCTATGTCGTCGGTTATCTGATAGAAAACTGATGACATATGTACTTATCCCTATTAAAAACTCCAACCTCGCTAAGAAATGTGTCATCACTTTCTCGGTAAAAACCGACTCATATCTCAATCTATGTCATCCGTTACCCACCAAAGACTAACATCGGATACACTTATGCCTAGTAAAAATTTCAACCTCACTAAGACTTTAGTCGACAATTTCTAGCAAAAACTGATGACATAAGTCACTCTTTGTCATCAGTTGTCAACCAACAACATATATACATATCCCTATTAAAAAATACCAACCTCGCTAAGACATGTGTCATCAGTTTCTAGAAAAGAATCGACGACATAACCAAATTTGAGAGGAATTTTTTTTTGTAGGACACTTGGTGGGAACCCTATGTCGTAGGTTCTTTTGTAAAAAAATGACGCTATACGTTTTTGTGGAGGTAAAATTTTTTACAGTGGGCATGATCTGTGGAGTCAATTTTTTAGGAGTGAAACTGACAATAGGGAACTTTTGGAGGCAAAGCCTATGTCACAGGAAGGGCTTTGTAAAAAAACCAAAGCAATAGGCCTATATAAAAAAATTCCTTTAAATTTTTGAATTTTGTGGGCTATCTGAGACGTCCATTTTTCATAAAGAAACTGACATTATAATAAAATTGCTACCCATATTTTTTCTTAGTCAGTAAAACTTGACCAATAGTGATGCTTGCGTTATACCAACCGACACTATAGGCATGTAGCACTGAAATCCTGTATAAACTGACGTTAAGGAAAGTGACATCAAAAGTCAAAAATATACTAGTGATATATTCTTGTATCTATATATGACATGTCTACCTATCCACACTTACTCAAGTACTTAAATTCCCAATGAAAATCACGTAGATTTATTTCATGAGGTATCTTGTTTTTCTTACTTTTTCACTTTAGATTTTGTTTCAAACTATTTCTTCCTCAACATGTAAAACTTAGTTTCTTGAGAACTATGTTACACATTTCTTTTCTATCAAGCAAGCATGGGGCTCTCAATCTATTCATTCAGGTTTCAAAGAAATGACAAATACTATTCGGTTCATATACAAAAGGAGGATTTACAAGTGTGCAAAAAAGAGAAGATGCATTGCATTTGCATAGAAATATGGTCCTATCTCCATTTAATATTAAAAATAATATCAAATGCTACTCTATTTCAAGTTCTTTGGTGACTGTAATAGCTAGTCTATGCAATCTTTTGGTATTGAATCTACAAAGGTCCAAAAATGTGTGTGGTATCTAGACGTGATATATGTGCATTAGCAATAGCTATAGTATGTATGTATTTGGAAAATGAACTAGTAAAGAAGGTGTTAAATGCCTTCATTACTGACTCTATAGAAAAGGCATATGGGAACTAAGTAGAAACCCCTCTACTGCAAGTTATTCATAGTAGAAATCTTTTGGTTCCTATATTTCATGCATTAATTTTGACATTCTCCAATCCTTCATATTTCTAAAGATTGAAGCCCATGCCAATATGATCATATATATTCTTGATGCATGACAAGCAACTTTCACATTAACATTATTTCAAGTTCAAACTATTGAACAAGATCAGATCCTTGAAGTGTCGAATAGGTTCTAGAAGGTCAAAAACTATTGTAAAGGTTTAAGACTCCTAAAAATCTTATAAATATAATTCACCATTTTTAACAATATCATATAGAATAGCAAGCTCACCTTATCCCAATTTGAGGCACATCAACTTCCTCAAGATACTTATGATCATGAAGCCAAGGGTCCCTTCATAGATCAATTTTCTTCCCATTCCCTTCTTTGAAGGAAAGAAGTTGAAGGAAACTTCTTTAATATTAATTATCTTATTCCATGTCTAGGATTAATTATAATTGGTGTTGCATTTCCAAATAGAACTCTTTTACCTATATTTTTGTGCATCTATTTCACCAATAAGTTGGCATTCTTAGCATTGAGGTTCCAAAAATTCCTAAAAGACTTATGATATTAATGTCCTTAATGAGCTTGAGACCTAGGACACCTTCTCTTTTAGGGAGGTACACTTTATCTCGAAAAACTTAATAGATAGTGTTTTCTACACTTTTACTTCCCCACAAAAAGCTTTTACATAATCTATCTATTTCATTCAGAAAAGAGACAGAGAGGGAAAGTATTTGACAAGTAGATACTATTAGAAACATGAATAAAATTTTATGGCTCTAAGTGACCACCTGTAACACCCTGATTTTCACATCCCATGAGCGGAAGAAAAAAAATTCTTAACTGGGAGTGTAACAAGCATGATATACATAACAATAATAGTAGGAAAAAACATTACATATTGTGTAAAAATGCATTCTCATAAATTCTTAGGAAAGAAACTGTATTAAAAATTCATATGCAAATGAAACTTAATATTGTTATGCCACTTTGTACAAATCTCATCAAATCTAGGACCATGTAGATGGTGCCCCACCAAACAAATTTCTTAAAATTGTAGGGGCATCATCTTATCATGACTATCTCCTGAAGTTCTGTACCTACCGACATCTCGTCCCCAGCTATCCACAAAAGGAAACCTAAGTTAGAGTAAGTGATATTGAACTTATAATATGATAAACATAAATATGACATATCTGAAAGCTGAACTAATATCTGAAAGTTGTAAACTTATTTTGAATCGATGTGTCTTTTAGTTACATCTTTTATCTAATTTGTGGCCACCATTATATGATAAGTCCTCCTGAATTGGCATATCTACACCCTGAAATGGTACTTAAGTACCTCTAAATTGGTACTACATGTTGCTGAATGGCACCGAGGTGTCTCTAAATTTATGAGGCTACGCCCTGAATTGGTACCAAAGTATCTCTGAATTGGAGTAAACACTCCTCTGATTTGGAAAAAAAATGTCTCTGAATCGTCCCAGGACTAACTAAATGAGGGCTTATCATATAATGTCTTATGTGAAGATTTTAAATTAATTATCTTAAATTTAAACATACGAAATTTTGATCTAAACTTATCTTATACTGAAACTGAATATTGATATCTGAACATGTAATGAATCTTGAATCTAAATCTAGTCTGACTATCTCAGAAGATTTGTCTTACATAACTGATACATTAGAATTATTCTATTAGAAATTGAAATCTTAGTAAACTTCATTCTTGATATGAATCTCTCCTCTTAAATTCTGAATTAAATCTAAATATGAACTCTGAATCTAAAACAAAGTATGTATCTTGATTACTAAATAATTGAGATTTGATATGAGACTATTACTAGGTATATGGATATAATCTATGACTACTCATAATGAGTAATCTAAATCTAAAATCTGAAATCTAGATTCGTGTTGTTTGAGTAAGTATTAATCTAAAACTCTTGTTTAATAGACCACTTAGTTAAATTTTTATACCGAATATATGACATATGTGTCTAACGGCTTGAGAAAAATGAACGGAATTGAAAGTAGAAATACTATATGAAGGTAACTTAAGTATTGAAAGTTTAAAATATGATAACCACAAAACACACTTAATCTAAATAAAGTCTGATTACTCAAAGTATCATTGAATATGAAATAAGCATAAACAAATGTCTATAAGTCCATGTATATTTCCCTTCTTCAATTCTAATTCTCAAACCCCATTATCTTGACCTTATATACCAAATTTAACTGAAACTAACTCTGAGTTAAAAATACTTTTAGTTCTGAATATTATATTAGAAGCCAAAATCTCATATTATAGAACAATTGTATGTTGATATACCCATATGAACTAAATAAATAATCTTATGCTCTAATACATGAAGATATAGATAATTATCTAAAAGAAAACTACAAAGATATTTACACATATTATCATTATCGACTCACATGTAAAGCATAGGGAAAATATACTTACAATCATATTGCACTGAAATAATACATATATACCACATATTGATTCACAAATAATCATTAATTACTTACAATATGGCCACATAGGTCCAAAAATTAAATACTAATACAAGTTTACTGAAAATCTAGAAAAACTTTTGGAAACAATAAAAATTGTATATTAGAGTTTAAGTAAAAATCGCATATCATTTCATTGTCAATTAATGGGTGAAGTACCCATAATGCCCTTATTAGGGTTTATACCAAAAACTTAAGTAAAACTTCAATTGGAAAGATCAAACTGTAGAAATATATCAAACAAATAAAATAGGCTTATTGTAAAATGTTCATAAATTTCTGGTCATGTGATATTTTTAATATCCAATACATTGAAATCTCATATCTTTTAGTAATAAAATTGTAATAATGATTAAACAATCAAAACACTATCTGGATGTATTTTAATAACATACTATACATAATTAGCTTTCCATAGAGATCTTATTTGCTAAAAATAGAACTTCCTATTAGATGATATGATTTTCTAAGAATTACCTAATTAAATAATCATGGCCATTGATTTTTCAATTTAACCATCCACATTCGTACATGTAGTGTCCAATGGCCTCAGAGCCTCATGGATCCTTTCTTGAATCTATCTCCTTCTCAACCCACAAGCTTGCCTACGAATAGCCCCTTATGTTCACATGTTCTGCTTCCCGGCTATCATGAGACCCAACTCCGGTGAGCAGGGCTCGCTTGGTTAACCAACACAACAATCTCTGAAACCTCCCTCCATGTCCGGACTAGCCCCATGTACACCTTCGACACCTTAATTATGCCTCCTTCTGCCACTATAGGAAAACCCTAAAGTAGCCTCTCTGCTTGCGTCATTTTACCCTTCTTCTCCTTCGTCTTTCTCATTCTCATTCTCTTTCCTTTCTTTTTGGCATCAAACCCTAGAATCAAGTGTGTTAACCCCTATTCTAAAAGAAAATGAGGCTTTTATAGCCTTTTTCTATACAAATCTTGGGTGAGATCTTGCATCTCCAAGGTTTTTGTTCGGGTTCCTATTTTGGATGATCAGGGATCGTGAACCAGCTTTTTTCTTTTATATAAAAGTCAAGTTCCTAGAAATATTTCTATATGCCACAATATGAGCCCATTCGGTAATGAATCTTAGTATTAACTACTCATTACCATTATCCTTCCTTGGTAAAAATATTATATCAAAATTAATCAGATAATCACTCCAAATTTACCTTCAATCTAATCAATAGATAATTATTAACTTAATTACCTAGGTCACTAGATGTATCAAAATCATCTAAAATTTCTCCCACCATCTTGTATTCTAATTATTCATCTACTAAAAATATTTTGAGCATTTAATATGAGCATTAAGCTCTTCGTACTTAATTTTTACTTCAGGGACTTATTTATAAAACCTAATTGGCCTTATAGGGCTTGAATTTTGGATCATAGGTCCAATGGCCCTTTTATTGATCTCCAAAAGGATTCATAAGATTATTCATATCCTCAATTACTAAATTAAACTTTTAAAAAGGCATAATTTCTCAATTGGAGGTTCCTTATGATACATTTGATGATTATGACTTTAATTGTTTAGTATAAAGACCTAAACTAGGTCTAGGGCTCAAACCGTCAACTACAGTCATTGTATTTCCTTCATAGTTCAAGTTTGATTTTCACCTTGTATCATAAAATGAAATATGAAATTTCCAACTTTGAGGATGTTATAAAAAGTAACTAATTGCACAAAATACTCTTTCTACATGTTTTTTCCTCTAAATCCAAATCTCATGAAAATGTAATGGAACCTTATTATAGCATAAATCAATCCTATATTGCTTTCGTCAATAACTTATCATATACTTTCTAGGTTCCAAAGATCGGTATGTGACAATACTACCCACCTTTTTGGGACTTTTGTCCACAAAATTTAGTTAAACTATACGAGGCTACCCACCTTAGGGGTTTCACATACCTTACTGACTCTTGAAAATTGTCATAAAGTCTCATAGGCTCCTTTATAGTATGACCATATTATGGATAACTAAGTTTGTCTAACAACCTTATCAAATAATGTTATATAACCAACCAGGAAATATGTACGAAAATTTTAAACATAAATGACTATTCTTTCTTTACACTTAATTCTTACTTTTATGTTTTTTTAGGGACTTGTTCTCTGGTCTCATGACTTGCACTAAGGGTCTGGGTCATGTATCTTGAGTTCACCTATAGTAGGACCTGGGTCGAACTCCATAATCTCATTTTATCTCATTAAATTTGATCCCACATTTATTAAAATACATTTGGAACTCATGGTCTTACCATGATCTTAAATCTTAACTATTCTAAGAAATTTTATTAACATGTCTCTGATTGAGATCTTAGAAACAATAAGAATATATCCAAGAAAGTATAAAAATATTACTTGAATGTCTTATCTGTATAATATTCCTAATGACTTTCTTCGTCTTATGATGGTACTCTTGGCTAGGTAAACACAAGGTAGTAATAGTCAATTCTCTCTCATGAAACCGTTCTTATCCCCATGAATGCTGAAACAAGTCTTAGTCAAGCAACTTCTCTAGTCTCAATCTAGCATGAAAATCATCTAAAACCCATATTCTATTGATCCTAAATCAATGATCCATATTATCACATATCTTTTCTTACCATGTGCTTAAAGAATCCTCACCTCTAGCAATCATCATATCTTAAGCTTAAACTTGGTTCATAACATTAATTTTACTATCCTCAAGCATTATCTTTAACTACCATCATGATTAGACTTGCAACTATAATCCCTCTTTGAGATGAAGGTCTCAAGGACATCAAGAGTTCTCTAATCCTAATCAAGTATAGTAGGAAAAAGGCCTCATCCTCCTCCAATCATTAATCCACTTTAAAGCCAAGTCACTCATCTATTTCAGAATATCTACATTTGGTGTGCATTCTAAGGTTCTAATAGGTATGCATTTAGGTTTAGGTGATCATCTACCTCAAACTTTTCTTGTCAACTTTTTGTTGTCACCTCTCAATGCATGTCGGTCAGTCATACATCTGAAAGTGTCATGTCTTATCATATTTATCTCATCTGATAGTAAACATGTCCCATTCCATATGCACTAGAAAGATTGAGACAAGCATAATAAGTTTAGATTTATGCATATCGCATCCCCTCTACAAAACCCCATAAGCTTGTATCCCATACAACAAACATGTGGGAAAAAGAGAGGGCATGATGTAAATGATGTGTGTCATTTAGCACACCAATCACTGAAAAATTATCCTAGAGTTTATCCTTTTCTACTTTCCGATAAAGGCTAGTATAGAAGGGTCGATCCACAGAGACGGCGATGAAGATGGTTGAGTTTCAAATCTGATTACGAAAATGAGAATGTAAAATATGTTTCAAGAGTTTGTTACAACTAAAACAAAAAGATAAAGTTACTGAACCAAAGATTAACAATCAAAGAAGGAAATACCGAAGCTAAGGGATTTTACCACCCTAGTCGATGCAAAACAAGATCAAAGAAATGATAA
Source organism: Alisma plantago-aquatica (assembly GCA_963693085.1). Classification (NCBI taxonomy): domain Eukaryota; kingdom Viridiplantae; phylum Streptophyta; class Magnoliopsida; order Alismatales; family Alismataceae; genus Alisma; species Alisma plantago-aquatica. Next base: position 1,505,674,475 of record OY856410.1, on the reverse strand, counting down.
GAAAGATAAAAGAAGGTATGTGAAACATTTATAAATGATTCACAAAAGATGAACTCCCCATGAACCCATTGGTCCTGGCGTTCAGGGATCCTAATTCAATCATCCTAATGGGGACTTTTCTGAGGTCTCATCCAAATTCCCATGAAATCAATTTGGTTGTTCTAAATCTTGGGTTCTATGGTCGCATTCGCCAAGATTAACAAGCGATGAAAACGAGGGATCACTTCGTTAAAATCGTCGAGATCCAAATCAAGATCCATCTATCTAAAAAATCATATAAATCTTCAATCTAGTCATTACATGGCTAAAGGGTTGCTCCCCTCGCCTCGGTAAGAAAACTACTCGCTAGTCATACTAAGGGATCGAGAAAACAAGGAAGGAAGGTAGAAAGCCATAAACCATAAGTGACAAAATCTCCTAGGAGATCTTAGCTGGTGACAATGAAATAGCTTGCTCTCTTAGTTCCCCGCTCCAAAGAAAAGAATAAGAAGAAGAAATGAGATCTATAAACTAGAGAGAAAAGAATAAACTTTATTACAGAAATGAAAGATTACACTAATGAATGGAAACGACAAAGTTCAACTACAAGAAACGACTACAAAATCTGAGAGATGTCTTTCTTAGTGGAGCCCCCCTCCTTTTATAGGAGAAAGAGGGGTGGAAACCTTACATACAAGAATTTCTAGAAGACTCTTGGCCGGCGGCTGAAAACTTTTCTAGATCTGGTCAATAGAAGAAAAGAAACGGTTGATTGCTTCGCATTCTTTTTGCAGTAATTTCCCACAACAGTGATTTCGAGCATATTTTTGGGCTACTCATAAATTCGTAAGCGGTCCTAAAATATGTTTTTCTTGTAGATAATTGAATTCTCTTTCCAACGCATATGTGTACATTAAATTTCGCCTTGGGATGTGGGAGTTATACCAATTTTGGTGAAAGGTGTATACTAAAGTCAAACACTGCGGAAATTTGTGCAAAATATCTTCTAGGGGAATTTACTCATGAGCTATTTTCCTACAAAAAAATAATCAAATATATTTAAAACTCTAAATAAATAAAAAGTTCCAAACTAATGCAATTAATAACAAAATGAAGAAGATAAATAACAAAACAATCCTAGAAAGATATCTAAAAGATGTAAATAAAGGGATAAATATACATTTATCAAAATATCCCGGACTTGAATCTTTGCTTGTCCTCAAGCAAATAAGATCACAAATTATTCCAATTTATACTAACAACATGTCTATCATCACCCTTGTAACATCACTTTATTCCTTACCTCTAAATTTGGCCAAGTAACCCAATCTCCTAAAACCACAAAATTCAATATTCCCTATCAAAAACAAATATCATATCTTGTTTCTAAATCAAGACTGTAGAAAAATATGCTTCATCTAACTTTTGTTTTGACACTTTCATTTTTATGATTATCTTTTTTATGTGAGTTGTTGCACAAGAACAGGATGAAATTAGGGGGTATGAAAATAAAGAACGAAGTGATATTTTTTTTATCCCTCCTCTATTCGACTCGGGATTTGAATTTGTAGAGCTGTGACTAAATTAGTCACAATTTTTTTATATGTACTTTTGGCATCTTTTGATGGTACGCCCCTTTGTGGGGTATGAAATTTTTAATATGGGAAGCATGTCACCCCGGACTTGGTTTTTGTCCGATGATGATTCTTTGCTTCTCTTTTTTTAGAAAGAAAATAAGGGGGAAACAAAAAGTGTCCTTGTGCTTATAACTTCACACATTTATTTTCTTCCATTTTTTTTTTTTTTTTTTGAAAGTGTCATTACATCAGAAAGAACATTCATGTCAATCACATTATACAAGATTTATATCAAGTTAATCAACAGTTTAAAAATAGAGAAAATTTGTGTTTGGTTTTGATTGATTTCATACGGCTTGCCAACTTTTCCAAGGAGTGATGCTATTTTGGGGTCCTAGGTGACATGATGGTTTCAAACATGACAATTTGTAACAATTTTTGCAAAAGATTTACTAAATTCAAAGGGGTACAATGATAAACATCTATTCATATTGGCTGACTAGATAAATGCCATTTTGCAACAAAAGAAATAAAAACATGGCCGACTAGATAATGGCCATGAACAAAACAACTATATGCAAAACAAAAAAGAAGGTAGAAATAATGCAAGAATAAAAAAAGATAAGGGGGGTGGAACAGAAACATACCACCCACCTCCACCCCGGACTTAGATTTTTGCTCGTCCCGAGCAAAATCAAAACTCGAGATGGAGGGAAGAAAAGAGTGAGGATTTCTAGGTGGCCCAGGTAGCTCAAAAAATGTCCAGCTGAAGGGGATGTGTATGAGGGCTGGGACATTTATCTGAGGAGCTTCATAGTGTATCCTATGATAGGGTAATTGTAGAAGCTCAGTGGGGTGTTCATATTTTCTTTTACCTCGCATTCCCTTCAATAATATCCGTAGATCTTCCTTCGATAACAAGGGAAGTGTTGAAGGTTGATGTGGATTGGGGGAGGTTGGCGGGTACCTGACCAGTAATGTCAATGGAGCATGATGAACTGAGTCGGGTGGAGGATCTGGTTCATATTTTCCACCATCATGATGACCTGTATATGGGAGAATTGATGCTAATACAAAAGATTTAAAATCATTTATAAAATTTTTTGTTTCTCCTTAAAATTAATGCCATCAACATTGGGTTTGGTAAGTTTCATTGTTGATATAACATATGTCTCTAATACTTTTGTACAAGGGTTCCCCAAGTATTCAAGAGGGATTATGATGTCTTCCTTGCAAACAACATAAGGGGGTGTGTGGGCTTCTTCCAATGGTGGTATCTCCCCTTCTAGATCAGCCATGTGTGGGATGGAAATTGGCTGTGATGGCTTGGGAAGAATCATAAAGGGGGTTAGATGCTCATTATCTAAAATAGACTCAAAAGAAGGGTATTGGTCTATGGTATCATTCAACATTATTTTGAGGATGGGAGGAGTTGTTGGATCTTCATAATGACTCTCCTGCTTCGACATTTCATATTCAAGTAAAAGAGTCTCTAAAGGAAAGATTGGCATACCAACGTCCTCACCACACACAAAATATGGCTCCTTAGTTAGTGCTATTTCTTCAGGATCCGACATATATGACACAAAATAAGGATCATCGTCATCATTGTCATCAGGAAGAACCATCTTGGATTGCTCAAGCTCTATAGGGGGAATTTGTGATTGATCCTCTAGTAAGGTGGCTAACATGGTTTGACTGGATTCAAGTTTTGCTTGTCCTTCTGCTGCCATCTTTTCTAGGGTCTTAAGTCTCTCTTCCAGTTCAAGATTAAATTTCATTTCACCATATGATTTATACACCCCAAAATTTTGGTCATCCTCGCCACACTTCCCATAGTGTCCTTGGCCATAGTACTCCTCATATTATTTTGGGTTGTATTGCTCCTCATAATAATCTCCAGAAGATGGTGGATTGTAATTTCCATTGTGTCCGTCTTGGTAGGAAGATTCAATATTATAAGGTGTCACCAAATCATGAGGAAACATATTTGAACAATCTATATTTTGGGTTTGGTCTTCTGACAGGGCAGTTAAGAAGGTTTAGCTGGCTTTTAATTTTGTTTCTCCTTCTACTGCTATCTTCTCTAGGGCCCTAAGTCTCTCTTCTTGTTGAAGATTACATTGGGTTTCATAAACATGCTCATAACCCCCAAGGTTTTGTTGGTTATACCCCACAAAATTTTGTTAATCATATCCCCAATTAGAATATGGATAGCAAGGTTCCCCATAATGGTTCTCAGAAAAATATGGATTCACATTGTACCCACCAGGATGAAAGGGCTCGCAATTAAAAGGGGTGCTATTGTAAGCGTGGGGTAGAGTCGGACAGGTAAGAGATGCATGGTGATAAAAATCACAATAATAACATTGTGAGGGATATTGGGATGCCCACTCCATTTGAAAAGAAAAGTTCCTGAAAGATATTCAATTAATGAATGAGAGAAGAAAGATTGTGAGATAAAACGTTAGTCAAAATTACAAAGAGAACTAAAAATTATAAATCTAAGAAATTATAAAATAACTAAAATTACAAAAAAAAAGTAACTAGAAAGCAGTACTGTTGGAATGGAAACTCAGCAGAAAGAGGAGATACACTTCCGGATTTGTGCTCGGAAGGCAAAAAGAAATTACAAAAATCTAAGAAGGAAATTATAGAATGAGGCTAAAAATTATTGAACATGCTATAAAATAAATTATGAAACAAGATTAAAAATAAAAAAAATAAACTAGAAAGCGATACTGTCGGAATGAAAACTCGGCAAAAGGAGGAGATACACTACCTGAATGTTACTCGATAGGCAAAAAAAATACAAAAATCTAAAAAAAATATGAAACACAAAATGTAGAACAAGACATAATTTATACAAATCAGAGAAATAAGAATAAATTTATATAAGATATACAAGCAACCAGATCTGAAAAATAACCTTGTCGTCCCTGGTAACAGCGCCAAATTAATGTGTGTCGTATAGCACACCAATCACTAGGAAAATTATCCTAGAGTTTATCCTTTTCTACTTTCCGATAAAGGCTAGTATAGAAGGGTCGATCCATAGAGATGGCGATGAAGATGGTTGAGTTTCAAATCTGATTACGAGAATGAGAATGTAAAATCTGTTTCAAGAGTTTGTTAAAACTAAAACAAAAAGATAAAGTTACTGAATCAAAGATTAACAATCAAAGAAGGAAATACGGAAGCTAAGGGATTTTACCACCCTAGTCGATGCAAAACAAGATCAAAGAAATGATAAGAAAGATAAAAGAAGGTATGTGAGACATTTATAAATGATTCACAAAAGATGAACTCCCTGTGAACACATTGGTCCTGGCGTTCAGGGATCCTAGTTCAATCATCCTAATGGAGACTTTTCTGAGGTCTCATCCAAATTCCCATGAAATCAATTTGGTTGTTCTAAATCTTGGGTTTCACGGCCACATCCGCCAAAATTAACAAGCGATGAAAATGAGAGATCACTTCGTTAAAATCGTCGAGATCCAAATCAAGATCCATTTATCTAAAAATAGTATAAATCTTCAATCTAGTCATTACATGGCTAAAGAGTTGCTCCCCTCACCTCGGTAAGAAAACTACTCGCTAGTCATACTAAGGGATGGAGAAAACAAGGAAGGAAGGTAGAAAGTCATAGACGAGAAGTGATAAAATCTCCTAGGAGATCTTAGCTGGTGACAATGAAATAGCTTTCTCTCTTAGTTCCCCACTCCAAAGAAAAGAATAAGAAAAAGAAACGAGATCTATAAACCAGAGAGAAAAGAATAAACTTTATTATAGAAATGAAAGATTACATTAATGAATGGAAACGACAAAGTTCAACTACAAGAAACGACTATAAAATCTGAGAGATGTCTTTCTTAGTGGAGTTCCCCCTCCTTTTATAGGGAAAGGAGGGGTGGAAACCCTACATATAAGAATTTCTAGAAGACTCTTGGCCGGCGGCTGAAAACTTTTCTGGATCTGGTCAATAGAAGAAAAGAAACGGTTGATTGCTTTGCATTCTTTTTATAGTAATTTCCCGCAACAGCGATTTCGAGCATATTTTTGGGCCATATATAAATTTGGAAGCGGTCCAAAAATATGTTTTACCTGTAGATAATTGAATTCTCTTTCCAACGCATACTTGCACATTAAATTCCACCTTAGGATGTGGGAGTTATATCAATTTTGGTAAAAGGTATATACTGAAGTCAAACACTGCGGGAATTTGTGCAAAATATCTTCTAGGGGAATTTACTCATGAGCTATTTTCCTACAAAAAAATAGTCAAATATATTTAAAACTCTAAATAAATAAAAAGTTCCAAACTAATGCAATTAATAACAAAATGAAGAAGAACTTTAGGGCTCGTGAGCGCTCTGGCGACTCGGTAATCTCCCTAACGGCGTCACTCTCTGCTCGGGGGGGGGGGGGGAGGCTACTGGCACTCGGCTGGCTGGAACCCTCTCCCCCTGGGCTCTTTTTCCACCCCCCTCTCCTTCCCGCTCGACCGGCATTTGTTGTTTCTCTAGGTGTGAGTGGCCTCCCGCGGGGCCTCCGTCTCCTCTCTGTTTTCTGCGGCGCCTGGGTCTTCTGCTTGTGAGCAGGTGCCCTGGGTGGTCACGCATCTGGCTTGCAGCCCGGATCCAGGTGGACGGCGATTGGAGATGGTGAGCTCTAGGTGGCGGCGGGCTGTTGGTCGATCCCCCTCTCTTTTTGCCTGTGTCTTCTGCAGGTCGTGGTGTTGGGTGCTACCGCGGATGGACGGCGAGTTTGGGCGACTCCATGGTGCACCGGCAGAGGGAGAGAAACTGGGATATGTGTGTTGTGAGGATGCTCTCCCCCCTATTCACAGGGATGCTTGGGAGTGGTGGTGAGGTTTTCTGGAGCTTTCTACCCCTCACCTTCCATCCTTGCAAGCCCTCTCTCCTCTGAGTATGTGCCAGCGGAGTGGTTTGCCCCCTCCTCAGCTCTCCAGAGTGTTGCACCGTTGGTGGGTTTTTGGCCCCCTTCTCGACTTCTTCCAGGGTGTGCTCCCTACCTGTTTGAGGTTGTGCCTATGTGAGGTTTCGTTTCCTGTTTGGTTTAGTTTTATGCTGGCATGTGTCTGTTGCTGGTGGTTGCTGTTGTGTTTGGTTGTGCTCTCTTCTCTGCTGATGGTCTTGGGCATACTAGAGATGGTGATCTTGTTCGTCGGTACTGTCTCCTACACCGATATCCTCAAGGGATCGCATAGATTGACGGTTTCCCTTATAGATAGCTGCTTTGGACAGCCACAACGAAGAGGGTTCACACGTGTAATTTACCTATCACATCTCAATCTGAGCCTATGTATTATGTCGGTCAAGCAAAGGAGTCTTGTTTGGTACCATGTTGTGAGATTATTATCTTGTAGATGTCGTACGGCTTTCTGGTAATGAATTGAGCTGCTTCCTTAAAAAAAAATAACAAAATGAAGAAGATAAATAACAAAACAATCCTAGAAAGATATCTAAAAGATGTAAATAAAGGGATAAATATACATTTATCAGTACAAAAATCTAAAGTTGACATAAAATGTCCAAAGTAGCTAGGCACTAACCCTAATACATATCTCAACTCCTATTGCCTGATTAAACCTCTAACCCAGATTCTACTATCTTTCACTCACTTCTTTTATGACCAGGTCTACAAACTATATTCTAAATATATCTAGTCTCACTTGGATTCTAATGGGGAAATCTAAACTAAGAAATGAGAATTTTCCTAATGGCCATCTACATTGTTGCTTTGATACCATATTATAACACCCCGATTTTCACATCCCATGAGCGGAAGCAATAGCTGGGAGTGTCACAAGCATGATATACATAACAATAATAGTAGGAAAAAACCATTACAGGCTGTGTAAAAGTGCATTCTCATAAATTCTTAGGAAAGAAACTCTATTACAAATTCATATGCAAAAGAACCTTAATGTCGTAATACCACTTTGTACAAATCTCAAATCAAATCTAGGACCGTGTAGATGGTGCCCCACCAAGCAAACATCTTAAAATTGTAGCAACATCCTCTTGTCATGACTATCTCCAGAAGTTTTGTACCCGCGGACATCTCGTCCCCAGCCATGCACAAAAGGAAACCTAAGTTAGAGTAAGTGGCACTGAAGTTCTAATATGATAAACATAAATAGGACATATCTGAAGGTTGAAATAATATCTAAAAGTTATAAACTTATTGTGAATCGATGTGTCTTTTACTTATGCCTTTTATCTAATTTGTGGCCCCCATTATATGATAAGTCCTCCTGAATTGGTGTATCTATGCCCTGTAATGGTATCGAACTACCTTAGAATTGGCACTACATGTCGTTGAATGACACTGAGGTGTCTCTGAATTGACGTGGCTATGCCTTGAATTGGTACCAAAGTACCTCTAAATTGGCATATACACTCCTATGAATTGGCAACAAATGTCTTTCAATCGTACCGGGACTAACTGAATGAGGACTTATCATATAATGTCTTATGTGAAGATTCTAAATTAATTAGCTTAAATATAAACATAGTGAATTCTGATCTGAACTCAACTTATATTGAAGCTGAATAATGATATCTGAACATATAATGAATACTGATTTGAATCTAAATCTATATCTGAATCTAGTCTGAATATCTCAGAAGGTATGTCTTACATAAGTGATGCATTAGAATTATTGTATTAGAAATTGAAATCTTAGTAAACTTCAATCTCGATATGAATCTATCCTCTTAAATTCTGAATTAAATCTAAACATGAACTCTAAATCTAAACCAGAGTATGTATCTTGATTACTAAATAATTGAGATTGGATTTGAGACTCTTACTAGGTATATGGATCTAATCTATGACTACTCATAATGAGTAATCTAAGTCTAAAATCTGAAACCTAGATTCTTTTTGTCTGAGTAAATCTTAATCTAAAACTCTTATTTAATAGACCACTTAGTTAAATTTTGATATCGAATATATGACATATGTGTCTAATGGCTTGAGAAAAATGAACTGAATTGAAAGTAGAAATACTATGTGAAGGTAACTTAAGTATCGAAAGTCTAAAATATGATAACCTCAAAACATAATCTGAATGAAGTCTAATTACTCAAATTATCACTGAACATGAAATAAGCATGAAATATCGAATGTCTAATAGTAACTTAATCTCTAAGTTACTTGTGGAAAGATGTAGGATGAATCAAAATAATAATGAAATTCAATGGACATGGCCCACTTACCTTTTAGATTGAATATTTCTTTAAGGTGTTGTTGAATTCCTTGTTCCATAACCTAATCACCTAAACATTAACAAATGTCTATAAGTCACTTTATATTTACCTTCTTCAATTCTGATTCTCAAACCCCATTATCCTGACCTTATATACCAAATTAAACTGAAACTAACTCTGAGTTAAAACTACTTTTTAATTTTGAATATTATATTAAAAGCCATAATCTCATATTATATAACAATTGTATGTTGATATACCCATATGAACTAAATAAATTATCTTATGCTCTAATACATGGCTATATAGATAATTATCTAAAAGAAAACCGCAAAGATACTTACACATGTTATCATTACCAACTCACATGTAAAGCATAGGGAAAATATACTTAAAATCATATTGCATATAATTAATACATATATACTACATATTGATCCACAGATAGGCATTAATTACTTACATTATAGCCACATAGGTCTAGAATTAAATACTAATACAATTACATTGAAAATCTAGAAAAAAAATTGGAAACAATAAGAACATTGTATATTAGAGTTTAGGTAAAAATCTTTGTTCGTTTCATTGTCAATTAACAGGTGAAGTATCCATAACGCCCTTATTAGGGTTTATACCCAAAACTTAAGTAAAAGTTCAAATTGGAAATATCAAACTATAGAAATATATCAAACATATAAAAATAGGCTTACTGTAAAATATTCATAAATTTCTAAAGTCATTTGATATTTTCAATATCCAATACATTGAAATATCATATCTTTTAGTAATAAAATTATAATAATGATCAAACAATCAAAACACTATCTGGATGTATTTTTATAAAATAATATGCATAATTATCTTTCCATAGACATCTTATTTGCTAAAAATAGAACTTCCTATCAGAAGATATGCTTTTTCTATGAATTACCTAATTAAATGATTCTGACCATCGATTTTTGGATCTGACCATCCACATTCGTCCATGCAGTGCCCAACCACCTCAGAGCCTCACATATCCTTTCTTGGATCTGTATCCTTCTCAACCCGCAAGCCTGCCTGTGAATAGCCCCTTTTGTTCGTGTGTTCTGCATCCGAACCGTCGTGAGACCCAACTCCAGCGAGCACGGCTCGCCTGGTCGACCAACACAACGTTCTTTGAAGCCTCCCTCTGGCTTGGCCCCTTGTACATCGTCTACACCTTATTTGTGCCCCCCCACAGGAAACCCTAAAGTAGCCTATCTGCTTGCGTCATTTTACCCTTCTTCTCCTTCATCTTTCTCATTCTCCTTCTCTTTCCTTTCTTTTTAGCATCAAAATCCTAGCATCGAGTGTGCTAACCCCTAGTCTAAAAGAAACTGGAGCTTTTATAGACTCTTTCAACACAAATCTTGGGTGAGATCTCCCATCCCCTAGGACTCTGTTCGGGTCCCTGTTTCGGATGAACATTGATCGCAAACTTTTTTTTCTTTTGTATAAAAGTCTAGTTCCTAGAAATATTTCTATAGGCCACAATACGAGCCCATTTGGTCTTGAATCTTAGGATTAACTACTCTTTACGATTATCCTTCCTTGATAAATAGATTAGATAAAAAATAATCAGATATTCACTCCAAAATTACCTTTTATGTAATAAATAGATAATTACTAACTTAAGTACCTAGGTCATTGTATCAAAATCATATGAAATTTTTTCCACTATCTTATATTCTAATTATTGATCGACTAAAAATATTTTGAGCATTTAATATGTTCATTAAACTCTCCATACTTAATTTGTACTTCAAGGACCTATTTGTAAAACCTAATTTGCCTTATAGGGATTGAATTTTGGATCCTAGGGCCAATGGCCCTTCTCTTTGATTTCCAAAAGGATTCATAAGATTAATCAAAGCTACAATTACTAAATTAAACTTTTGAACATGCATAATTTCTCAATTGGAGGTTCCTTATGATACATTTGATGATTATGACTTTAATTACTTAATATAAAGACCTAAACTAGGTCTAGGGCTCAAACCATCAACTATAGTCATTGTATTTCCTTCATAGTTCAACGTTGATTTTAACCTTGTATCATCAAATGAAACAATAAATTTCCAACTTTGAGGATGTTATAAAAAGTAACCAATTGCACAAAAGACCCTTTCTACATGTTTTTTTTCTATAAATCCAAATCTCATGAAAATGGGATGGAACCTTATTGTAGCATAAATCAACCCTATATTGACTTCGTCAATAACTTAATCATGTACTTTCTATCTTCCAAAGATCAGGATGTGACACCACCTAAAAAGAGAAGATTAACTTTCCAACTAGCCATTTTCATCTTCAGTTTATCAATAAGGAGGTTTCATACATTTTTAGACAATCATTAATGGAATAATGGGAGACCCAAGTAATTATAGGGAAAGGATCCTTCTTTGATGCAACTACTTAATAAAAATCATTTTGTCAACATTCTTGCTCAGGTATACTGAGCTTTTGGAAAAATTGATAGCTAAACCTGAGAAGGAGATGAAATCCTCATAAATGAGCTCCAAGCATTCAACATTAGAAGGTTCGAGAGTTTTGACATTAGAAGCTTTGTCCAGCCATAGTAGCTCGGGTGGGAAGAGCTCGGTAATTCCCAATGAAGGACTCGGGTTTGAACCTCACCGAAGGCACTTTGCGAACGGCAATCCACGTTGATTAGGCGCGGGAGGGGATGACAGGACCATACCCTCTCATGCCTTGAGAGTTTACCATATCGACTTCTCCTGGGGTGGGTTCTCTCGGTCATTTAAAAAAAACATTAGAAGCTTCGATCATTCCAAAGACCATAAGATCGTCAAAGTTAGTATGGAAAACCCCAACATCCTTGGATGCTTTTAAAGGGGAGAAACAACCATTAGATGCATTATTACGCATGGTGGCAATGGATCTTGCATACATAGAAGAAGGAGTAGAGCTAGTAAAAGTCATTCACTAATACCGGCAAGGAGGGTTCACCATTAGTGAGAATTTGGCAGATAATATAATTTAATATAACAACGATCAATCTAATATGGCATAAACAAAAATGTGTGTTTTCCATGATGCCTAGAAGGAAATTCCATCAACCAAATTTCATAGCCTTTGGTATCTTTACTTTAAGACACTTTTGGAGGGTAGTCATCCAAAATAATGAACAAGCTCATTAGCAAGTAAGATAGCATCAAAAAGATCATGTCCTCTACCACCTACTCAAGAAATTTGAAATAAAAGAGAATGTGAATATTGGCCTTGAATGAATAAGTTCACACCTCTCTTGATGCACGATTAGTGGACTTATGCCTACTGATCTTACCTCCAACCCACCACGTACATATGAATTTACATGTAGCATCTTTGTCTTCATTGTAGACCTAATCTTGAAAGAAATTCACTTTCACTTATCTATACACATAGATTAAAGGGGTTAGAATTGTGTGCTTCCCATAGGATAACCGAAAGTGAATATGATTTATGAGCTTGCCACAATAATTAGCTCCTTTCTTCCAAGATATGTAGGCCATTACTGGTCATTTTTCCCAACCATAGATCTCAAAGATCTAACCAGTGCTCTTCAAACACATTTGGTACTATCGTAGTCCACTCTAAGTTGGATCTTGCACAAGGTACTAAAAAAATCCACCATGTGGTGCCAAAAATGGCCCCTTCACAATCTTGTACTCACCTCCAGAGCTCAGATTAATATCCTTCCTTATCTAGGAAGGATTGAGACATCAAGCCAGTTACAAGTATGTGATGTACCTCACATCCTTGATATTAGTGGTGCATCATGTGTGTAGATGTTGCCAAACTTGATGGCCTTTGACTATATGGAACTCCACATCTCCCCCTATCAAATTCCTCATTCATGTATGTAGTGAAGAACTCATTGCTCATCGAGACATGATATATCACTACAAGAACATATATATACTCATTGTCTTCTATATTACTATCCAAGATTTTCTCTTGAATCATCAATACCACATCATCCCTCTCTGTGTGACATTGAGATCTTATTTGTGTTCTTGTCAACTTCTTTGCATTAATTATCCTTAGCATCATCTTTATTCTAGACTTCGCAATCTATAAGCAAAATGCTCGACATGTTCTCATGCTGAAGTGACTTTGGTTATCTTTCATGGTTCCTTCCTTTTACATTGTTTTTTATGAAGCACATCTATTAGTTTCTCTCTCCAGAGTTTTGATGAAGAATCTCCTCGTTCATCAGATTGTTCTTCACTTTAGCTATGATAAACATCCCTTCTAGCACAAAGTTGTTGATGGTAACCATGAATGTCTTAAGTTATCTGTTGTTAACCTAAAAAGGTTTATGTAGCCACTCGTTATCCTGATTCATCTTTACGAAGTTGCATCTATTAACAAATATTTTCAAATCATTCAAGCGCACTATGTAGCTTTTTCTTTTCGGTTAAGAATATCTTTTTGGCAATCATGTTTCGCTGATAGAGGTTTCTCGTTTTTGCCTAACAAGAACTTGATTTCGGTTCTCTAACACGTGATACAATACATAAATGTCCCACCACTACCAAATGATCCATACCATTTGCATGTCCAACTTTTTCAATTGTCTCTATTATGACCTTATTTTAATCCCTTACCAAAGCATATGGGCCTTACAGTAGAGTATGCGCACCATCTTTGGTTTCTCTATCTGTTAGTCTACACCTACCAAGTTGATCATGGTTTTGCTTCGTCTACCAACTTGATCAATGTTGTTTCTTCATACTTCCCCTCTATATCATGTACTCTAGTATCAATTATGGAGAAAAATTATGCAGAAGGGCAAATGTAACATGGAAAACCCCTTGAACTCAAATGTGTTCAACTGGCTAACCAAATTTAATCCTCAACATCAAGCAGGAGTGACTATGGCTTCAGATAATTAGCACAACTATTATAACCACCTATGATCAATTATGCCCCTTACATGATCGTTACTGCAACCATCTGTCAAGAACCAGATGATGTTGTCATGTGCATTAGACCTCCACTCCAACCCAGACGAGATCTATTTGTACGTGTCCCCACGATGCTCGATCTAGTAGGTGGCCCACAAGGATAGGCTGACAACCTACCACCTCCTGCTCCGTCTTTACAGACAACGCCGAATGGTCCCGTTAGTTAGCCGTAAATAGTGGAGAAAAAATTCCAAATTTAAGAAGGATTCAAAAGGAAATGGACAATGACCAAAAGCCATGGGAAATAGATGAAAGGCCGTGGGATTTCCTCTTGTATACCAGCTTCCAATGTTTTTGTTTCCTTCCGTATTTCCATTTTTCTTTTGCTAATGCTTTAGCAATTATCTCAAATCCAATTTACAACTATAAATAAGATCTGATGTCATGCGCGCACAAGTTTTTCGATATAAAACTAACATTAGCTACTCAAATTTACATCTGAAAATGTGATTCAAAGTAAACCAGATGCAAGTAACAAAGTATCGCAACACGCCTAAGTCGTGATACTTTACAAGCTAGTTTAACAGATAATGTGACAACCTCTTCATCTAACTGCAAGACAATTTTTTTTTTTTGAGTTAGAAGGGGACTTAGTCTCCCCCCCTCCCTCAAACAGGTGCCAGAGCCCGGATGACCCAAGGGATTGTAAATACAATGCGCAACAGGAGGTTTCAAACCCGGGTCCACCGGGGAGGACAGGCCGGACCGAACCATCTGCGCTACACTGGCCGGGTTGCAAGACAATTATTTAAATGTGTTATTATGATACAGAGAAAAAACCATGAGCAACAAATATCAGGTCCAACAAGCTTCACAGTGCAGTTTAAAGATCACGAATACATAGAAGAATATTGCTTTCTTCTCTAGCTTGATTGAATAATTCAATTGGGAGGCAACTGTAACTCGTAGTTTAAAATGGCCGCCCATCATAAAGTGAAAGCCAATATAATGGGCAATTAATCATCAGCGAGGAAATGGAGGGAAAGAACTTCATGAATTAGCTTATTTGTTAGATCCTTGGGAAGCCCCATCACACTATCCGGATCACCTACCTGCAAGTATCAAGTAGCTTAATTAGTTAACCCTCAACTTTCAGGATGAACTGTATTCACCAAGCAAATAAGGAGTCCGAAGTTGACCACTCTGTCAACAAAAGGCTGAATGAGTGGATGTTCTAGAAGTAAGCCCCCAGCAACTTTGAACACAACTCCCTCTTCTATCTGTAACACAGTAGAGATGCAAGCCATGTTAACTAATTTGACCATCTACAAAATGAAGCACTTACGAAAAAATACTCTGTTTTGAAAACTAACAGAAATGTGCTAGCTACCTGCTTTTCAATGGCTTCGTCAGGAATTTCCCGAAAGTAAACCTGAAGATGTCACCATGAACTATTAGATAATTTAGATATAGATTAGATGAACAGATACGACGTTCGTTTTCTGGATGGCAGTATTGTGACACAATTTGCATAGAGTACCAAAACATGTTACATTCCTCCAAAAAATGCGATAAAATGTTACATTCCTCCAAAAAATGCGATAAATTAAGGTAGCCAATAAGGAAAGATGAACAACTTTCGGAATAGTTTCAATTGAGAATATTTAATATTGCACCATTACTTTTTATAAACTTTTATTTCAGAGATAGGTACATTGAATTGCAAATTGTAGATAAGAGTGAGCAAATAATGGTCCAGACCGCAAAACCGGACCGGACCAGACCGGTCAGTTCGGTCCAGTCCATATGAGTTCGGTCCGGTCTGCCAGTTCGCAAATTTTGGTGAATTTGGTTATGTAAAATACATATATATTTGTCGGTATATTATGTAACAAGTACAAATAAAGTACACATATAAGCACTAGTAGCGTAAATATTTTCTATTAATGTTATATAATTGTTAGAAGTAACTAATATTATCTACTTTTTACAATTAAATACGTTGTGAAAAAAGTAAAAAGGCTGATTACGGTCGAAACGGTCCGGTCCTTTACCTCAAAACGGTCTGATCCCGGTCCGGTCCTACCTCGAAACGGTCCGGTCTACGGTCCATAAATTCTTACTAAGTCGGTCATCGGTCCGCTCCGGTTCTGGACCGATGCTCACCCCTAATTGTAGAGTATAGCAGTCCCATAATGTACATTGCAACATACACGAAGCAGCAGTTTGGCGGTCCGGATGGGATAAGGAGGATGAGGGGGAATGGAGGGAGAAGACGAGCGGGGGGAGGGACAGAAGGAAGTCCATGCTAACCACCTAGGGCTGTGAAATGTCAGTCTAGACCCATGAACTTGATCCTGTCTGATCCAAAAAAAATTGGTTCCGAATTCAGATTTTGCTAATTTGGGTCGGTCCGGATTTGAAATTGATGTCCAAATTGAAACTAGGTCCATTTTGGATTTTCTTGTCAATTTGGGTCGGTTCGGGGTTTATAAATTTGCACATTTGGATTCCAACATGAGGTGCAATGTTCAAAATTTCATTGAAATTGCTGCAACTTTGACAAAAAATTATGTACTGACATCGAAGATATTTACTCGCTAATGCATTATGTACTACCTAGACCAAAATTCTTTGCACAGTTTTGCGTCTCTAAGTCTATATATAGCATTTGCTAACTATCATGACTTACATTATTAATTGCAGCATTGAAATTGACATCGAAATATCCATGGAATCGAAACAATTGAGCTTCTTTCACTTAAAAACACGAGACCAGCCCCCATATATCCAATATGACATATTATTGCATAAACAAGTGTGTTTAAACTAGTAGATTGATCTGGTAAATTTTCATAATTAAATTTGTTTGTTTTGGCATCGAAAAGAAGAGAACACATCCGTCAAAATTTCCATCGAAATTTATATAATTTTCTGTTCATGTGCCCACCAAAACAGCATCAAAATCAAACATTTCTCCCTTGATGGGGTGTAGATTGGTATTATTTGAATAACTATAAAAAAATGTAGAATCCGAGTTTGATTTCAGGTTAGACACTACTAAACCGGGTCTGGTTCAGAGTTTTATCATTTGCGAAAAATCTAGTTCTGGGTCGTTCCTGGTTGAGAAGTTTTGCATCGACACAGATGTCGATACTCTCCTGGAACCGATCCTAACCAATATTTGAACACTCTTACAGACGTTTCGGTTGTCCCTATAATACCATCCCTAAAGAGTTGTTTCTTTGCCACTTAAACAAAATGCGTTCAGTAAACACATAAACTGGGCCATGCTTTTGACCCTCCTATTAATAAGTCACAAAATTGTGGTACATGGAAACATGCATGCAAAATAATGCAGAAATATGTAAAGTGTAGACATGTAACTTTTAATGAACACACTCATGTGCTTG
Source organism: Alisma plantago-aquatica (assembly GCA_963693085.1). Classification (NCBI taxonomy): domain Eukaryota; kingdom Viridiplantae; phylum Streptophyta; class Magnoliopsida; order Alismatales; family Alismataceae; genus Alisma; species Alisma plantago-aquatica. The sequence goes on along the minus strand of OY856410.1, from coordinate 1,505,657,334 downwards.
TCTTAATAACAATAACACATTTATCAGTAGCTATTAGAGGTACATTACAAATAGGTCATAGAAAAGAGTGATACTTAACATCAATGATACCAATTTCTTAAATCATTTATACGGGTTCATTACAAAATTAAATCTTTATTGAAACAAAACAATATTATAGGAATGTTCAATACCTATTTATATATGAGGAATCAAATCTAAAATTCAATTTTTTTAAACCAGAACAAACTTGTAGGAATATTCGGAGCCTATTTAGAGGAATCATATCTATTATACCTAGAAATGTTAAGTTGCCAACAAGAAATATATATATAGTCTCTCTAGATGATCCCCTCCAAGATATCGACAGGATCGGCGACAGTGGTGTGTTGATGGCGGCCAGGAGAGAGTTGACGGCGGCAGCAGCCCAGGAAGAGGCGATGGTGTGGTGGGAATGACGACAGTGCCGGGGCAAAAGAACGGTGGTGACAATGCTAGGTCGAGAGAGGTTATGCAGCCTATTCTGACACAATGTTGGGAACAATAGAGTCTTTCTTATTAAATAAAGATGGGTGTGCCCCATATATATATGACTCATAGGTGGACAAGCTCCAAGTATACCATATGGGACAAATAAGTAAAAGAAAAATGACAGAAATATATATATATATATATATATATATATATATATATATATATATATATATATATATATATATATATATATATATTACAATAGAAGGCAAACCGGGTAGTGACTCTGCAGTGTTGTTACCCATGGCACTTTCTCATGGAGGTTTCAGTTTGTATATTACCCTCCACATTGATTTAGATGTCGGAAAGGAAGGAAAGTGTATTGCTACAACAATGACAACATATAAGCCTCAACCCCAACAATGTTAGATTTGTCTTGTATTGCTCCTATTGTATTCAGCTTTGTACCTTTTGTGTCAAAATTTCAATTGAGCTGCAAAGAAATTGAACCCTTTACTAGTTCTATTGTTTTCATATTGTGTCTACAGCTTCCCCTCCTTACTCCTGTTAGAAAATGAGATGATGGGAAACCCCTGTATATTATTATTAGATGGGCAGAACCCCCTTTTATATATAGGAGAAGAGGCAAGTAGAAGACTTTAGACAAGCCCTAATGGACTAAAGAGTTCAAACATTAATGAGCCAAACAGACTTGAGCCCGTATACATAATTAACTAAAAACGCTCATCTACGGTAACAACTATCATTTTCATTAATTTATCCATGTGTTGGCATACATCGGACATGTAAGAACCATCTAGGACAACCCTCCCAAAGTTTAACCTTGTAAGAGCAAAGTGACAGGCTTGAAAAGGCATCATTACCTCAGCTATATCTGAAGCTCCTTTTCGGAACCCTGTCTTCAAATCAGTAACCAGAACAGATCCAACAGTTGATACTTGATTGCCAGAATATTCTGAAATCATTTTCAATTTTTAAGGAGAGAGAAATGACAAATCATGTCACAGTAAAGCATTGAATAACTGATGGCAAGCTAACCTTTAAGAAACCTGCGTGCTTCTTCCTTGGTAGAAGGCTTCTCTCTAATAATGCCTTTATGAACTACTACCTGCATATATGTAATCTAGCATGTGATCTAAGAGAATGTCAAGACAATCTTTGAAACCTCACTATGAACTGCTAAAGTAAATATTAATATATGCAAGACAAAGGTTATCGACAAGTTTCATCATGTAATGACCCACTTGCAACTAGGGGTTCCTTTGGCCCACTGACCATCAAATTAGCTAAGTAAACATTGTTTATTGGTTGCTATTGAACTGTGCAGTTTTAGATTAAATTTGTGTGTATTAAAATGTTGCACAGCGTCAAGAAAAAGGGTTATATTAGAGATCTTTTCTATCATCTCATGTGCACAGGGTAACAGGAGTGAGTATTCATGTTGCCATCATTTCCAAGTGCTTCCAGATGATTTACGAAATTGTATTTGTCAAAATATATCATAAATGTTGTTTCCACAAGGGTTTAATTATTTATCCCAACATGTGCAGCATGTCATACAGCTTTATTGGACTAGTAAGCTTAGATTTATATGGCAGCTAAGTTCATGTTAGCATAAATCTGTCAAATGAAATTGGACGGATGAGATAATTGGCGCTACTCCACTCCAACAAACAGGCAAATTGGCTCTAGGGTTATTCCTTGAGGCTTTGGTCAATTCGAAGCATATCAGGTGTGGGGGAAAAGGCTAGCCTGGTATTTTCAGCCTAATCCCGTTACCAAACAACCCCTGAAAGGGGCCTTTGTGTCATTACAGCAATTGAGCTACCCCTGTAAGTATATAATGGTTAAATAACTGAGATTTAAGCGTTTGAGATTTGAAAGAAGTCAGAATTTAGTGGCATACCGCATAGAAATCTTAAATCATACAGAATATTTTCTGAATTTAGATAGGAACGCATATATTCAACAAATTACAAATATTCCCAAAAACATATAGTGCAACTGATATAGTCCTAATCCCAATTCCCAAACACAATGAAAAACATAAATTTGTGTCATATTTATCATATCTGGTGAAATTCCCGAGTTTCATGGTTGATCAAAAACATATTTTCTCGCCGCTATCCTACCAAGCATATGATTGAAACGAGGAGCTTCCACTAGCACAACCATCATTTCTGAATCATCATACTATATGTTTGATGCTATTTCTTGTGCGTAAATGGGATCCTGAAAGCTGTTCATTCATGATTCATATACCCATGTATTTCTTGTGCGTAAATGGGATCCTGAAAGCTGTTCATTCATGATTCATATACCCATGTATCTGTCATGGATTTATATGACTTATTTTAGTATTCTACAAGTTTTTTCCCCGAAATACTGAGCATGCTTCCCCAATTTCAATCCAGACAGTCCACATTATTCCAGAACCCCAAACTGTCAAAGTGACTAGATGAATGTAAACAAAAGGTCCTGACTGCACTTAATGGAAGGTGGAAACTAACTGTTCAGGGAACCGACTGTGGGACATCTAAGGATCCAAAAGCTAACAGTAAGCATGAGAAATTTCACTGTCTTGGTATATATATTCTTTTCTGTTATGAAACTGGAAATATGTTTTCGACCAACAAAATTTCCTTCCCGCTTTTGTAATTAGCGATCATAAAACCCATGCAAACAAGTTTCATATGTTAATATATCTTTACTTTGTGTTTATTTCATATTTCATATTACTGCTGTACCTACATGTAATTTTCCCTTTACTATAAATAGAGAGGAGAACCCTATTGGGTCTCTCATGTTGCCAGTGAGCAACAACGCTCCATTCGTCTCTTCCGCTTACATGGTATCAAGAGCAGGTTAGCGCTCCGCCCAGCGCCGCCCCTCCCTCCCGCCCGTTCTCCTTCGGCGCCGCCCCTCTCTTCTCCCTCCTAGCCGGCCGCCGCCGGTCCCTTCTAGCCGCCGCCGCCCGCAGCAGCGGCTGCTCCTTGCCGCCGGCGCGCGGCAGGAGCGCAGGAGCCTCCCTGCGGCGCTGCTGCTAGCCGCCTAAGGGAGGGTTCCCACCTCCCGTCCATCGTCGCTGGACTTCGGTAGTCCATCTCATGCTGCCGTAGGTCCAGCCGCAAAGATCTAAAGGCTCCGTCTCCGTCTCCGGGAACTTTTTCAGCACCTTTCGGTCCCTTTTCGGACGCCAACCCTGCTGCTTGGGGATCTCCGGTTGATCCAACGGCCTTCTAAAGCCCTACCCGGAGGTCTCGTCTCTTCCACAGTGCTTTCCTAATCACATCTCCTTCATGTGTGATTAGGAACCTCTCGTTTGAAGGCTGTCGATGCGTCAGTAACGCATCCTCTTTCCAGTTTCTGTTGTGACGTGTATCTCTCCGTCACGGGACGCGTATCTGTCCGTCCACTCAGCCTTCTTTGTGACGTGTCTCACTCCGTCACACATATCCCAGTTACATCATGGAGAACAAGACCTATTATGAGGTCTCGCCTATTCCTATCAAGCTCAATGGGAAGAACTTTTTGCTATGGATGAATGCGGTTCATACTGTCTTGGAATCGCGCGATCGGGCAAAGTTTGTTGATTCTGCACCTCTCACTAGCACTGACAAAGACTATGTCGAGTGGAAACGTCTTGACAGCCTAGTGAAGACTTGGCTTTGGGGTAGCATGGAACCTTCTATTGCTTCTAGGTTCATGTTCTACTCCACTGCTAAGGAGATTTGGGATGCCGTTAAGCAGCACTATGCTCAAGAGAAGAATGCTCTTCGCCAGTTTATGATCTATGATCGTCTGTTTGCAGAGAAACAAGGTGATAGATCACTTGAAGAGTATTTCGGTGTGATTCAAGCTATCTCCCAGGAGTTGAGCTACTATCATCCAGTGAAAGTTGCTGAGCAGATTAAAGATAGAGATGATCTTGTCACTGCTAAATTTCTATCTGGCCTTAGCTCCTCATTTGGTTCAGCAAGAAGTGTGATACTTGCGTCCGATAAATTGCCGAGCCTTGCCGAAGCTTTCTCTAGGATTCAGCAGTCCACCTTTGAGTCAGTTGATCCTACTCCTGTTGTTCCTTCTGGAGATTCTCATGCTTCCATTGCTGCAGCAGTTCGCGGAGGACGACCTGCACCTACACCAGCTGACAGACCTGGCTTGGGCAGAGGACGTGGGACTCGTCCTCGATGCACTTTCTGTGACAAACCTGGACATACTGTCGAGAAATGCTGGAAGAAACATGGGCGACCTGCCGCCCCACCTGTTGGAGCTGCCAATTGTGCTACTTCAGTCTCTACTACTGCGAGCTCGAGTTCCTCTGGCATCACACTTACTCAGGAGGAGTATGACAGGTTTATTCAGGCAACTCAACATTGGAGTATGGGCGCCTCATCTGCTTCTACAGCAAACCTTGCATCTACAGCGGGTAATCAGGCTACATCTTTTATGGCTTCTGGATCCGCAACTCCCTGGGTGGTTGACTCTGGTGCCTCCCAGCACATGACTGGTATGAGGCGATTGCTCCGCACACTTGACTCATATATTCCTCACCCATCTGTTACTTTGGCAGATGGTTCTGTGAGGAAGGTGGTAGCTAGTGGTTCTGTGTCCCTTACACCGGATATTGATTTGAAATCTGTTCATTTTGTACCTGAATTTCCATTCAATTTGCTTTCTGTTGCCAAGTTGATTGACACTGTAAAATGCACAGTAACATTCGGGCCCTCTTGCTTTGTTTTACAGGATCTCAAGAGTTTGAAGATGATTGGTGGGGGGCCTAGGAAAGGTGATCTCTACCTCTTTCCTGGTGATTATCTACCTCGCCATCCACCTCCTGCTCCAATTTCCTCGGCCATGCTGAGTGGTTCCCCCTTGTTGTGGCATTGCAGATATGGACATCCTTCCTTAGAAAGCTTGAAGAAGTTGGAACCAGATCTAGCTCATGTGTCCTCTCTAGAGTGTCAGTCATGTCAGTTGGGCAAACATCATCGGTTATCATATCCTGTTCGTGTCAATAATCGGGCTTCTAGTCCGTTTGAGTTAGTCCATAGTGATGTATGGGGTCCTGTTAAAAACCAGAGTTATAATGGTTTTAGCTATTTCATTTCCTTTGTGGACGATTACTCTCGCATGACATGGATTTATCTTTTAAAAAGTCGTGAATCTGTGCTTTCCATTATCAAACATTTTCATAAACAAATACAAGTTCAATTTAACTGCAATATCAAAATTTTTCAATCTGATAATGCCCTTGAGTATGTTCAGAAAGCGATGAATGAGTTTTGCAGTTCAGTTGGTATGATTCATCACACCTCTTGCCCTCACACTCCTATGCAGAATGGCGTTGCTGAGAGAAAGAATCGCCATCTTTTGGATATCACTAGGTCTATCATGTTTGAATCCAATGTGCCTAAACGTTTCTGGTCTGAAGCTCTTCTCACTGCCTGTTTTTTTATTAATCGGCAGCCCTCTTCTGTTTTGCATGGTTGCACTCCCTTCTCTGTCTTACGCCCTATGGATAAACTGTTTCATGTTCCGCTTCGGGTTTTTGGTTGTACATCCTTCGTTCATAACTTTGATCCCAAACAAGACAAACTCTCTCCTAGGTCCTTGAAAACCTTGTTTCTTGGTTACTCTGGTACGAGTAAAGGTTACAAGTGTTATTGCCCGAGTTTGCGTCGTATGTTTGTTTCTAAGGATGTCACCTTTCATGAAACCAGTCCATATTTTGCAAATTCTATGAGCAAGGGGGAGCAATTGAGTGAGGGAGTGCCACCCGCAATTCCAAGTGAGGGAGTGCCACCCATCATTGTTGAGGACATACCGCATGATCCACCTACCATTCAACCCTATAACCAGGTTTATCACAGGCGAGGTAGACAGGATCCAGATGAGGTAGAGGCACAAGTCCATGAGCCTCCTTCGCCATCTTCTACTCAAGAGATTCCTGCAGAGGCTTCTGACCTTGATCTTCCTATTTCTGTCCGGAAAGGTATACGTTCATGTACTATTAGACATCCCATATCAAATGTATGTTGTTTGTCGCACTTATCTACACAGGCTCGTGCATTTGCTGTTGGGATGGACTCCATTAAGATACCAAGAAACCACTTAGAGGCTCTGAAGGACAGTGGGTGGCAGCAGGCAATGCAGGTGGAAATCTCTGCTCTGATTGACAATGGCACATGGGATCTTGTTACTTTACCTGCGGGAAAGAAAGTTGTGGGCTGTAGATGGGTCTTTACAGTCAAACACAACCCTGATGGATCGATTGAGCGGTTGAAGGCCAGATTGGTAGCTAAAGGCTACACACAGACATATGGAGTGGACTTCTTTGAGACTTTTTCTCCAGTTGCTCGTCTCAATTCTGTGCGGATCCTTATATCTCTAGCTACTACCTTTGATTGGCCTCTTTTCCAGCTGGATGTCAAGAACGCCTTTCTTCATGGAGATCTTCAAGAAGAGGTGTACATGGAGCAACCACCAGGTTTTGTTGCTCAGGGGGAGTGTCAGAAAGTCTGCAAATTGAAGAAGGCTATCTATGGGTTAAAGCAATCTCCTCGAGCTTGGTTTGACAAGTTCAGTGCTGTTGTTTTACAGATGGGCTTCTCTCGTTCCATGACTGATCACTCTATTTTATTCAAATTCTTCTGGTGGGTCCATCATTATTGCTGTCTATGTTGATGATATTGTGATTACTGGCAGCGATTCTACAGGCATATCACGTGTGAAGGAAGGACTACAACAACACTTTCACACGAAGGACCTGGGTAAGCTGAGATACTTTCTAGGGATTGAGGTTCTTAGATCCCATGCAGGTATAAATCTCTCCCAGAGGAAGTATGTGCTTGACTTGCTACAGGAAACGGGTATGACTGATTCTAAGCCCGTATCCACTCCTATGGATTATCACATCAAGGAGGTGGACGATGATACTGCATATTCAGATCCAGGTCATTACAGGAGAATAGTTGGGAAGTTGATTTACCTAACTGTCACAAGACCTGATATTTCTTTTGCTGTTGGAGTAGTAAGTCAACATATGTGCACACCACGACAGTCACATTGGACAGCTGTATGCAGGATTCTGAGATATCTGAAAAGTGCTCCTGGAAAGGGGATCACTTATTATAAACCAAAGAGTCCTCTATCTTCTTTGACTCTCACAGGTTATGCAGATGCAGATTGGGCTGGTAATCAAGTTGATAGAAGATCCACATCTGGCTACTGCACATTTCTTGGTGATCATCTGATTACTTGGAAAAGCAAGAAACAACAAGTGGTAGCACGGTCTAGTACTGAGGCTGAGTACCGTGCTATGGCACATGCATGCTGTGAACTACAATGGATCAAATCTGTCTTATCTGAGCTGAAGATTTTGATTCAAACTCCCATGATTCTCAAGTGTGACAATCAATCTGCTATACATATTGCCAGGAATCCTGTCTTCCATGAGCGCACAAAGCATATAGAAGTTGACTGTCATTTCATCAGAGATCAGATAAAGAATGGCAATGTTGTGACGCCATATGTCAAGTCTGAAGACCAACTAGCTGATATCTTGACAAAGCCATTAGGTCCAGCAGTATTCCAGAATTTATGCGGCAAGCTGGGCATACACAATGTGTACACTCCAGCTTGAGGGGGAGTGTTAATATATCTTTACTTTGTGTTTATTTCATATTTCATATTACTGCTGTACCTACATGTAATTTTCCCTTTACTATAAATAGAGAGGAGAACCCTATTGGGTCTCTCACGTTGCCAGTGAGCAACAACGCTCCATTCGTCTCTTCCGCTTACATCATACATATACATAAATGTCTAGACCTGTAAGAAAAGAGATTATAAACTGATACATTTTGGTACCACACATTTAATGGCCGTGCACAATAAGGTAAATACATCAGAAATATAGATGTTGCAGTTAACTCTTAAAAGGAATAACAACAGAGACATACTATGTCAGACGTAATAAGAATGGTAGGGTCTGATTCCATTTGGTAGTCTTGGATATTCAACCTGGATATTATCGCATCTGCCTAAACAGAGAAAATTATTATTAGGAAGTAAGCATATATACTTATTTGGTTTTGCCTAATCAATTTAACATTCGTTTAGAAACTGGAATACCGGTTATAAACAAGTGTTTTGGTTACGAAATTGCTATAGGAAAATAATAAATTGTTCAATCACGTATCCAGCAAGACAGTACAATATAAGTTGTCAAACAATGTAAAAGGAATGTCGACGCCAGCGTTACTATTTTCTTACAAATGAATAGAGATCTTTCAAGGAGTGTTAGGGCTCTATGGGCCGACAGTCATGTAGTGGATCAGTAAACATAAATGATTGTTTGTCCTGATCTCTGACCATTGATAGTGTCATGAAGAGCCATAAATTGCCATGCCTTTAAACATACTAGACATGCTCAATGGCATCGTCACAAATTGGGCATTCGGGATACGTTCAGTCGAGCTGAACATTTTGAAATTCAGGAAATATACGGGAAATTGGTTAAAAACTGGTCAACGAATCAGGAAAAATCAAAGAATATACATATGTATGTATGTATAAATGTGTATATCTATCGCACATATATATTAGTGCACACACACAAATATATATATATATATATATATATATATATATATATATATATAGAGAGAGAGAGAGAGAGAGAGAGAGAGGCTAGAATATATATATATATATATATATATAGAGAGAGAGAGAGAGAGGCTAGAATAGACTCGAGTGTATTCAGCCCACTATACAATCAACTTTTTAACCCCTGGATCAATTCCTGATAAAGAGCATCCACTCACAGCCCCCAAACCGCCCCATGACCCCACTAAATCCTACTTTCCCATGATCTCTCTCTCTCTCCTCAGTCTCTCTCTCTCCGATCCCTTCTCTCTCTGAAGACCTATCTTCCGATTTCCTCCATCAGTCGGCTTCTCAGCCGGCAACTGCAACCACCAAGAGGCATCTCCGGCAACAGGTGAATACCACCAGTAACAGAAGCCGGCAAGTTGAGGTCCACCGGGACATCCGTCGATGCCTCTTATCAGATACGCCTTTGCCAAGGCCAGGTTCTAACGTGTATGAGTGAACGAGTGCAAGACGTGCAACAGGTAATTCCTGCTCTGGGAGGCCACGAACCAGCCACAAGAAGACCAAGGTGGAACCCTGTCATGGGTTGCCTGTCATGATCTTCTTATGGATCGATCGAAGGAAAGACCACTTCTAGGTATTGATCGATCGCCAACACAAGCAAGGACGACGACTTTGCCGCCCAGTACCGTGAAGACAAGAAGCATCCTCCACAGAAGCTGCAGCAAAAGTAACAACAACACTTTGAACAGCAACACAGATGGCAACATCAAGTCAATGATGGTTAGGGTTCACGAGTGCTCCTTCTATGAATAGGAATTCCAACCAAGACAAGGAAACACCAACTCAAATATCCCAAAGTACAACCACCGCCCATGAAACAAGAGCGGCTATGGTGTCGACCAAGGCAGTCGTCAATTGCAATACACTTAATACACAATTGATAAAATCCACCACGTGGAGGAGGATGGATATATACCACTCTTGTCAGTTGTATCATTGTTCCCCGGTCGTCATGCTCGCCTTTGACGGCTAGCCTGTATCAGGTGAACACTTTCCATTTTTGCTTACAGTCTGGAAGTTGAAATGTTCCTGGCACTGCGCCTGCAATCGGGGCTCCGACATTCCAAAGTGGAAGAGTGCAAGCAGCAAATGGAGGAGCAAGGGCTCGAGGCGGGACAGCAAGAAGGTATCGTACATGCTAGAGAAGAACTCAGTCTGTTAACAATGAAGATGTTTCAGGTTGATGGGTAAGTCACAATTCGGCAATAGGCAATTGCTTAGTCTGTAGCAAGAGGATGAAGAGGATGGAGGATGTGCTTCCCCAGTGTGCTCTTTGACCATGCAACTAAGGATCATGCCAGTTGTAAGCTAGATCAACATTTCCACAACCTCCCCAAGATGCAGCACGCAGACACCTGCACTAGCACAAGTTTTGCTCTCTTTCACTTCCATTCTCGCAGCATTTTTTTTGTCCAACAGTGTTAACTGCCAGGACAGCGACATGGATATGGGCCAGCTTCGTGTAGTAGTGAATACCCCCACAGTTGCAGGCAGTAACTTCTGGTCTTTGGTTCTGTTCATAATGCTTATGCACCTGCTGCTACTAAAGCTTATCCCAGCCATCTTCTGTGTACGATAATTTGTGTTGTTGATCAGTGCGTACATGCCAATCATCACAAACAGATCATAACGAAACCACTCTTAAGTCCTATATGATTATATATAGTCTTATCCCATCAGGTCCGTGGCTGTCCTTTATACAATAACGTAAAATGACCTTTTTCTTAGAATTTATGAACAAAAAATGAGGTGCATGGGGGAAGTGTTTAATACTTCTTTAGGGTAGTGCTAACAGGACATTGACAAGTCTGTTCATGACATTGGTACAGACCCAATTAGTGAAATTGGCGAGCTAAAGAAAGAATGGAAGATGCATTGTGTAGTCTTAATGGTGCTGAGAAACTCCACGTCAAAGACAAGCAGAAGAAATTCAGAATGATGCATTTTACTTAGCACATTGTACCCAAAATAGTGCAACTTATACACCTCAGACATCCTCTCATGAATATTAAAATAAAGACATAGAGCTAGCTGTGAATGTTTTAGATTGAATAAATAGACAACGTCATGTATTTCATAATAAAACTATATAACATTATAAATCACAAGGTTTAACAACGAGAATCGAAAACTATGATGTTGAACAAAGTCTTGAGTAATTGCCGAATAGGATCTCCTAGGACATGTATTATACTAGCATCCATACAAACATCAAATGCGTGCTGTTCATAGGCTAGCTTTTCTTTTATCAAAGTTCAATTTTAGCTCTGTTATAGGTCTTTTATCAAGAACAAAAATCAATCTGTTTGCTGTGCAAAATTACAAGTATGTGTATAGGACACCTAGATAAAACTTGAACTTGTGAAACAACGATCTCGTGGCGACAGCCATGCATTTGTGGTAGCTGACTCTTTGATCCATCCTCACCTGGAAACATGCATAGCAGTGGCCAAGACTACAGGAACCTGCAGGTTGGTTCTGAAAAACTGATGTTGCGCTGTAGTGTAGCAGATCCAAGTATGTACCATGTAATATTTACAACGTAATGTATATCCACTACTGAGCGCACCTAATACCTCCCGTAACACAATGTTTCTTGCAATGTAGAGGAGCAAATTATACCTGGCATTATTCTTTAATGGCTACTGGTGTACCGGCAATGGTAATGGAGGAAGTGCTGGCTTGCTTGCAAATAACGGCGCCAACAGTCTTTTCCTTGGCCTGATCAACTTAGCCTTGTTATCTTTCTCAGCTGCCAATAACGGAAGGGGTGAACAACGGACATTCTGGCGAGGACACAGGCATCGGAAAGGCAAGATGGTAGGCGTCGACCACACAACCGCCTCTTCCACCGCCAAGAGATCCTCCAGCCATAAGCAACGAAGAAGAATGCTTCAAAAATAGTTGCTTGAAGTAGGCCAGTGAATTGAAAAAAGGAGCCGGAGAGAAGTAAGAATACGTGGGGTTGTGCCCATAAGGAGAGAGAGAGGCCGATTCTATTTACGTGTGAAAACTGGTTTTTCATCTGAGATCTAGATTCGATCCATTAAGAAGTTGATTGTATTGGCATCAGAATACACTTGATTGTATTCTAACCTCTCTCTCTCTCTCTCTCTCTCTATATAT